>OY740766.1:148638932-149238932 GCA_963513935.1 Aphrophora alni
CAATATGCAGCTTAAGTAAATATTTGTTTAAATTTTATAACCATGAGTGTTGAATTAAAATACGTTGTGTAAGATATATAAACTTCATATATTTGTCAAGGTCTTAAGAATCGAATTAAAAACGTGTTTAGCAATTCCTCATATAAGTATTAATTTACCGACGTATTAAATTATGATTAATTTTGAAACGTCTAAATTGAATTAAGACTTTAGTAGATTTTATTCATCATTATTCATCGAGGGTGCAATGATGTAAATGTGGTGTTTATTACATCGCGCAGTTAATGATGCAGAATTAATTAATTTTTTTCTAATAGTAATTTAGTTTGATTAATGGTGCTACAATAACAATCATTTATCAGTATGTGGTATAAAATGGAGGTAAATAGTATTTTTTGACATTTACAAGCCTAATAACTTACTTTCTTATTTTTTAATTTAAGCGTGAATAAAAAACTGCGTGAAAAAGTGGCAAACGCGTTTTGAAGGGACGTTCTAGAAATCTAGTGTCAAGATCTGGTAGTACGACTCGATTTAATTTGATGCAGGGGAGATTGTAATGGAATGATTAAATGATCTAACAAATCCCTTATGGGGTGAGAATAGAAGGGTAGGTGAAAAGTGATCATCATGCATTACCTGGAAAGGGTTGTCCATTACTCTCTATTTTAAGTATGAACTTCTTTCTTGATTTGATTTGTTAAATAAGATTTTCAGGTTAGGATTGATTGAATGTGATTAACAAAATTGATCGTGTGAAGAAATCGAGTCAACGATTTATTATTCAATAAAAGTGGTAAAAAACTGTTTTCGTCGTTTAAAGACGAAAAACCTAGCAGTCATTATCGCCTTAAAATAAAGAAATAAAATAGAGCATAGATTAGCCCTCGAATATAAATTAGCGTCAGGGATAGAAGAGTTGTAAAATTTCCCCCCTCTTGCTCATCATAGCATTATAAAACAACAATGAGCATATAATAAAGACCTATAGCTCTCGAATACAGTTATAGCGTCAGGGTAGGAACAAGAGTTGGTCAAGAGAGGTTCGATAGGAAAGAAAGATGAAAGACTAGAAGACGAAAGACGAAGATGCAGTTAGCTATCTCCTGATTGCAACACCCGTACTGACTGTAAGTACACCCCTTGGGTGATTGACGAAAGTAATAATCATTCGGCAGATAAAATAAAAATTGTGCGTCCTCTTAATAAATATTGAGCTTGACTTGTATGATAACATCAGATAGACTAAAACTAGAACATAAGATCTCAAAAAATTACATTTACTTAATCAAACGCGTTTCAACGACAAAGTCGCCATCCTCCGTGATACATGAACTACAATAACTCTTTTCGGAAACACTTTTCTTTTTCTACACATACTTAAACACCAAATATCATTAGATAATAATCTAAAGTAGGTTCAGCTCTACTGACTTGATAGCCATATTTATAAATAAATATTGAGCTTGACTTGTGAGATGGTATTAGATAGACTAAAAACTCGAACACAAAATCTAACAAAAAATACATTCTCTTAATCAAACGCGTTTCAACGACAAAGTCGCCATCCACAGTGATACATGAGCTACAATAACCAAAATATAACTACTGTAACTTAAACGATATTTTTGTGAGATCTTGTGTTCGAGTTTTATTCTATGTAATATTTTCTCACAAGTCAAGCTCAATATTTATTGTTAAAAAAATAAAAATGTTTAGTGGAGGATGCATGGCCGCACCTCAGCAACAATGAGCTCTTTTAGACAAACAAACAAACGGAAGAAAATACAGAAATCGTGGTCTAATAACATAGAAAAGTAGGTAGTATCCAATTTTTAACATTCAAATACAGATGTGGATCGGTTAAGTTGAGAATATTTCTAACGTTCGTCATGCCTCGCAGAGAATTCAGGTTATGTTAATCCGTAATCCTCAGTCAGTGATACTCTCTGAGGGTCAGTGAAAGCCTCAGATTCATGACCATCCTCAAAAAGCAAAATTTCTTATTTTATCTCAACTATGGAAACTAGGATTATTGTTTATTTAAAATAGAACTATATCTCAGTTGAACTATGTTATTTACCGACTACTTCCATTTAATAGTATTCAAATCATCATATATCAGATAACTTTGACAATAATGTATTTTAAAATTTATCTATTCTAACGATGAACTATTAAATCACCGAAACACACATATACACACCTACAACTATATGAATAAAACTAACAGTTATAAGCTTAACTATTAGTTGTATTCCCTTATCTAAGTAAATTCGTCACATACCAGATGGTTGATCACGAACTTAAACACGTAACTTCTAAGGAAATCAGCTGATCTCTCCGTACCTGAAACATCAAATAATACAATATTAACACCTAGTCAATCACATGACTCTACAGAGTTAGATTTGAATAAAAATATATCTTTATTTCTAGTTAGCAATTTATATTAATTTAAAAACATATTTGTTAATATAATATAATTTATAAAAAAGTTGGAGATATGAAGGTAGAATGAAGTCTATTTTTGTAATTAGAGATTATAACACCGAGTGTATTGGTGATCGAAAGTATTTCTCTTTCCCTTACACTTTCTTTAGAGACGTCTCGATAATGAACAATAATATATTAAAATAAGGAAAACAAGGTTTCACTTACATGTTTTTGCCAATTACTACCAATCTTAAAATTTTTATAGACAGTACTTTCAATTTGTTACGCTAGTTTAGATAATTTTAGGTTTCGTAATTTAATAAAACTTGATAGAAGTCGGTACAATCAATTTTGAGAATTTGATCGTTCTTTAGAAATTCAATACATAATGTACTGTCAGATAAATATTACTTTTTCTTATTTCAATGAAGCTTAAAACGGATTGAGATCCTGAAAAATCACAGTATCAATATAAAATAATATCACAGAAATATCAAAATAAAGAAAACAAGGATTCCCCGAACCACAAAAACAAGGAACAAACTAAAACTGTAATAAATTCAGTATGTTTATTATATTACCCTTAAGTACATTTTGATAACGAAATCACCATCCTCAGTAGTACAGTGATTATAATTTTAAAGTATTGTTTCAATTAAGTGCTTTTTTTTCGATTTTATGCGAAAGATAAGACGGTAACTAATTTTGTGAGTTTTCTTGTGCATGGCTTCGCGAGAAAAGTGGCAAAAAACGCATTGTTGACGTTTTTCGAGTGCATCGCTTCACTATTTATTTAATATCTCCGGCACCAGGGGGTCGTGGAAAAATAAAAATAAATGGAAAATGACCATGATGAAATAGACTATCGATCCATAGGGGTACTTAAAAAATTCATCCTAACCCCCAAAAAACCATTTCTTGCACTTTCTTTTAAACTTAATTAGCGATATTTAAAGGAAAAATGGTTGAAATTTTTTCAAAATTTGGGAAAACATGTATTTTTATATCGGTAACTCATGATTAAATTTAAAAAAAAATATATATATATATATATTTTCCCACTCGCAATCGGCATTTTTCGGCAAAAATTGAAGTGCTCGCCATTTTTGGTACAAGTATGGTAAAAAAAATCATCATCTCAAAATGTAGGGTTTAATATGTACTTTTGTCTAAGGTAACCCAAAGGTTTGTTGTCTTATAAAAAGTGCCCATTTTTAGGGATTAAAAAAGAATTTTTTCCAATGTTTATTTTTTCGGTTTTTTTATGTATAGGCCTATTGCATTATTATGCTTAATTTTTTTTTAGAAAATGTACTTTAGTCTAATAATTTGTCCCCCCTCTGTAAATAAAAAACTAAAGCTAGGTGCCAAGTAGCGCACCCCACCCGCTGTTAACCGGCCAATTATAGAGAGGCACGTTTTACCCTCAAGTAACTGACCCAAATTTGGAAGGGTCAATGCTCTTGGCAACCACATGGACTACCTGGTACAATAAAACAATACAATGAACCAACAAGTAAGTACATCTTATCAAATTTAAAAATACTAAACTACAATTTAAGAAAATATAAATAGAACAATAAATAATGCACTTATTATCTGAAAAATAACTTAGAAATTTCTCTTAAATTAATAGTAAATAAAAATGAGTTACACAAATAAAATTACGCAAATAATAATGATTTAAAATAAATAAAAGAAACAAATTTTGAACATAGATATATTATATATCTCACATGCTTCAAATCTCATAAGTTTGAGTCAGTCCAATTATATTTCAAAGGTAGAAAAGGTGTAGGAAAAGGCCCAGTATCCAGCACGGTTAACAGCGAGAGGGGGCACTACTTGGCACTTAGCTTATGGTTTATGTTTACTTTACCTGTAAACTTCTAAGGATGATGACTATATCATCCAAATGTACATAAGATAAATTGTAAACAAACTGGATTTAAGAATCATGTTGATAGTATCCAAGTCACTATTGTTTTAACTAACAATTAAATTACCTTTGGTTTCCGCCAGGTGACTTCTTTTTTATATACACTTACGCGTTTCGAAGCGTGCGCTCCATCTTCAGAGTATAACGATCTCAACCGAGTGAAAAAGAAAAAAGAACTCTGAAGATGGAGCGCACGCTTCGAAACGCGTAAGTGTATATAAAAAAGAAGTCACCTGGCGGAAACCAAAGGTAATTTAATTGTTAGTTAAAACTGGATTTATTAGAGTGTTAGTTGTTCCTTGATTTGTGATTCAGGTAATCCTTGTTTTCTTTATTGTGAATATTGCCCAGTGCTCCTTGAACACTTAATAATATATTAGAGAGAAAAAAATCCCAATTAATAAAATTTATTAAAAGTATTTTTATTGAAATCAAAAGTGTTGAAGGAATTATAATTTTGATTACGATTATCAAATGAGCTCATAAAATTGTACATAATACCTAATAACAACAGGATAATTATACATATTATAAATAATGACAAATCTACGTGTAAAAAAGATGACGTTTATTAAAGATCATATAACTATTTACTTGGATATGTACTATTACTAAGAATGCTTGGAAATACTTTCGATCATCATTTCCCCAGAATTCTGTGTAATCAACATCCATACTTCCGTCTACGAGTAAAGATGTTACGTGCATTATTCAGCATACACACAAGTGTTTACAGAATTTCGTCTATTAGATTAATTAAACTCTGAAACAGTGCTATGTAAACAAATACATAATAAAATATATTTTTTTAGACAAATCACTATTTTTTACAACAAAATATCACAAACAATGATAATAACGTATCAATTGAAATATCATATATCCACGTCACTATAACATAAACATGTATCTTATTCATTTGATGTTATGCTGCGCACTTCCATTAACCTTTGCGTTTTATATAAACATATATTTTATTATTATACATTTTTCGGACATTTTCCATCATTTGTGTGTTAAAAATCAAAACACGACGTTTCGGGAATAAGAATCAATTCCCGTTATCAAGTGACTAAAAACTAAAGAAACATGAAACTAGAACTAGTTTTTAGTCACTTGATAACGGGAATTGATTCTTATTCCCGAAACGTCGTGTTTTGATTTTTAACACACAAATGTCCGAAAAATGTATAATAATAAAATTGAACTTCCATCATTAACAAATAACTCAAACAGAGAATAAACATATAGGCTATTGTTACTCATGTGTGCGTCAATTTTAATTTATAGTTTTTGTTGACGACCTCCAATTATTAGTGACAAAATATTCTGATAGGTTACAATCTGAATTGCGTAGATAAAAGAAAAAATGTACCGAAAGTCACAAGACGTCAAACCTTCTGTACATTACTCAACTTTGGATAACTTTCTGTACATTACTCATTTTTGGATGCGATTTAATAAAGTTTATAAATCTCTTTGAAGGCACTATTCAATTTATATTAAACAAAACAATGATTTTTGGATGACAAAACGACTTGTTATGTCTGTGTAGCTCATATTCATTCTCATACAATATAAAGCTCAATATTGCAGTTGGAATACATTTGCAAAACTTACATTTGCATGGGAAACAGTTCTTTTAATTTCCGAATTTTCATAAAAACCCTCAGACTTTATATTTTCAGTTTTCAAAATTTGTAAAATAAAATACGATAACATTATTTAACCCATGGAAACAAATCTTCGCACTTGTTTGCTGACAAAAACAATGAAATAATTTGGAAAATGGAAAATTGGGAGTAAAGACGTTCGAATGTCAGATCAAAAACCGATTTTCACAGGGTTTTCGCCAAACTTTCCTGCCCGCAGTTCACATAATCCAAGGGACTCGTATGTTACATGTATGTTCCTTAATCATACTACAGTACGAAGAAAATGACCCTTTGGATAATTATCATTTCCTTGCAGAAATTGTTAAGGTAAACTGATATAATATGCTGGAATTTGTAAACATAATTTGTAAATTGTTAATATTATCTATAATCAATTTGCATATGAAAAAGAATACAAATCACTATTTTAACTTGAAATATTTTAAATCGGCGAACGGTGGTAATTCTTTGAAGTGTTTTGCAACATTGTAGTCGGTAGCAAAGTGCTTGTAAGAGGAGTGTTTTGTGCCTTCAAACGACAAAAAATAAAAGACGGGGCGCCACATAGTTTTGCTATTTTATTATTATTTTCCTACATTGTTGTTTAAAAGCAAAAAACCACTCCGTCATCATCGCCTTTAAAAAAATAAAAAATAACCCAAAATAAAGATCCTTAGTCCCTGAATCCTCTAATAGAGTTAGTGACGACAAGAGTTGCTCAAGATAAATAGGGAAAATGATAGAGGGATCTAACCCAAGACTATGAAAAAGAAGTGTAGATCCAGCTACGCCCTCGGGAATGCTGCTCCTGAGAGTATTTAATATTTTACTAATCTGGTAGAGTGCAATCAATCTGGTGGAGTGTATTTCAATTTCTACTGGAAAGTTCGCCTAGTAATCTCTGAAATAAACTTCTGAATTTTTTTGTATGACTACTTATTTGTATTCCTTCTGATTTCAATGTTTACGTAAAGGATTCATATCAGTTACCGGTAAAGTGAGTTCACTGTTTTACGAGAAATAGATATTCACACTTTTATGGTAAACAAGTTGATAAAAGTTACTCAGCCCTCATCATACAATGTAATGCAAGTATATCCTCTAAATGTAACGCCCAAAAGTTGGTATCTTGGACATTGTAGACAATGGTAAATTATATTGGTCTTATCCAGTAGTGTACATTTATTTAATACAGTTATTACACAGGTTTTATGATTCTCTTCTTTCTTGACGCCAGCAAGGCTTTAGTGGGCCTCGACAATGTGTATTATTAAAATAGTTTCGACTCGCTTCGCTTGTGCCTCAGCCTTGGTGTGCCTCGAAACTGTACCTTGTGAAGGAACCTACAATCCATACGTTCGTATCGCCGACTTGGTCTCTCGAATCTCCTAACCATACGAATATCACATTTTCTTGGGAGGTTAGGATTCGATTCATTATTAGTCATCGTAGAGACGTGCGAATATCATAACACGCAGAATTGAAATGTGCAAATATTTAGTGTGTTATAAGTTGAATAACACACCATATGTGAACAAAATACTATTTAAAATGTTTTAAATTTTCGATTCGATTTCTTGAGATTCCAATATATATGAGCACACTATAGTTCTCTATACCAAATTTCATTTTCTGGTCGCTAGTAAACGTATAGACGACGAATGTTCATCATGAAGAAAATAACTTTTCGTCATACTACTTCAAAAACAGCTGTTTTTAATACATGCATTGATATGCTAAAGTTGTTCTTTTTAGTCTTTCTAAAATCATCAGGTGAGGTCGAAGTTATCAGCTGTTACCTCGTTAATACGAATTAATTAACGATTGTAAAGCATCTATAAAAAACAACCGATACTCCCGATTGTAAATAACCGTTAAACATCTGTTACCATACATTAGAAGGTAAATAGATTATAACAATTTAGTTTTTTGGAAATTGTTTTCTTATATTATTTGCATTATAACGAAAATAACGTTTTTGGTTTCCTGAAAACATGAAACGTGAAGATGACTCAAAAAAAGATGTTGAAATTTTTGACGATTACCAAATGTATTTAAAGCATGCATACCAACCTCACGCCGTAAAAGTTCAATACCCTTCGAAAAAATGTAAATAATAAAATACTATATAAAGTGAAACCTAACCTAACCTAAACACAACACAAAATATTATCTCTACTAAAAACATCCGAAGAACCAAAACGTGTATGTAATTCCTCCTATAGACAAGCGTATCTGTTTGTATAGAGTAAACAAGTAACTTGAGTACTGTAGATAAGGGGGTTGTCTAGAGAAGTGTAAGGGTGCTTGTGTAATGATGTGTAAGTAATGTTCAATATCTCTGACAAGACGAGGCAGCATTACACATTCATCCATTTTATAATTTGTCTTTTATTATCAAAAAACGTTGCGAGAGGCGATAAAAATTAAGTTATGCTCTTAATAAATCTTAGTTTATTACCTTCGACGTTGAAAATAAATTATAATACGCCATCATAGTACACACCCAGCTCCAAACAGATCGATGTGTTTTTTTTAAGTAGAGGAAGTTTTTATTAACGCAGGCCATAATGACCTTATTTCAACACCACAAAAAGAAACAAACAAAAAAAAACATATGTACGTTAGAGAAACTATTTTTCAAGATACCACTTTAGAATAAAATAACTTGAAGCTATCAAATATGAAATATTGGACAGAAAGTGTGAATATCCAATAATTTACTTAGGAGTAGACTACCCCCCCCCCTACATTACGTTTTCACGTGCGAAAATAAAAGGAGCAGAATACAGGAATCAAAAGGTCTTCTTGACTGTATTTTTTTTTTTTTTTTTTAATTACGTCGAGCATAAAATTAATGGAAGATTAGACATCATATGAAATTAGCATACAATTGCAATAGTGTGTAATCTCATTGTATAAGGATATAAGTAACAATTACCGTAATGACATCAGAATTATAGTTTAGGTTCTTCTGCACCTTATTACGAAAATTTCGTAATATCCTGTTTTAATACCCAATTATGTCACACCTCAATACATCTACTACAAACTATTTGTCAATGTCATAGATATTTAGAACTAAAAATCATTTGACTCCTGATTACACTTCTTTTAAGAGTTCTACTTTTCCAGAATACGCCAAAATGTTATTATTATATTTAGATTAAAACACAATTTAAAATTTTATAAGTCACTTTTCTTTGAAATGATTTTGGTAAGATGATGACAAATAGTCAATTTGTAAATTAAGCTAACAATTTGATTTAACTAATTACTTCCATTCTTAGCCTTTCAAATAACTGCGTAAAGACACCTTCATTTGTCGACAAAAGAACGGTTTGGTCGTAGGTTGCTACAGTTGTTTCGTAACAGATACTGTAGTTGCTTAGTTGAAAAAAGTTTTATTAAAAAAAATCAATTAAATTCTTAAAATGAAAACTATTTGCTAAACTGAAATTTAATTTAAATAAAATTTGTAAAGTGCACTATATAGTTTCAATAAAATATATTTGTACAGTTTTCCTTCCGCATTTCATTGAGTTTCCTTTTATATTATTCCTGAAAACGTAAGAAAAGTAATATCTATGTGATATATATCACTGGACAATTTTTAGCTGTCTTGTGTAGCTTATCACATACTTTCGATATGGTAAAGGTGCTCTGTTATTTAGAGGGTTGTCGATCACTGAATTCTAAACGATAGTTCAATTATAAATTTTACTATTTTTAGATGGAGGTGATCTTAAAGGTTAATTAAAAGAATAAATAAATTAAATTTATTTTTCCAATATTAGTTAAGCAAAAAAAAACTAAGAAAATAACCAAAACAAAACAATAAAATAAAATATAATTCACTTCTTGAAATCAACACTAAATCGAAATAGGCTACAAAATAAAATAAATACTATACTTAGATAAACAATACAAATACAAGAGGAAAAGATTACTCTTAAGCCATATGAGCTCTTTGGGGGTCCCAGCTTAATTATCTTCATTACATAGTCAGAGAGTAGAGAAACAAATTGGCACAGTCGATCCGCTCTCGAAATATACCAAATATTTGTTCTTGGGTTAAAAACGTTCAACATAAAACGACTTCAAAATTTTATAACATATATATTTACAAATAATAAATATTATATGAACAGTCCATCTTCAAACTCTAGGAAATAAAAATAACTTGACTAAAATAATAAAGGACAGTCAAAAAATATTTAAAAAATTAAGAAATTGATTCGCTTAACCATTTATACTAGAGAAATCAACCAAGATTTTAAAATTATTCAAATACAACTATTTCAAATTTTAGGTGTTCTCTTTCACTTATAGAAACTTTAATAAAGCTTACAAACAGAATGACAGTAACAAGATATAATATTAGATATGAGAATATTGATTTGACCTAACCAATTTCTAGTAATTTATTTATGTGAATTTGTCTACAACGATAAAAGAGGTATTAAAATAGATTTGCTTTTAAGGTTATTATTATTGATAACCTCTGTTAGAACCAGTTAATGTTACATTGGGAGGTTAGCGTATCGAGTAAAGAGTTAAAAATACATAAACAGTAATAGCATATTTAAAACTATTTACAAGTTTAGTGGAGATCAATTAAGTGTGTCTTGTGAGAAGAAGAATACCATGACAACAATTAAGAATTCGACGTTTTTAAACACAAGGCGTAGATTTCACACGTTATATGGGTTTTAATATTATAATTTTCTTTTTAATATATCACTGTTAAGGCGTTTTAAACAACTTCAGGAGCTTATTCCTCACATTGAAACCAATGAAAAAGTTAATGTAAACATCTTTAGTTTTCTATTTAGCCAATTTAGTATTTTAACAACAAAAACATACCTTTTAAACGGTAAATGAGTTGAAATGTTCATGCTACTTATAACGACCCAATTTGAAGAATATAATTAACCGATTTCCTGTACTCATTTCAAAATGGCGATTATTTAAACTTTTAAAAATAGAATATTTCAATAACCGACGATTTTACAAAATTATTTCAAGAGACAAAATGTTAACAGCAAACAAAATGTATTTTTAAAATTATTTCTATAGCTTAAATAAATAACCAAGTTATCAATAAAAAAATTAAATAAATTGTTGATAATTGTCTGCAACACCCTATATAATCCTAGCACCAAAATTTTAAACATTTTGTTAAAAAATGAGAATATTTTGTAAAATTAACGGTTATAGAGATATTCTACGTTAAAAGTTCAAAAAGACGCCATTTTGAAATGAGTAAGGGAAATCGGTTGTTTATTTTCTCAATTTGAATCTTTATATTATTAGGTAATAACTAAAATTTCAATTCGATATCATTTACAATTAAAAAGTTATTTTAAATAGTGATTAGATAGAAAATTAAGCATTTTAGGAAATATTACATAAACATTTTCTTTGTTAATTATATAAACACTCTAAGTTTAAGATCGACTTTTGGAAACATCCTGTATTATATATATATTCTACTTGGATCTAAATTGAATAGCAATAGTTATAACAATAAAATAACCAACAGTTTGAAACTAAAAACAAGTGTCCACTAAATAACTTATACGAGTTAGAGAATCTAAATCAATAAATAAATTTACATTTCTAACAAATACAACTCTACACTGAAAGTACCCATTATTAAGACTAAATGACTGTTGAATTCTGAACAAATTATTTTGGTTAAACTATTTAAATACTGTTATAATTACTATAGTTATAGGTGTATAACTAGTGTTATATAGAAGCTGCAGTGTGATATAAACATAATATGAACAGCAGACGGCTAAAAGAAACTCTCAACCTAGTGTTATACTTTATAAGACAACCTTATCCTTTAAAATAACTTAAATTAAAATGCATTATGGAGAAAATGCTTTCGGGTAAAACAACCCTCGCCATTTCTTTCTTCGCCATTCTTCAGATAATATAATTATTATAGAATTAGTTGCTTTTAACTCTAAAGAAAACTTGCCACTTTAGATAGGCTGCGGGTGAACGAAATTAGATTGGGGAGCAGTAGTGCAAAGAGGATAAGTAAGATAAGAATGTCGATAACTGGCAAGCTAGGGTTGAGAAGAAGGGGGGGAAAAATCTTAATTCTCTCGGCTAATATTTTATGTGAATCACGTATAACAAAATCCAATATAAAAGGAGAAAGTTATACATTAAACTTATTACGGCTTGTCCTCGCCCTTCTGGAAAGTGTAAAAAAGTTGTCTTTTGCAAGAGCTGCGAGTTGGTTTACCCTTATCACGAAGAAACTTTACTAATCCTATAAATGTTTGAACTGGTATATTTAATGTTTGTTCATTTATCATTCGAAGATTCAAGATGAAGAGAGAAACTTGAAACAAATTTGTACTAAATAAATAATATAAACTATGCACAAATATTGGACAAAGTTTGTCACTCGCCCATCACGAAAACAAAATAAAAACCAAAAAATATTCCTATCCAAAAAATGTCAAGCTATTAGTTGTCAGTCAAAAGAAAATGAACTATTAGGCTTCGTTTTTGAAATCATATTTATTTATGGTTTAACTCCAATCATTTGTGAATATAAAATTTAATACACAACGTTTCGAGAATCTAAATCAACTCTCGTTATCAAGTGTAAAACTAGAGTATAAAAGAGCAAAACACCTAGGGTCATCTCGGAAATTAAAACTAAATCTATAATATAAGAACTCAAGCCTAAAACTAGCTCTGAGCAATCAAAGCTAAGACTTAATACAAACATGATCAGATAAAACCACAACACACAAGCCTACACTACACAAAGGACGGCAAGCAACTGTAAAGGGATGTAGACCCAAGAAAAAGTTGTACTAACTGTTATCGAGGTAAATAACTGTTTTATGAGTTTAGTCCTCGATCGCGTCATGATTCTCAATTGTGGAATATGCGACAAAATTTCAGCCTTATTTAAAGTGGAATAATTTTTAATTTAGTTTTTATTAACGGAAGCCATGATGGCCTTATTTCTAAATTGGTTTGACTGATAAGATTGGTGTTTTTACTCTTTTATATTTTAGTTTTACATTTGATAACGAAAGTAGATGTATACACTCGAAACGTCGTATATTATTTTCATATACGCGAACAGACTAGAATGAAATACAGTATTTATATATTTAAATAGAGCCTAAACTTGCTTCAGTTGTGGCATAAATTGGTTCTCAGCGTAAATTGTAGTATTTGATTGGAATGGAATTTTTAATTATGGTGCTAATGGTTCATTTTCTTTTCGCCAATTGTTAATGAACTGTATTTTTTTCTTTTACTGACGACGGTCAAGTTCATTGTTTGTTTGTCCATTATCATTAAACAGTAATATTTGTTTACTTCCGGTTTTTCATATTTCACTAAGATGAATATAATCGGTAATGTTGATTTAACCAACAATTTTTTATAGAAAAGGGTGAAAATACGTTTTTTTGATCAAAATTGTTAGACCCGGTGATTAAAATCGTTCCACGCATTTGGGCTGGAGGGGGCATATATAATGTAAAAAAGTAAGCTTACCGAGTTTTAAAAAATCTAAAATACAACTGTTCAATTTAAATTTCTAAAATGCCACTAGGTCTGTACTTGGAGAAGAAATATAAAGAAAATCTGTAACAGAAATAATCATAATATTTAAAAGAAAAAAAATACGCTAAATATGTCTGAATTGACGGAACAAAATCTACTTACAAACTACGTTGTTATTTTGTTTTTAAATTAGTCAAGAAAGATTATGTAACCGACTAAAATAACAGAAATTCAGAAGAAACCTTAGATAGACAATTAGTAATAATGAAATTACTTTTAGTTTACAATTTATATTATTAGGAAAAACGTAACCATAATTTCAAGTGGCTTGACGTACAAATGTATAAATAATAACAAACAAATATTTCATATGCCAAAATCCATTCATGACCCTGTAACTAACTGCAGAGATAGATGTAATAGAAACATATTATTAATTTAATATAAATAATAGAATAAACTGTCTATTAGTGTTTAGAATCTAGAGTAATATGAAAGTATGATTAAATGGAGGAGGTAATGTCTGAATAAAAGAGGGATATAACAGTGTAAAATAACTACATCATTTGTTGTAGACTCTCCTTAGGAGTGTAGGATAGAAGTAATATAGTTGCTTTCAAGTTTGTGGTTAAAGTAGAAAATAACAAGTTAATAAAATATTACACCTTGAATAACATTATGAACAATAAAATGAACAAAGGATTAGATTGGATTATGGAATAGAACTCTACTGAGCAGTCCAAACAACAAACACTAATAAATAGAAATGTGAACAGAAAAAAGTCACCAAACTAAACTTCATAAAAATACAACAATCTACCAACTAATAAGGGTTGCGTGCTAACGGAGTTGTGACCTAACGGTTTATTCCCCATATACAACTTTATAACATGATGTTTATCACTTTTTTATGTTTTAGGTATATAACTTGATAACGAGAGTTAACTGATACTCGTGAAACGTCGTGTCTATCAATAATATGAACAATGCATCATTATCAATAACTTTAGAACCAGAACTCTTAAACTTTTTGATGAACTAATACAAAACTCCACACGTTAACAATTTTGAAATAAATATAAATTGATGTTTAAATTTTAAAGTTTATGTACGCCAATTATCCGATACTTGCACTCCATTTAAGAAATCATGATGCCTTTCCCCGGTTATTCTATAATTAAAATGACTACCTATAAACGACTCCCCGAGGGGTAAACTTCCTTGCCTTTGTTAGGAAACAAGATGAACCCAAAGGGGATTATGGGTTGGGATTTATCCATTCATTTAATTAATGATTTTGCTGGATCAGAACAGAAACTGTAGGGTTAATATTCCAGTTTAAGTTAGAACACAGCGACAAAACATTTTATAAATAGCAATTTATAGAAACAAATATAAAGATTTTTGAATTTAATTAGAAGTTTAAGCGAACTAAAATAATGTTTCAAATGCAAAAGGCGAAACCTAAAAGAGTGCCTAATGTTTGAAGGTATGGGAGAAACGCAAAATGGGATTCCGATTAAAATTAAAATTAGGTTAAGCATAAAAATTATCTTCGGACTCAAATGACCGGAAGAAGACGAACGAATAAAATGTTTGACATCAGTTGAAGGTTGACGGGTGCCATTTTGTACCTTACCCACCCGCATCATACAATATATCACAATCAGTTTCTATAAATACAACGCCCAAACGACGACTTCTGGGGCCTTGTAGGAATTGTTAACTGTATTGACAGATCAAAGGTCTTACCCCCGAAATGCAAGTTTGTTTAAAAGAGATATTATATAAGTTTTCTCAACCTTGGAATATCACTACTTTCTTGAGGTAGGCTAGCCTCGAACGGGTCTCGTAGAAGCGTAAAAAGTCTCCACTCGCTTCGCTCGTGTCAATGTCTAAGTCCTAACGAACGTCGAAGCTGTACATATGTAAGAAGCCTCCACTCGATGACGGCTTGGATCTCGTTGTCCACAATTCCTAACCTGAGCTCGCCACCAACTGAGGCTTCCCAAATACCTCAAATCGTCAATTCCTGAGCCCCCACGGAGATTAAACTTTGAACCTATCACTCACGTAACTCTCTGTTTTTGAAAATATTTTACTTGCCCATCATTAAGGTGAGATTGCTCGTCTCCTTTAATAAAGAGCAACTTTATTTGATCCAAATACGATCTAAAAGACGTTTTTTAAAGCTTGTAAATGTAATCAAACCGTCTTGGTATGTTTTTTATACCCACGATTAAATTAAGAGTAACTTAACTTTTTGTACATCTATTGCTCGCATTTTCAAATTAGGCGAATCCACAGCCTATGATAACTGACCTAAAACTATAAGTTTTATAAATTATTTACTAACGAGGCAAATGTGAGACGGAAATAAATTTACAAAAGCGTTGAGTGTATCCGGGATAACAAGCTACTTAACTACTGAATAGACTACAATTTGCACGCTGTAGCGGCCTGGAATAGTGTAATACATAGTTATTATTTATAGCAAGAGGAGCATGAACAATACTAACGTTTCCTTTTGTTTGATCTTGAGGAGATAACATAAAATTGTGAATATCTTGCCAATGGAACTTACACGTTCAAAACTGTCTTATGGAAATAAAAATTACAACTTAATAGTCGTTTAAAGTTAAATGTTGAACGTGGCCTACTTTACTGACAAGAAAACTTGTGTTGATAAGAAACTATGGGTTGTCATGTTACAGCAACAAATGCCACCAACTTCGATTTTTTAGAAGGGAAAAAAGATACTCTAAAGTTCATTTATATTTCGTCCGCATTTTATTATTTAAAAATTGGAATTTTCACGATTAAAAGTTTAAAAAGTTAGATAAAAAACAAGCTATTAGAGGTAATTTGGTATGTAGTGGCGCTTGATCTTCATCGGGCAAACAAGTTCCCGTCACTTTTTAGTGGTGGGGGAAACGAGTGAGTCAGATTTCCGCAGCTCTCCCTCCAAGCGCCACCACACAACAAATGAGCTATACTAATCAAAATATATTTTATCAGATATTTCAGGATAGTTCAATTCATGATATATACTACATAATTGATATTATATCCACTGTTTTTTTTTTTTAGCAAATTATCCTGACCTTAATAAATACAGAAATTTCTCCATTTCTGTCTTAAGAAGTTTTTACTTTAGAACTTAGTAATGACTTCATGCCCTTCATAAAAATTCAAATTCATCAGGCTATTTGCAAATATTTGTCAAAAGTTTTTAACTGAAAAAAAATCTCCTCCCCTCCAATTAATTTTGGTTGTTATTAATTAATCATAGTTTATAAATTATACATCAATATTTAACAAATTATTTGGAAATAAAAACATCTTTTATAAATGAAACTGACAATTACAAATATCATCTCAAGTCCTAAATTAATGGCTCAGAATTGATGTAGGAAGCTCTTATCGAAGTGAATTAACTGCGCACTTAGTGAAAACTGATTAAAGTGCACAGTGTTGTATTCCAAACATATATCTAGACAAACCGAGAGTTTGGGAGAGAGGGGGAGGAAGTACTTTGATGTACTTCCGGTTTCTGCCTCTGTCTGAGTACACGAACTAAATGTGCCAAGTTTCTACGTCATACCTATTACCCTATGTGGAACAACCTTCGCGCCCTGGTTGTGTATTTCTTTAGTTACTTTATACAAGTAGATATTTATTTAAAGTAAAGATAAGTACACAAAAAAAAGATAACTCAGAAACGGAAATAGAAATATTACATAATGAAACATATAATGAAATCTATTTATTTAAGTTCTTTTTTTTTATTTACAAAAAGTAATATTAGAAATCTTTTTTTTTAAACTTCCCCAAACAAATTCTGTGATTGAATGATTGAATCCCAGAGCGGACATTTTTTTTTTCAACTGGTTTATTATTTCTTAGTTAATTAGGTAACTATTTTCAGTTTTAATTCCCAACATGTCACCATGCTACTAGGATACGTTGACGTTTTTCACTTTTATTCATATTCTATGTTTATAACTTGATGACGGTAGTTGATTTATACTCTCGAAACGTCGTCTATCAGTTATTATTTAGACAAATAATGGTAAATATCTGATTAAAATGTATCAATAATATGAACAATCAATCGTTATTGAATAATTTTAAAACATAAATATCACTTAAAGTTTCGTGAGTATGAATCAACTGCCATTATCAAGTGGCTAGTTTTTCAGGTTACTATTTTCAGTTTTAATTCCCAACATGTCACCAAGCTACTATACGTTGACGTTTTTCACTTTTATTCTATATTTATAACTTGATGACGGTAGTTGATTTATACTCTCGAAACGTCGTCTATCAGTTATTATTTAGACAAATAATGGTAAATATCTGATTAAAATGTATCAATAATATGAACAATCAATCGTTATTGAATAATTTTAAAACATAAATATCACTTAAAGTTTCGTGAGTATGAATCAACTGCCATTATCAAGTGGCTAGTTTTTCAGGTTACTATTTTCAGTTTTAATTCAAAACATGTCACCACTCTACTAGGATACGTTGACGTTTTTCACTTTTATTCTATATTTATAACTTGATGACGGTAGTTGATTTATACTCTCGAAACGTCGACTATCAGTTATTATTTAGACAAATAATGGTAAATATCTGATTAAAATGTATCAATAATATGAACAATCAATCGTTATTGAATAATTTTAAAACATAAATATCACTTAAAGTTTCGTGAGTATGAATCAACTTCCGTTATCAAGTGGCTAGTTTTTCAGGTTACTATTTTCAGTTTTAATTCAAAACATGTCACCACTCTACTAGGATACGTTGACGTTTTTCACTTTTATTCTATATTTATAACTTGATGACGGTAGTTGATTTATACTCTCGAAACGTCGACTATCAGTTATTATTTAGACAAATAATGGTAAATATCTGATTAAAATGTATCAATAATATGAACAATCAATCGTTATTGAATAATTTTAAAACATAAATATCACTTAAAGTTTCGTGAGTATGAATCAACTTCCGTTATCAAGTGGCTAGTTTTTCAGGTTACTATTTTCAGTTTTAATTCCCAACATGTCACCAGGCTACTAGGATACGTTGACGTTTTTCACTTTTATTCATATTCTATATTTATAACTTGATGACGGTAGTTGATTTATACTCTCGAAACGTCGTCTATCAGGTATTATTTAGACGAATAATGGTAAATGTCTGATTAAAATGTATCAATAATATGAACAATCAATCGTTATTGAATAATTTTAAAACATAAATATCACTTAACGTTTCGTGAGTATGAATCAACTTCCGTTATCAAGTGGCTAGTTTTTCAGGTTACTATTTTAAGTTTTAATTCCCAACATGTCACCATGCTACTAGGATATGTTGACGTTTTTCACTTTTATTCATATTCTATATTTATAACTTGATGACGGTGGTTGATTTATACTCTCGAAACGTCCTCTATCAGTTATTATTTAGACAAATATTGGTAAATGTCTGATTAAAATGTAAGTTATCAATAATATGAACGTTAAATGTTTATTAAATAATTTTGTAATTTAATGGGTTGTGGTAATAGAGTAATTTTTTTTTTATGTCAATTTTTTTAGCTACTTTCTAGTGAATATATGCAAGAATTTATTTATCAACGTAAAGTGTCCTTTTTAAATAAACAAAATTTGTCATTTTCCCCCCAGTAAATAGTGTCCGAATCTATACAACGACGTCGCAAATTTATGAAATTTCACCATTTAGTTGAAAATTTGTTTTATTTAGTTGAGAATGACATTTAAATAAAATTTTAACAGAAATCTGGTTAGTCTACGTTAGGTTAAAAAAAAAAAAAAAAGGAACAAACTACAAATTTTTGGATGTATCCACAAGAATGTAGGTAAAGAAACTGGCACTTTAAAAAAAAAAGTTTACGACCACTCTTCATTAAATTACAATGCAATAATTATTTTTTTCGAAAAAGACCAAATGTGGCCATAAAAATGAACTATGATTTGTAAATTTTACCACCAATTTCTAGTGTAAACATACATATATTTTTCAATTTTCGTAAAGATCTGATGATTTTCCCCTATTGGTTGCATTATTAGTGAAAAAAATCTTAATTCCAGAGATTCAAATTTTGTGAGGTAACGAAGTACTCTTATTGTTACTAACCCTTACCATTTCGGTAGTCCCTTCTTATCCGAGTATTTTTATTTTTTTTTTACGACCCATAGAGCCGGAGATATTTTTTAAATAGTGTAGCGATGCACTCAAATGCATAAAAAAGCACTTTTCAAGCGAAGCTCCAGTCCGATTTTGCTATTTTTTTCGGTTTTCCACTCAATTGCATGTATAAAAAGAAAAAAATCAACTTCTCAGTTACATCACTTTTATATTATAATTAACCTCTATTATATAAGATCAGACTAACCAAAATCAATTAAGGTGTAATCTTTAATTTTTTGCGGCAAGTAGATAGACTAAGCTTCGAGGCAGCCCTCGCGGATTTTTCTCTAACACTATACTACCTCTTAACTCTCTCCAAGGACACGATGGTTACAACGACCTGATAGTCTTGTGGTCCGACGAGATTGTGCAATGTAATGAATACAAACACACACATTACACATTAATTAAGAGATATTAAAGGAGTTATACTAGACAACATATTATCATTTAGCACCACCATATGTTATTTACAGGAGCAGAGGTCTCACGGCACAGGTTTGAAATGAAATGTAACTAACGTTTATCTCAAACGATCATACAGAATTTCTATTTTGAACCATAATCAAATCGAATTAATCAAATAAATTGATCAAGTTCGCCGTAATAAATATTATTATTATAAACATAGGTATTTATTCTAATTTTAAAGAACAAAACTATGACAAACTTCTGACAAAAATATAAAAAATAAGTATGGAGTTTTTCTACAACATATGATGGCAGTCAAGATTTCTGTTATATATTTTAAGTCATTTTCTTTCAAACTTTGCGCAAGTAATGTTTTATTTAAATATACTTCTTGTAGGTTAGGTTAGGTCAGTCATGAACCAACTGAATTTTGTATGCGTTTTTTATTTAATAAATAAATTACACGAAACAATTTTGAATCAATATAATATATTAACTAAGAAACTTGTTAGATATCGGTCTATATCAATTGTTACTTCTGCTAATAAGTAGGAAATAATTTATAATTCCTAAAAAATCTCTAAATTAATAAGTGAACATAGAATAGTTGTTACTGTAAGTTTAATTCATTGCGGTAGCGAAATGTTCTCATTTACAATCTAGCCCGAGAGGCACTAAATGACCCGCAACAAGACTGGAGTTAAGCCGGAATAGCACCGTATATCTAATAATAGGAATTTTATTCAAAAGTTAAGAGGGAGGAACAGGTGCAAGTTGGATAAGATATTTTTGGTAAGAATCGGAGGATTGAGGTGAATCAGCTGATCTGGTCGATTTAGATCGTCGTGTGAGAGGATCCGGAGAGAGGTTTTATCAACTTGAATAATATATATCCACGTCTGTTTCCGTACAAAGGCTTAAGTTATCGGCAGCTTGGGAGAGGAGGGGAGTAAGAAGAATGGAGCGTGGGCATTTGATTTGCTTTATAAGAGCCCTTTTTTTCATTCCTTTTGTATTTCTAAGAGAGTGTTTCTTTCACTTGTCCGTGTTGGAAATCAAATGCGATATTTTCATTCCAGTTAGTGCGCGTGTGCAATGTTATATTTACACGCACGCACATCAACGCGCCAATCCTCCCCTAACGACTCCAATTGTACATCAATTACGGACACCGCCATCCCCTTTGTACGGTAGAGACTGCAGGGCACCCCCTCCCCACAACATTCATTAAATCAACAAGATAAAAGTCGATCATATTTGGTTGATTAACGGACTGGATAGTATTGTTTCTACACTAATTGTCTCTGAGCATACAAATACGTAACAAAAACAACTGTAAATATTACAGAGATACAAACTGGAAGCATAGAGTGGGGGGGGGGGAGGGGACACATTTAATCTAGGAACACAAATTTAGTGGATGAATTCGACGCTAATTTCACGCATCGGCGAGTCTTAATATTCGTAACCATTACCTCGGTATTGACGTTAGAAATAATTACTGTAGTCTGAAAGTGTGATCAGTAACATTTTGTTTAAAATATAACATAATGGAACTTGAAATGTGTATTTAACCCGTTAACCTGTTTAGTTAATGCCTCCCAGATTTTTATTATTTTTTTTTTTTGCGGTTTAACTTGTAAAATAATCATTCATAAATTGTAATTAACATTAATATAATCTCCTGTAATAATAATAAAATGCACATTAATTTATTATGTACAAGAACAAATATCAATAAAATCACATTTAGTTTATGTCATTTATATAGTTACATCAATGAGAGAAATACAGTTACCACGTATTGTCGAGTTAAAGGATATTGGATAGCATGATTGACTAGCATTTGGTGAAGCAAATATTTGTACCAGGTCAATAGAACTAGTTAAGTCACATTCTAAATATAAATACTGAGATCGCGTAATCATTTCTGGGAGATGATGCTTCTTTAATAATTGTTAATTTAGAGATAAAATAATGAATTGCATAATCATTTCTGGGACATACTGCTTTTGTAATAATAATTGCTCATATAAAAAATATATTAAGCAAATAAATACACACGTTTGCCTAAAGGATCTATATGTGTGTATAAATATATTACAAGCAGTGTCCACGGCATCTTTCGCTTGGAAGTCATAACCTCACCTAACCTAATTACATTTCAAACATACAAAGGAATCCTAAGGACGCCGGTTATCAAGACATTTCCCTTTTAACTTTCTTTGGGAACTACTGAACCGATTTATAAAATGTTTTCATATTTAATGTAACCGCAGATATTTCTTGTAGAAACTCCTTATTCAAGGATTAAATAAAGCAATTAATCCTAAAGTTTCAAAATTATTGTGATGAAGGTGCGTGACGGGAACATCGGGGGGGGGGGGGATTTCTCACTACAAAATGTATAATACTATATCATGCCAAAAGAAGTTTTCACTTCAAAAATATTAAAAGTTTAAAAATTCAACTTTTTTTTACTCTCACGTGGCAGGACAAACTTTAAGAACATTTTGGAGAAATTTTAATTTTTTTTTTTTTTTTTAATAAAAATAATGTTGGCAATACACTTCATAAAAATTAATACTCTTAAATCCCTAAAATAGCTGTATACAAATTTTACAAGGCAAAAAATTATCGAAAAAATTAAGCTGACATTTTTCGAACCGACTTTGTTTTATTGAGCGTTTCTGACAATTGTCTGGAACAGTTACTAGAATACATCAATTGTAATTATTTCTGGATGTATTAGACAAAAACAAATGTATCAACAGTACATACAATTTGTGCATACAATTTGTTTTTAATGCACAAGGTGCATGCCCGTGGTTGATCTAGACAATATTATCAGAATATTATAATTTTGTTTACTATCGATAACTCTCTATTTCCACATCCTACAGAACAAATATAAATAATAGTAGTGTTATTAAATCTTTTACCTTAACTCTAGTTTAAATTTCACCTCTAGTTTAAAATTTCGTCTATGGTAAAATGTCTGTATCTCATAAACGGTTAAAGATATCGAAAAAAAACTCAGAGTAAAAAAGTTATAACATAATAAGTTTTATCCTCAATTGCCGTAAAAAATTAGAGATAACAGTCAAATTTGAAAATGGTGGGTGATATAAAATTTTTTGTTATACCTCTGTTTTAACTCAAACAATTTGGGGGGGGGGGTGTTACCTTTTAAAGGTTTTTTTTTAAACTTTTGTTCAATCACCCTGTATATAAATTTTATTATTTTTGTATTTTAATTTATTGTTAAAGACGTTAATTTACTTTTAGTTATAATTTATATAGAAACGGTGATTGGGTTAGGGTCTAAATTGAGAAATATAAAATATACACCACAAGGAATAGAAATGATTGTTGCAAACTTCATTAGAATTATCCGTTGTTTATTTTGTAGGCCACTGTAAACAGTAGGAAGTAAAATTAAGTTTAATTTTTAAGTATGCCTTCATAAGAGCAATGACATAACGGTTGATAAAAACTTTGGAGTATTAAAAGGTATTGAACACATTTAAAAAAGTTGTTTTGCTTATTTTAGGATTATTTTTATATCATTGTTCAAAACGGATGCGTAGAACTTCTGCGCAGTGACAGTTAATTATTAACAATTTAAAAAAAATCAATGTTTTAAAAGCAAATCCGGTGGAGAAATAGTTATTTAACAGCACGACCTCCTAAGTGCCCCTCTATCGCATTGCAAGTCCTGCAGTACTGGATGTTGTTCTCCTTTTATCTTATCCATATATCGGTTTCCAACTTTCATTAGCCTACCCATTATAAAGTACAAAAGTTAGAAACAAAGTTTGTATATTAAAAAAAATAAAGCCACATCGTTAAATTGTAAAAAGTAAGATAGAGATTTAAAAAAGTCAAGCATACCTATTGAGAGAAAGTCGACAAACACTTTTCCCTGCTGAAGAGGTCTCGAGTGGTTAAATGAAACAACAGCTTAGGCAGGCAGGCGTAGGACGGTTAAGAGTAGGCCTACATGAGTAGCTTGCGTCAAAGCGTAAAGCCATTTACAGCAAAGTGCGAAATTATTGTGGAAACACACAATTAACTTTTATTATCATCTTTTGTGACCTAGATGGCGCCTTCGAAAAATGTTCCGTGCGTTAACAGCGGATAATTAACACATTAGATGTTTTAATTTTCAGATTGAGATATTTAATAGGCTGTATGATGTACAGGTTGTTAGAAAATCCCCTTTGTCTACAGTTGTTGACAAAGTGGCATTTTGTTCATTTAAATTAGTTTGCAAAACAGCTGATTTCTCAATAGTTTCACTTTGCCCACTACTTTGGACACTAATTTGCTAACTCCGAATGGCAACCGAACAAAACGAAATTTAGGTTAAGTTTATTTGAATTTATTTATAATATACAGGAAATGTCCCGTATGTAGGTTATATTAATTCTTACATGCAAAATAACATAAATAAACAATTATTTATTATTTTACGTGTAAGAATTAATCTAGCCTACATACGGGACATTTCCTGTATATTATAAATAAATTCAAATAAACTTAACCTAAATTTCGTTTTGTTCGGTTGCCATTCGTAGTGAGCAAAGTAGTGGGCAAAGTGAAACTGTTGAGAAATCAGCTGTTTTGCAAACTAATTTAAATGAACAAAACGCCACTTTGTCAACAAATTTATTTTTGTTTTGTTCTTGCCTAGTTCTTAAAACTGGGCAAATTTATAAATATAATTTTGAGGTTAATTAGATTTTATTACATATAATGTATACATTATGTAAGAAAGTGTTCCGCAAGTGATCCGCTGACATGATGTCAATTTACTTAGGTATATTTGCGTAGCGGTCTGTTTGCAAAATGGACAATTAATATACACAGTGATAGACGAAGTAACTTTTATGATATTACTAACTGATCAAAATACAGGAAGGTCCGAAAACGCTTAATTTCCTATTTATCCGCCATTTTGTTTTTACAAAAGAAATTTTGGATCTATATAATATATTCAGTTCAGATTACGAATACGGATTTTTTATGTTACGTTTTTCAAGTGTACCAAAAACAAAGACTTCATTTCGTTTATTTTCAAAATGGCGTACGTTTAAATATATATCGTCGATATCGTTAATTTTTTTAAAAATAAAAAATGTACAAGAGACAAAATTTGTGCCTCTTTTAACTACAAACAAAATTTGAATTTGAATTTTTAAGTAGGTCAAAAGAAAACAAAGCTGTGAACAAAATACTAAACAATAATTTTGTGGTAAAGGACGCCAAATGGAAAATATGCAAAATAAGTCTATGTTTTGGTACCCTCGTAAAAATGTAACGTAAAAAGTTATCTATACCAAATCTGAAATCAATATGTTATCTATTTCCAACATACTATTTGTAAAATTTATACTTTTTTGTAAAATAAACAAAATGGCGGATGGACGGAAACTAGGCGTTTTCGTACCTAATGTATATACTTTTTTTCTAAATATAAAAAGTCACATTTGTAACAACGTTTAAAACGGCTACTATTTTACCATTTCAAAGAAAAAGTAATTTTTTGTTACATGCTAAATTTGGCGCTAGCTAACGCTAATGGAATTTCATTTTTCCGTTATGTTTTTAACATTTTCGTTTTTTAATTATAACTCGTCTATTTTGTCATCGTGGGTGCAGGTGATAACGTGACATAAAATGAGCTTTCGTAGGACCTGCATATAAAAACTTATTATATAAAAACAAAATCTTAAAATTTAAAAATATGATATTATGAAATTAAGCAATCGAATTTTCTATTTAACGAACTTGTCTAACGATTCGTGCAACTTACCAATAATACCAATTTAAATGAAAATCTGTAGGAAGTTTACATACCCTATCCGAGAGGCACTAACAGGATCCTTTTCCATGTAGTCTTGAGTTGGATCCCTCTCTTTCATCTTTCCTATCAGGTCTGTCTTGACCAACTTTTGTTATTTTCAGACCCTGACAATATTACAGTATTCGAGTACTGTGAATTTTTATTTATTTATTTTTATTCTTCATTTTTTTAAGGAAAAGTTTTTCGCCACAAAGAAGTGCCTGATTGTAAATATAGATAGGATCGGTGGACATTTCATAGCCTTGGTTGTAATATGTAATAAAATGTTTCGGTAATAAAATGTAAATCCGAGCAATTTAATACGAAGCCATTTTATACAACTGAGCGCACAATCTTATGATTTTCTCAATATAAATATATTAAAGAATAAAACCAATGCCGTCAGTTGTGGAAAGAACAAAGTGGCCATTGTTTCCAGAGCTAATGGGATCTATATGTTGAGGGTGATGCAAAGGAATATCGACGACAATAAAGAAATTGTATGAGGTGGTAGCGGTAAATTGAGCATGGGGAGGGTTGGATAAATAGGCACCCATTTATATAGCTACTGTTATCACATCAACAACACCTGCTTCGCAAGGCCTGAGATCGTGCACACATTTTGTCTTCTTTAATGTGCTGACTAATCGATACACAACTTTCCTGCTCTTCTCTTCATTTAAACTACCAATAAATTATTTGTTGCATTTTATATCTGCTGATTTATTCATAACATTATTCTCTTCCAAAATATTACTTTGCCCAATATTCGAATTATTAGAAAACACACATTTTACATTGCATTTTTATTGTTCCAAAAAATATAATGATTTTTAGTAGTGAAAACCTACACCAAATTTTATAAATCATTTATGACTATTCGAAGTAAACACATTCAAAAAGATTTTGAAACAAACACTTTATTATTTTATTTTTTAACCGAAAAACCAAAGCATTTATGATCGAATTCATAATACTGAGCATTTAAAAAAACTCCAAATTAAAACAGCTACAAATGAAACTAAAAAAAAATTATAAAATGTAAACAATAACACATTAAAACTAGTTAATAAACATAAATAAACACTTAACATGTTACAAGGCTGTAAAAAGGCCCTGCAACAATAACAAGTTAACAATTACATACTACGGTAAATAAAATTAACACCAATTAAAAACAATAATCCACAACTATAAAAGGAGCCCGGCAATAAGCAAATGTAACAGATAATCCATTAACTATAATCCATTAACTTTTTGCACACTTAGTCTGGTATACTGTTATCCTTCTGCTACAATTTATTAAAATAAGTTATACATATTTTAAATACAATTTCTACTTCTATTTAATCCTGATACTGGTGAAATACATTTTCAACTAGTTTTATGCATGATACTATATTCCCAGGTGGTATGCTTAAATTCCCTCTGGGTATCGCATCAACCCAGACATCTTCCATGCTGTATTATGTGTTTTCCTTTAATCAGGATATTTTATTCTGAAGCGGAATGAGATGAATTCAGCGTTATTTTGTATTCACCCTTCCTTTTTACTTTATATGTGTTTAATATAACCAATGTTGTGGAACTTAGTAGTGTCGGTAACACATATCAATGGATCTTAAATTTAAAAAAAAAACTCGATATCTTCCTTTTTTACCTTCAGATAAGTCTTCTGTTCTTCCCGAGTTTCAGTGATTTCCTTTTTTTTAAAGTAAATTTATGGTTGGAATACTATCCTTCGTATAAATATATATTTACAGAATAGTACGGCAATAGTGTTTAACAAATATAATCTAGCAATTGTATTTTTTCCTGTTGTTTAAAGGCAAAATACCTCTCGGTCAATATCACCTTATAATAACAAAAAAAGAAGAAAAGACGAAAAAATAAAATAACACTTGAAGACTTTAATAGCACCAAGTTCGGAATACCATAAGAGTTGAGACCTGGTAGGAAAGACGAAAGAGAGTGATTTAACCCAAGATTACGTCAAAAAATGTACAGATCCGGCTAAACTACTGGAGATTACAAAGCCTGTACTCACTATTACCTTTGACGGTAATATTTTGTTGCAAATGTTTACATTTATATTTCTTAGCAAAATATATGAATCATATCGTTCCACTAGAGCAAAACAAAGTGTTATATATAAGCACATATTTTGCTTCGTACTAATAAAATAAGAATAACAAAATGTTTAAAATCCGGGGAATAAAACTCCTATTGGACTCATGATCTGCTAAACGGATTTTCGATCGGATAATGTGTGGTTAGCACATTGAATGTTCGTAACGTCTCAACCCCACGATACTGGGTCATCACCTTAAATTTGTAAGCATTCACGGAAATTTACTCAAACTTATCTCAATACTAGCGATGCATTTCAAAGAACAATTATTAAAACGCGCAATCATCGTTAAAAATATTCCTTTTAAACGTTAATTTTTTTCCATGTAGTACTTTTAAATCTGTATCTTTATTAGAGACGATTTCTGTTTTCTTTGTAATATCTTCCGTGTAAAAATTACAACAGTAAACAAAGCGATGAGCTTAACTGCCGTAAAATTAGCAGTGACTTAATAATTTATTTTAGATTGAAATACAGCTGTAAATAAGGCTCACTGTTAGCCAGCTGGTGATTGTGAGTGACGTCACATGAGAAGTGCTGAGGAAGCTTAGTAGCATATCTCTAGTTTCATAATGACTCATGGCTTAGAGTTCAAATTAAAAAAAAAGCTCCTACTCTATCATATGGTAGGGGAAATCGTTTAGTACAACTTCATACACATCTACATGTTGATCAGTCGAAATCAAACCAAATCAGTAAAGGTTTTTAAAGCACTCGTTTTAATAAATAAAACACTTTTATTTTTTTAGTAAACCACAAATTTATTGAAACTTGCCGACCATGGTTTCGTTAGTTACAGCACTGTCAAGGTAGTTTACTAAAAAATAAAAGTGTTTTATTTATTAAAATGAAATACCCCCAAGTACCTAAGTAGTGATGTGTGAGTTCGAATTAAAATACTCGGTGATTCCGAGTATCAAAATCCTCGGAAGAGTCCGAATATTAAAATCCTCCGTTTCGTATTAAAATACTCGGACAAAATCCTCGTAACTAGGAACAAGGAGGAGGTAATGTGCGAGTACTGCGAGTATCCTCGGTGTGCGAGTATCCTCGGACAACGATATTCGTTAGTGTTGTGTCAATTCCAAACAAAATACTCGGTGTTTCTACTTTGGTTACATTAGTTTCTAAGCTGATTTTTCACTACACATTAATTAAACATTACAATTTTGAGTTATAATGATTTCGATTCGGTAACAAGTTCAATTTAAAATAATAATAATATTCATTTATTTCCACATTAACAAAAAGTAAATTAAATTATTATTTAATTGTTATTACTTATATTTAAATAAATATTTATAGGTTACCATCTTTATAAAAAATATAGTAAATTAACATATTTTAAATAATAACTAAATTGTCAATTTTTGGTAATAATTGTACTTACGTTTAATTACTGAATTAGTGTCGAGGCAGGATAACATTTAATTACGTATTACAAGTGTCAATCACATATTGTTTAAAAAAATAAATACTTGGTGGATCAGTCTAACAGATAGAAATATAACACACACACATAATGCGCATAATCATTCTGCGCAGATACTCGATGTCGAACTAATAATACGAGTATTGAAATCATTCGAAGCCGAGTATTGCTAGTATCTATTTCACCCGAGTATCAACATCGCTATACCTAAGTCCCTTGGCATAAATAGACACTCATTTTACAATGTTTTTGATCCGATTAAAACAACTTCAAACCTGCCTTTGTTTAATAATAATTTTTTGTAATATAAGATTTCAAACTAAAACTGATCAAATTGTAAGTTAATAATATAAGTTGTTTTATTAATGAACAAATAATTAATTAAACGAAACATTTTAAAACATCCCGCAATGAATTTTAACGTTGATATACATTTTTTTACAGAAGTCTAACGTAAACGATCTTGTAATATTGCAAAAACAAACGCATAAAACAACAAAAAACATGATCTCATTAAAAGTCAGGGATGACAAAGAACAAACTCTGAAATGAGTTACGACAGGTCTAGAACAATTAGTCAAAGTTACCGAGGCCTAGCTGCAAGCCGTTGTTCATGTCTTCTTCACAATACAGTCATCAGAACTACAAAAATAAAATAGTTTCTTTTAATTAATTTAAATTATTCAGTCAAAAGCGTTCTGATCAAATCTCACAAAACTTTCCTTTTATTAATAACTGTACAATGCAAGAAGTAGTTTTGCCCCGACATGGCGTGAAACTGAAACGAGAATCAAAATAGATCACTCGAACTGCATGCTGCTAACGGGGAAGCAAGGACCATGTACGGTAACTGGTCGACATGCCACTTGTCCAATAACAGATTACCATAGAGCGATTAATTCTGTCTGTCGCGGCAAATGTTAAACTCAAAGACAAACTATTCGATTTACATCAGGAAAGAATTTTAAAAGATTACCATTTTTGCATTCGCCTATAAACAATTTGACGATGTACTTTTGAACACTCGCTTACTTATGCTTACGTATGCATCTGCACCTTTCACTTTTTATTATTTGAAGTAGAATTTAGAAAGATCGCTTCGAACAAGTCTGTTTCTTCAATGTAAGTAAAGGTTTTTAATAGTTTGGTTTAAGTTTAAATTTATATCTACGGCTCACCGTAGATATGGTTTTACAACAATACTTAGGCTACTTCTACGGGTCGCCATTTTCCCCTTTAATGCACTGGGTTATACAATGCCTCTAGCTACCATGGTTTTTCTCGAGATATATTCAAAATAGTATCTCAAGATATCATATCATTCCCAACCAAAACAACAATGCAGTTTTTTAACTTGTTTTTTTTTTTTTTTTTTTTTTTTTTTTCATTTGCTTATAATACAACTTATTTCCTCAATCTAATTAAATGTTTTATGTTCATAACTTTGTAATAAACATTTAAGTAAGTTCAAGTTTCCATTTAAGGCGAGCTCTACACTACGATATTTATCTTAAGATAGTTTTGCTGTACACTAAAACGATACGATCTGTTGCCAGGAGATTTTATTTTTTTCGATTCATCAGTTGTAATCACGAGTTCTTCCAGTGAAGATGACGTTTCCGTGATGTATTGGTTTTTGTAAAACAGGTGAAAGAAGAGAAGGGGGTAACATGTTAGGTTAGGTTAGGTTGAAGAGAAGAAGGTATTAGGTTAGGATAGGATATATGTTGAAGAGAAGAAGGTAGCCTATCAGGTTAGGTTAGGTTAGGTTATGATAGGTTGAAGAGAAGAAGGTATCACGTTAGAGTAGGTTAGGTTAGGTTAGGTTGAAGAGAAGAAGGTATCACGTTGGAGTAGGTTAGGTTAGGTTAGGTTGAAGAGAAGAAGGTATCACGTTAGAGTAGGTTAGGTTAGGTTAGGTTGAAGAGAAGAAGGTATCACGTTAGAGTAGGTTAGGTTAGGTTAGGTTGAAGAGAAGAAGGTATCACGTTAGAGTAGGTTAGGTTAGGTTAGGTTGAAGAGAAGAAGGTATCACGTTAGAGTAGGTTAGGTTAGGTTAGGTTAAAGAGAAGAAGGTATCACGTTAGAGTAGGTTAGGTTAAAGAGAAGAAGGTATCACGTTAGAGTAGGTTAGGTTGGAGAGAAGAAGGTATCAAGTTAGAGTAGGTTAGGTTAGGTTAGGTTAGTTTAGGTTAGATTAGGTTAGGTTAGGATAGGTTGAAGAGAAGAAAGTATCAGGTTAGGTTAGGATAGGATATAATATGTTGAAGAGAAGAAGGTAGCCTATCAGGTTAGGTTAGCTCAGATTAGGATAGGTTGAAGAAAAGAAGGTATCAGGTTAGGTAAGGTTAGGATAGGTTGAAGAGTAGAAGGTATCAGGTTAGGTTAGGACAGGTTAGGTTAGGTTGAAGAGAAGGAGGTAACAGGTTAATTAGGTTAGGTTAGGTTAAAGAGAAGAAGGTATTAGGTACAGTCGTATAATTTAATGAATGTGTCCCTTCGGCCGAGAAGAAATCGAAGACAAGAAGTCTCTTATGCTATTTATTTCTCTTTTTTTTCAAGGGAATAATGAATGACCTTGAGGTTTAAAACACAAAAAAAAACATTATAAACTACAGATATTTTTACAAAACTAATGCTCAAGATAATATGACGCCTGCACTCGTCTCTCAATGGCTTCCATTAGTGTTCCTCGATGAGAATTCTTGAACAGCGATATCAGATATCTCTAGACATAGTCTATTTTCAATAGAATTCGATACTCAGAAATTACATTACACCACAAAAAAATTACGTTTAAATAAATAACAATTTTTCGGCAGTTAGATTTTAACCACCATTTTCTATAACAAACTAAATTGAAAATAAAATAAGATACAATTTTATCCTTTCTGACTTTAACTTGGAGTAAAGAAAACTACACGTCATGGTCGAGGAACATGATTAGCAGCACCAACTGTCAAATAAAATTAGGGCAAGTCTGTGTTATGTAGGTTGGTGTACGTGCAGAACAAACTAACTTATGTAGACACAGACACACACGTGTTCAACGTTGTCTTAATGTATTTACTTTATGACAGAGCGACTAATTAGGCAAGGGTCTACTAATAACCCTTCATTAAAATCAACTAACAAGTGCCACCCGAAACGTTAATCGATTTTTGTTCCTTCGAATGTTCTCAAAATAACTAAATATTTGGTTCTTAAAATCTGCAAACATCATGTAAAGTTATTCTTAAAAGTAGGCATATTATTGTATTTTGTGTGATCTAAAAAAAAAGAAGAAAAACTCACATTAGTTTACGTGTAACCTAAAAATTAACACAATAACAAATTGAGAAGAACTGTTAAGAAAAATCATATGGTCACAACGTCACTACCGTTTTGTTGGTTTAAGGTAAACATTTATTGTTGCTGGGCACTAAATCACGTGTTATCATATAGGCTACACTACACAGGGTGTCACAAAACCTTAGCGCTCTATACAAGTTCGATTCTACAAATCCAAATAAATTAAAAATGTTCCGTAACTTTTTTCGAATTCGCTGTAGTTTAGTCGCAATCCGCCATTTTGTTTTTTACAAAACTCCTTATAGTTCCAGAAATAGATAAGATTGGGTTCAAATTTGTTATAAGCATTTTGTATGTTACGATTTACAAGTGCAAACACAATTATTTTTATAACTTTCAACAATTTAAAAAAAAATAAAGTTATCTGTTTTGAAGATATTCCAAGTTAAAAGTGCTAACCGACAATAATTTTAAAAATTATAAAATTACAATGATTGCCTATGGTACTTGTAAATCGTAACATACGAAATATTTATACCAAATTTGAACCCAATCTTATCTATTTCTGGACTTTCATTTTTTAAAACAAACTGACGGATTGCCACTAAACTAAGGCGAAGGAAAAGTAACTGAAGACTTATTATTTATTTGGAAACGTAGAATCCGATCCTGTACAGCGCGCTTCAGTTTTGGCAAAAATTCTATTTTGATCATGAATCGATTTTAAACTTCAAACCTAAAAATGACGATAACAAACTGAAACCAGTTGTAAAAGAAAATCATATGGTCACAATGTCCCTACCGTTTTGTTGGTTCAAGAGTAAACATTATTCTGTTGCATGACACCAATCACGTTTTATGATATACACTACCAGGGAGAAATTCTATCGATACGTTTAGAACATTAGTGCACTTTTAACCTCAAAATTAAGATACAAAAATTCAAAACAGCTGTGAACCAAAATCATATGGTTATTTCACTACCGTTTTGCCGGTTGCTATAGAAAACAATATTTTGTTACTGGGTACCACGAAACATTCAAGTTATAATTTTAAAAATAAATAAAAAGGATTGATTGTATATCTACTACACATGGAATCTAATATTTGCTTTATTTAAACGTGTAATATAATTCAGTAGTAATCTTACAACACAATGTATCATATTACGATTCCACAGAGACGATAGGCAATTTATAAATAATTAGTATCCTCCTCACGAAACAGCGCGCGCAACACACGCACGCGCATTATATAACCAGTAGACGAATCGATGAAATAATCCCGTACGGAAACCTTCGACAAAACACCTAATTTAATAGTTTTAAATGTTAAATTAACTTGTCGATGCGGTTTCTAGATGGGGAAACTTGTTTTAAATTGGTTGTCGAACAAGTCAGCAGCAAGTCACAGGATGTGGTCGCTGCGTGTTGAGCTGTCGTCAACAACCCGCGACCTGCGCATTTCCGCGGAATTCCATTAATTAAGGATTACGGTTAATTAAAATGGGTTAGTTTAGACGATGTGGTAAGTTAAAGTGACGATTAAACAGTTAACAGGGCGGTAAAGAGGAAACTTTCATCATCAACATTTAGTAAGATTAGTTCGATATTGACAAGAAAAATAAGATAAGAAATTACTTTACACGAAATCTACTATTTTATTTGAATTTATAACTGAATTAAGACGGATGGTTTGAAGTTGCAGCAGTGGTTGCAATTTAAATTTATTCAAATAAAATTTATTGATGGAGTTCAAATACTGCTATTATTTCAAATTAATACTACACGACGTTTCGAGAGTTTCTATCAACTCTCGTTTATAGAAAACTAAAACTAGTAGCTAAGAAAGGAACAAGGGTTAAAGTCGCAATGATGTTAAAAACTAACCTAAATTAACCCAACCTAATCTAAGAAAGGAATTCAGATATTTTCTACTTTTCGTTTATATCACAGTCTTCAGTTAAATAAAGGATATTTTGACTTTCGTCATGTTTTATATGTTTTAGGTTTATTCCTTGTTAACAGGAGTTGATACATAATCGCGAAACGTCGTGTGTATTATATACACGAATGATGCAATCGGCAAAATAAATTATACCAATAATATCCACTACCAAATATTACAATTTAGTTCCTAGGTTTGGTTTCTGTATTACTTTGGTTTTGTACAATTTGTATTTCGATTATTAATCTAATTTTTCACGGCTATGTTGGAATGTTTGATAGGCTTGTTGAACAGTAGTTTTTCGCTATAATTTTTTTTTTTAAATGTAAATCCATAAAACATTTACTGGATGTTTTCTGCCATTAGTATCATTTGTATTGTATGTTTTTGTTAGAAACTTACAATACTGTTGAGTTGTACTTCATTATTTGCACGTGGAGAATTTAAAACTCTTTTTTTTCAAATTTGGGAGTTAAAAGGACCACCAAAGGAGGTGGTAAAGGTCTGATCCTAGAAATTTTGAAATGTATACACATACATGTCAAATTTTATCTCATTTTAAAGTCTCTGAAAACCAAACAATTTAGTTATTTAATGTCCATAACCATTTCAAAATAATATTTCGTTACATTATCAGATAGAAAATGTTAACAGCTTTTCGAAGAGTTGTCACATAAATGTTTTTTTCTTATGCTATGGCTGAGTAAAATGAATAAGACTGAAATGTTATTCCTCAAAACTTTGTATCTAAGTAAAATAATAAGATTCTGTTTTCACCAAAATAAAGAGACTTTATAATTGACGGAGGGGGGGGGGTATTGATATGCGTATATACAAAATAAAAGGGTAAAAACAAATATTTTTTTTCAGAACATTTAGTATTATTACAACCTGAGTTTACACCCTGTAGATAGTCTCAATCAAAAGCTTTACAATGATGTGTCTATCACCTTCCAATGCCAACTTGAAGTTGAGATATTACAATATATGCAGGAATTTTGTCCAAACATTTATATATATTTGAAATTTGAATTGTCCAAAAGGTTTCAATAGAATGAAAACGGAAATAAATAATAAGATAAATAATACAAATATATAACTTATATAGGGTGTGTGAAAAGTATGAGAAAGGGAAAATATCTCGTAAATAAGGGAAATTTGCAAGTAGGTGTAATTGAGAAACTTACTCCATTTAAAAATACTATTTCAAAAATTTGGTCCGCCATCTTAGATCCGCTGTTTTGAAATTAACTTAATTTTCATAAATGGGAAGGTGGTCCTGTGATACATCATTTTAATGTAGAATTTCAAGACAAAATCAATGGTGAAAACTGCATATCCAAATCTCAAACCGTTTATTTACGTTTAAACATTTCATTTAATGTAAAAATAAAATAAGTACATTAAAGTTCAAATTTAATGTAAAAAAAAAAATATAATTAAACAATCAAAACATTAGGTATTAAATAAATAAATCGATAATAAACAATAATAATAAATCAATGATTTAAAATTGAAAATAAAATAAAGTACATTATGAAATTTTGATGTTCAATTATTTTAGATTATAATATTATATATAAAGTAAGCTTAATCCGTAATTTAGCGGCTAAGCCTTTTTGGGGAGGGACACTAAGATGTTATACATTGTAGTAAATTTAATTTAAAATAGCTGATACGTATTTTAAATAAAATATACGTCGTATTATATTATAACGTTTTATTTATTATTTTATTACAAACACTACCAAATTCCACATTTTGTATTTTACGGGTTACTTTAGGATATATTTTCCCTCCGGGCCGGATACATGAGACCGGAAGGACACAAAAGCTCTTTATATAAATGTAAAATTAAAATCTGTCACGTTTACAAAATATATATGTTTATTATTCAAAGATAGAAAGCGAGAGGCTGCGCTACGGAGGGTGTGACAGATCACTGGTACTGCTTAGTATATTACAAGTCATTTATCATCTAGTACTCGTACACGTGTGTAAATGTATGTGTGTGGCTATATATTAGAATAACATTTCAAATTATTACAGCATGAAGCTGAGCGCCAAGCACAAACACACACACACACACACCTTTTAAACCTAAAAGCTTTTACGTAAGCACTATCCCGGGAGGTGACATCATGACCGACGATGCAACCTTCCTCTTTCTACTGAAAGTCGGTTTTGTTAAAAACTTTGATAAATCGTTTACTAACAGTGTGAGATGTAGACAAGGAAGTATCATGCTGCATCTATAATTTATTACAAGTTCTGTAGGCTTTAGGGAATTTATTCTTTGAAATTTATGTGTAGTTAAATTTTTAATTCAACCTTTGAAAACATATAACGTATGATTAAATTAAGGTTTATAATTAATAAAATTTAGAAAGTGTGCACGATTAAATAAATATGTATGTAATTACTTATTATCTGCCTGCATTATACCATCTTGATATTAATATTAAGAAATTATTATTATTATATATATATATATATAACACATATATATTATTATATATATATGTTTCTCGTTTCACTTTCACTGTAATTTATTTATAGTTTGTAAACATCTCTAATAAAGAATTCGATTAGTGAGAAAGAATGTTTTATTTTTATTTCCATTTTTTTAAGGTCATCATAGCCTTAAAGAAAAGAAGAAATAATAATAAATAAAGAACCTAGCCCTCTATATCGTCAGTGTCAGAAAAGAACAAGAATTGGTCAAGAGAGACTTGATAGGAAAAATGAAAGAGAGGAATCTAACCCAACACTACATGATAAAATTGTAGACCAGATAGGTTTCTGGATTCCAAAGCCTATAGGTGAACCTATGAGATTTTTTTATTTACAAGAAATACGGGGCAAATATTTTTACAATATTGTACAGATAGTACTGGAAAAATTGCACTAAATGTTTAATTTTAATTTTAATTTAGCATTTGTAAAAGGAAATCTCAACTTGAGTGTGATATAATTTCGTCGTTATAAAAAATAAGCGACGTTCAAAGATTTTTGTTTACATTTTGGTGGCAGGACTTATAAAACAATTTAAACGATATATTTATGATTTAGGTTCTAACTGACTACATAAGAATGGACTAGTCGAATCGGTATCCATTGCAAGTATGAGATAGCTCTAACAACAATCCCTTCACGGAGTGTATGGGAGTCGAAATCATCTGTCAATCACAGATATATCACTGGTCAATTCCTTTTTGAATTGAGTTGAAATAATACAACATACACAAAGTATACGAAACAATATATAATGAGGGATCTTATATATTATAAATATACTACCCCTGGCTTATAGATATCGAATGTAGGGCGTGTTAACGGTTTTTAAAATGGGTATGATTTTAGGAGTTAAAAAAATTGCCTCCCAAAAAAGGCGAGAAGAATATTAACAGCCATTCAAAAATTGGTTCTACGGTATGCGCCAAAATAAACAGTACTAAAACTGAATCAGCTGTCTTCTCGATCAGCTGTGTCAACTTTTGATTGTTGCCACGTCTTCGTGATTATTATTTCTTTCTTATTTGAGGTTAGTTTTTGCTGACATGATGCCAACTACTTTAGAGAAAGCATTATTTTCTCTCATACGGAATTGGACGTGCGGGTGGGCCAAATTTGTCACACACTGCATTACGTTTTCAGGAACATTTTCACAAAACCCCGCTTAGTAATGCTGTGATTATTAGTGTTGATCAAAAATTTCGAAGAACAGGTAGCGTTTTGACGCAGGGAAGGGCTATCCAGGTCGCGCAACTCTGTACAAATGAAAACCACGGAATATTGTTGCAGCAAGTGTTAGTAAAACACCTCGAAGTTTTGAAAAACATATTTAGGCAATATAAGAAAACCCGAATAGGTTTTTTTTTGAAAATATCTAATAATCGAAATGTCAAACGATTGTACATACATTCATTATAAAATACCTAACCCCCCCCCCTTCCCTCGGTAAATTTCCAAGATGCAACTGATGTAGGTGAACAAAGCTCATATTTTATCGCGAAACTTTTGTCGACACATTTTTATGTTGTAAACTATTTTATCGTTCACATAAAGTACATTTCTTGAAGACATACAAGAGAGAATTATAACGGCGTGATGATTGGCTCGTATTTCAAACAGAGACATACTTTTTAGTGCACTTTATACATTTTATTATCGGGAAAAGTATATTTTATATGTTACAGTTGTGAGAAACAGAGCCACGTGGTTGGGGAACACGAGTTGCTTATAGCTATAAAAAACTTGATGATTTTCGTAATTTATATTTTATAGTTTACGAGCTGCAATATTGTTTTATGGATGTTTTTAATTATATACATTTTATATTGAGTGTGACTACAGTCGGTACTCGGTGAAATTCCATAATAAGGCAAAACAAAAATGAAAAAGCACTTATAATTTCACAAAAAAACAATTTATTGCTACAGCTGTTTCGCCGTTAGGCATCGTCAGACAACTAAGAACTAAAAACTAAAATACAGGTCAACTTAACACTAACATCTAGGAATGAAGGTGGGGATGAAAGCAGAGGTGGGACAATGACCTGGTTTTACCTGAAAGGGACATGGATAAGAGAAAGTATTTAAACAATAGGTTTTAACAAAGGGGATGGGTTATTGACTTGTTCATTCAGGTTAGAAGCATGGCATTTTAAAACAGATCTGTTAATTTCTAAAATTTCCAAACTATTTAATTTCCTACTTTTCTGTTCTATGTGTAAAACTTTGACATTATCAATGGGATCAAATGTATGGCCTGAATCTAGTAAATGATTTGCAAAATTAGAATCTGTTTTACCATGCTTCCAACAATATACATGTTCCTTTAATCTAGTTTTGATAGATCTCCCAGTTTGACCGATATATTCACAATCACAGTCATGACAATTAATTTTGTAGACACCACTATTATCAAATAAGTCTCTTTTATCCTTATTATTGACTAACAATTTACCAAGATTATTATTACAATAGAAAGCTGGTTTTACATCATTTTTACTATTTATTAAATGTCCTACCTTATAACTAATATTGCCAACAAATTTTATCCTACAATATTTATTTAAACTCTTAGCATCATTTGTGAAAACTAAACTATTGGTGAGTTTCTTTTGTTTCTTAAATAAAATACTGTCTATAAGCTTAACTTGATAATCATTGTTAATCGCTATTTGCTTAATTACATTCAATTCAATGTGAAAGTCTTCTGGCGATAAAGGTATGGTTAAGAGTCTGTGAATCATACTGTGAAAAGCAGCATGTTTGTGACTAATGGGGTGTTTAGAATTAGCGGGTATAATCGTATCCGTGTAAGTAGGTTTTCTAAAAATTTTGAAACTATGAACCCCATCTGTGATTTTAATATTTAAGTCCAAGAAATTGATATTATCCGTACCGACTTCCATAGTGAATTGAATGGCTTTGTTGATACCATTTACAAGATTAAGTAAAGAATACAGTTGCCTAGTACTACCATCGAACACACACAAAACATCATCCACATATCTATACCAATAAACTATTTTCTTTAACAAAGGATTACTAACACTAAATAATTTCTTTTCAAAATGTTCCATGAAAATTTCTGCTAAAAGGGGAGACAAAGGAGAGCCCATAGCAAGACCCTCAATCTGTTGAAAAAAATTACCATTAAATTGGAAATAGTTTTGGTCGATACAAGTGAACATCACATCTTCAAGTTGTTTTATGAAATTGTCCTCGCAATTGGCATTTTCCAGTAATTCATGGATGATAGATTTACATTTAATTACAGGAATGTTCGTAAACAAGCTTATCACATCAAAGGATACTATTTTGGCATTTATAGGTACAATAACATTTTTTATTTTATCTACCAAACTAATACTATTTTTAATACTAAACTCAGATTTGAAATCAGTAATATTTCTAAAAATGGAGTTGGCTTTCTGAGCTAATTTATAGGTAGGAGCATTGACAAAGGAAACAACAGGTCTGATGGGGATGCCAGGTTTGTGGATTTTAGGTAGGCCATATAGTCTAGGTGATTGGGGATTCATTACTCTTAAAAATTTTCCATGATCTGGGGGGAAAATTTCAAGGCTATTTTTAATGACATCATTAACTTTTTTATTAAAACTCAGAGTAGGGTCCTTATTTAACTTTCTAAATTTGTCATTATTAAGAACATCAGAAACTTTAGAGATATAATCAGAACTTTCCAATATCACAACAGAATTACCTTTATCAGCTTTAGACAATTTTAAATTATTAAATACTAATTTATCTTTAATTTGTTTAATAATTTTAGTTTCATTGGCATTAATATGCTTAACATTATTGCACTCTTTTTTAGATTCTGCTATTTCATTATGAATAACAAATTTAGTAGTTAAATCTAAACTATTAACAGATTCCACATCAGCAGCGAGAATTTCCAAGTCTTTATTTTTAACAGTACAATGAGGATTATATTTAAGACCTTTGTTTAATAACTTATTTTCCACATCACTAAAACTAACTTTAGACAAATTTATAACTCTATCATTAAAAACATGATTAGAAAAATCACTACACTTTGTAGGTTTATTAGATTTTTTCATTTTAAGGTTATTAAGCTTTCTAGATTGTCTTTGAAATGTAGTCTCTCTAATAGAATTAATAGACATTTCCAAATTATGGTAAAAAGAATCAATTTCCACCGGATGCAGAATGAAAACAAGTTCATCGTGAATGGCTTTAAGATGTACACTTACATTAGCTCTAATGATATAGTGCTTCTTATTTTCTTCTTTCAACCAAGTGATGACTGCTGAATTTTTCGCTTTGGTAGCCACTTGAGAATTACACTTTATTTTCACTCCGATGTATTTAGGTGACAGGTTAAATTTTAGACATTGGCTATTGAACCATAGATGTTGGTTAGTGAGACACTGTTTAATTTTAAGTTTCTTATATAAGACTGTAAGACGGGCTAAGTTAGCCTCTTTAATCATATTGAGTGTGACTACAGTCGGTACTCGGTGAAATTCCATAATAAGGCAAAACAAAAATGAAAAAGCACTTATAATTTCACAAAAAAACAATTTATTGCTACAGCTGTTTCGCCGTTAGGCATCGTCAGACAACTAAGAACTAAAAACTAAAATACAGGTCAACTTAACACTAACATCTAGGAATGAAGGTGGGGATGAAAGCAGAGGTGGGACAATGACCTGGTTTTACCTGAAAGGGACATGGATAAGAGAAAGTATTTAAACAATAGGTTTTAACAAAGGGGATGGGTTATTGACTTGTTCATTCAGGTTAGAAGCATGGCATTTTAAAACAGATCTGTTAATTTCTAAAATTTCCAAACTATTTAATTTCCTACTTTTCTGTTCTATGTGTAAAACTTTGACATTATCAATGGGATCAAATGTATGGCCTGAATCTAGTAAATGATTTGCAAAATTAGAATCTGTTTTACCATGCTTCCAACAATATACATGTTCCTTTAATCTAGTTTTGATAGATCTCCCAGTTTGACCGATATATTCACAATCACAGTCATGACAATTAATTTTGTAGACACCACTATTATCAAATAAGTCTCTTTTATCCTTATTATTGACTAACAATTTACCAAGATTATTATTACAATAGAAAGCTGGTTTTACATCATTTTTACTATTTATTAAATGTCCTACCTTATAACTAATATTGCCAACAAATTTTATCCTACAATATTTATTTAAACTCTTAGCATCATTTGTGAAAACTAAACTATTAGTGAGTTTCTTTTGTTTCTTAAATAAAATACTGTCTATAAGCTTAACTTGATAATCATTGTTAATCGCTATTTGCTTAATTACATTCAATTCAATGTGAAAGTCTTCTGGCGATAAAGGTATGGTTAAGAGTCTGTGAATCATACTGTGAAAAGCAGCATGTTTGTGACTAATGGGGTGTTTAGAATTAGCGGGTATAATCGTATCCGTGTAAGTAGGTTTTCTAAAAATTTTGAAACTATGAACCCCATCTGTGATTTTAATATTTAAGTCCAAGAAATTGATATTATCCGTACCGACTTCCATAGTGAATTGAATGGCTTTGTTGATACCATTTACAAGATTAAGTAAAGAATACAGTTGCCTAGTACTACCATCGAACACACACAAAACATCATCCACATATCTATACCAATAAACTATTTTCTTTAACAAAGGATTACTAACACTAAATAATTTCTTTTCAAAATGTTCCATGAAAATTTCTGCTAAAAGGGGAGACAAAGGAGAGCCCATAGCAAGACCCTCAATCTGTTGAAAAAAATTACCATTAAATTGGAAATAGTTTTGGTCGATACAAGTGAACATCACATCTTCAAGTTGTTTTATGAAATTGTCCTCGCAATTGGCATTTTCCAGTAATTCATGGATGATAGATTTACATTTAATTACAGGAATGTTCGTAAACAAGCTTATCACATCAAAGGATACTATTTTGGCATTTATAGGTACAATAACATTTTTTATTTTATCTACCAAACTAATACTATTTTTAATACTAAACTCAGATTTGAAATCAGTAATATTTCTAAAAATGGAGTTGGCTTTCTGAGCTAATTTATAGGTAGGAGCATTGACAAAGGAAACAACAGGTCTGATGGGGATGCCAGGTTTGTGGATTTTAGGTAGGCCATATAGTCTAGGTGATTGGGGATTCATTACTCTTAAAAATTTTCCATGATCTGGGGGGAAAATTTCAAGGCTATTTTTAATGACATCATTAACTTTTTTATTAAAACTCAGAGTAGGGTCCTTATTTAACTTTCTAAATTTGTCATTATTAAGAACATCAGAAACTTTAGAGATATAATCAGAACTTTCCAATATCACAACAGAATTACCTTTATCAGCTTTAGACAATTTTAAATTATTAAATACTAATTTATCTTTAATTTGTTTAATAATTTTAGTTTCATTGGCATTAATATGCTTAACATTATTGCACTCTTTTTTAGATTCTGCTATTTCATTATGAATAACAAATTTAGTAGTTAAATCTAAACTATTAACAGATTCCACATCAGCAGCGAGAATTTCCAAGTCTTTATTTTTAACAGTACAATGAGGATTATATTTAAGACCTTTGTTTAATAACTTATTTTCCACATCACTAAAACTAACTTTAGACAAATTTATAACTCTATCATTAAAAACATGATTAGAAAAATCACTACACTTTGTAGGTTTATTAGATTTTTTCATTTTAAGGTTATTAAGCTTTCTAGATTGTCTTTGAAATGTAGTCTCTCTAATAGAATTAATAGACATTTCCAAATTATGGTAAAAAGAATCAATTTCCACCGGATGCAGAATGAAAACAAGTTCATCGTGAATGGCTTTAAGATGTACACTTACATTAGCTCTAATGATATAGTGCTTCTTATTTTCTTCTTTCAACCAAGTGATGACTGCTGAATTTTTCGCTTTGGTAGCCACTTGAGAATTACACTTTATTTTCACTCCGATGTATTTAGGTGACAGGTTAAATTTTAGACATTGGCTATTGAACCATAGATGTTGGTTAGTGAGACACTGTTTAATTTTAAGTTTCTTATATAAGACTGTAAGACGGGCTAAGTTAGCCTCTTTAATCATATTGAGTGTGACTACAGTCGGTACTCGGTGAAATTCCATAATAAGGCAAAACAAAAATGAAAAAGCACTTATAATTTCACAAAAAAACAATTTATTGCTACAGCTGTTTCGCCGTTAGGCATCGTCAGACAACTAAGAACTAAAAACTAAAATACAGGTCAACTTAACACTAACATCTAGGAATGAAGGTGGGGATGAAAGCAGAGGTGGGACAATGACCTGGTTTTACCTGAAAGGGACATGGATAAGAGAAAGTATTTAAACAATAGGTTTTAACAAAGGGGATGGGTTATTGACTTGTTCATTCAGGTTAGAAGCATGGCATTTTAAAACAGATCTGTTAATTTCTAAAATTTCCAAACTATTTAATTTCCTACTTTTCTGTTCTATGTGTAAAACTTTGACATTATCAATGGGATCAAATGTATGGCCTGAATCTAGTAAATGATTTGCAAAATTAGAATCTGTTTTACCATGCTTCCAACAATATACATGTTCCTTTAATCTAGTTTTGATAGATCTCCCAGTTTGACCGATATATTCACAATCACAGTCATGACAATTAATTTTGTAGACACCACTATTATCAAATAAGTCTCTTTTATCCTTATTATTGACTAACAATTTACCAAGATTATTATTACAATAGAAAGCTGGTTTTACATCATTTTTACTATTTATTAAATGTCCTACCTTATAACTAATATTGCCAACAAATTTTATCCTACAATATTTATTTAAACTCTTAGCATCATTTGTGAAAACTAAACTATTAATGAGTTTCTTTTGTTTCTTAAATAAAATACTGTCTATAAGCTTAACTTGATAATCATTGTTAATCGCTATTTGCTTAATTACATTCAATTCAATGTGAAAGTCTTCTGGCGATAAAGGTATGGTTAAGAGTCTGTGAATCATACTGTGAAAAGCAGCATGTTTGTGACTAATGGGGTGTTTAGAATTAGCGGGTATAATCGTATCCGTGTAAGTAGGTTTTCTAAAAATTTTGAAACTATGAACCCCATCTGTGATTTTAATATTTAAGTCCAAGAAATTGATATTATCCGTACCGACTTCCATAGTGAATTGAATGGCTTTGTTGATACCATTTACAAGATTAAGTAAAGAATACAGTTGCCTAGTACTACCATCGAACACACACAAAACATCATCCACATATCTATACCAATAAACTATTTTCTTTAACAAAGGATTACTAACACTAAATAATTTCTTTTCAAAATGTTCCATGAAAATTTCTGCTAAAAGGGGAGACAAAGGAGAGCCCATAGCAAGACCCTCAATCTGTTGAAAAAAATTACCATTAAATTGGAAATAGTTTTGGTCGATACAAGTGAACATCACATCTTCAAGTTGTTTTATGAAATTGTCCTCGCAATTGGCATTTTCCAGTAATTCATGGATGATAGATTTACATTTAATTACAGGAATGTTCGTAAACAAGCTTATCACATCAAAGGATACTATTTTGGCATTTATAGGTACAATAACATTTTTTATTTTATCTACCAAACTAATACTATTTTTAATACTAAACTCAGATTTGAAATCAGTAATATTTCTAAAAATGGAGTTGGCTTTCTGAGCTAATTTATAGGTAGGAGCATTGACAAAGGAAACAACAGGTCTGATGGGGATGCCAGGTTTGTGGATTTTAGGTAGGCCATATAGTCTAGGTGATTGGGGATTCATTACTCTTAAAAATTTTCCATGATCTGGGGGGAAAATTTCAAGGCTATTTTTAATGACATCATTAACTTTTTTATTAAAACTCAGAGTAGGGTCCTTATTTAACTTTCTAAATTTGTCATTATTAAGAACATCAGAAACTTTAGAGATATAATCAGAACTTTCCAATATCACAACAGAATTACCTTTATCAGCTTTAGACAATTTTAAATTATTAAATACTAATTTATCTTTAATTTGTTTAATAATTTTAGTTTCATTGGCATTAATATGCTTAACATTATTGCACTCTTTTTTAGATTCTGCTATTTCATTATGAATAACAAATTTAGTAGTTAAATCTAAACTATTAACAGATTCCACATCAGCAGCGAGAATTTCCAAGTCTTTATTTTTAACAGTACAATGAGGATTATATTTAAGACCTTTGTTTAATAACTTATTTTCCACATCACTAAAACTAACTTTAGACAAATTTATAACTCTATCATTAAAAACATGATTAGAAAAATCACTACACTTTGTAGGTTTATTAGATTTTTTCATTTTAAGGTTATTAAGCTTTCTAGATTGTCTTTGAAATGTAGTCTCTCTAATAGAATTAATAGACATTTCCAAATTATGGTAAAAAGAATCAATTTCCACCGGATGCAGAATGAAAACAAGTTCATCGTGAATGGCTTTAAGATGTACACTTACATTAGCTCTAATGATATAGTGCTTCTTATTTTCTTCTTTCAACCAAGTGATGACTGCTGAATTTTTCGCTTTGGTAGCCACTTGAGAATTACACTTTATTTTCACTCCGATGTATTTAGGTGACAGGTTAAATTTTAGACATTGGCTATTGAACCATAGATGTTGGTTAGTGAGACACTGTTTAATTTTAAGTTTCTTATATAAGACTGTAAGACGGGCTAAGTTAGCCTCTTTAATCATATTGAGTGTGACTACAGTCGGTACTCGGTGAAATTCCATAATAAGGCAAAACAAAAATGAAAAAGCACTTATAATTTCACAAAAAAACAATTTATTGCTACAGCTGTTTCGCCGTTAGGCATCGTCAGACAACTAAGAACTAAAAACTAAAATACAGGTCAACTTAACACTAACATCTAGGAATGAAGGTGGGGATGAAAGCAGAGGTGGGACAATGACCTGGTTTTACCTGAAAGGGACATGGATAAGAGAAAGTATTTAAACAATAGGTTTTAACAAAGGGGATGGGTTATTGACTTGTTCATTCAGGTTAGAAGCATGGCATTTTAAAACAGATCTGTTAATTTCTAAAATTTCCAAACTATTTAATTTCCTACTTTTCTGTTCTATGTGTAAAACTTTGACATTATCAATGGGATCAAATGTATGGCCTGAATCTAGTAAATGATTTGCAAAATTAGAATCTGTTTTACCATGCTTCCAACAATATACATGTTCCTTTAATCTAGTTTTGATAGATCTCCCAGTTTGACCGATATATTCACAATCACAGTCATGACAATTAATTTTGTAGACACCACTATTATCAAATAAGTCTCTTTTATCCTTATTATTGACTAACAATTTACCAAGATTATTATTACAATAGAAAGCTGGTTTTACATCATTTTTACTATTTATTAAATGTCCTACCTTATAACTAATATTGCCAACAAATTTTATCCTACAATATTTATTTAAACTCTTAGCATCATTTGTGAAAACTAAACTATTAATGAGTTTCTTTTGTTTCTTAAATAAAATACTGTCTATAAGCTTAACTTGATAATCATTGTTAATCGCTATTTGCTTAATTACATTCAATTCAATGTGAAAGTCTTCTGGCGATAAAGGTATGGTTAAGAGTCTGTGAATCATACTGTGAAAAGCAGCATGTTTGTGACTAATGGGGTGTTTAGAATTAGCGGGTATAATCGTATCCGTGTAAGTAGGTTTTCTAAAAATTTTGAAACTATGAACCCCATCTGTGATTTTAATATTTAAGTCCAAGAAATTGATATTATCCGTACCGACTTCCATAGTGAATTGAATGGCTTTGTTGATACCATTTACAAGATTAAGTAAAGAATACAGTTGCCTAGTACTACCATCGAACACACACAAAACATCATCCACATATCTATACCAATAAACTATTTTCTTTAACAAAGGATTACTAACACTAAATAATTTCTTTTCAAAATGTTCCATGAAAATTTCTGCTAAAAGGGGAGACAAAGGAGAGCCCATAGCAAGACCCTCAATCTGTTGAAAAAAATTACCATTAAATTGGAAATAGTTTTGGTCGATACAAGTGAACATCACATCTTCAAGTTGTTTTATGAAATTGTCCTCGCAATTGGCATTTTCCAGTAATTCATGGATGATAGATTTACATTTAATTACAGGAATGTTCGTAAACAAGCTTATCACATCAAAGGATACTATTTTGGCATTTATAGGTACAATAACATTTTTTATTTTATCTACCAAACTAATACTATTTTTAATACTAAACTCAGATTTGAAATCAGTAATATTTCTAAAAATGGAGTTGGCTTTCTGAGCTAATTTATAGGTAGGAGCATTGACAAAGGAAACAACAGGTCTGATGGGGATGCCAGGTTTGTGGATTTTAGGTAGGCCATATAGTCTAGGTGATTGGGGATTCATTACTCTTAAAAATTTTCCATGATCTGGGGGGAAAATTTCAAGGCTATTTTTAATGACATCATTAACTTTTTTATTAAAACTCAGAGTAGGGTCCTTATTTAACTTTCTAAATTTGTCATTATTAAGAACATCAGAAACTTTAGAGATATAATCAGAACTTTCCAATATCACAACAGAATTACCTTTATCAGCTTTAGACAATTTTAAATTATTAAATACTAATTTATCTTTAATTTGTTTAATAATTTTAGTTTCATTGGCATTAATATGCTTAACATTATTGCACTCTTTTTTAGATTCTGCTATTTCATTATGAATAACAAATTTAGTAGTTAAATCTAAACTATTAACAGATTCCACATCAGCAGCGAGAATTTCCAAGTCTTTATTTTTAACAGTACAATGAGGATTATATTTAAGACCTTTGTTTAATAACTTATTTTCCACATCACTAAAACTAACTTTAGACAAATTTATAACTCTATCATTAAAAACATGATTAGAAAAATCACTACACTTTGTAGGTTTATTAGATTTTTTCATTTTAAGGTTATTAAGCTTTCTAGATTGTCTTTGAAATGTAGTCTCTCTAATAGAATTAATAGACATTTCCAAATTATGGTAAAAAGAATCAATTTCCACCGGATGCAGAATGAAAACAAGTTCATCGTGAATGGCTTTAAGATGTACACTTACATTAGCTCTAATGATATAGTGCTTCTTATTTTCTTCTTTCAACCAAGTGATGACTGCTGAATTTTTCGCTTTGGTAGCCACTTGAGAATTACACTTTATTTTCACTCCGATGTATTTAGGTGACAGGTTAAATTTTAGACATTGGCTATTGAACCATAGATGTTGGTTAGTGAGACACTGTTTAATTTTAAGTTTCTTATATAAGACTGTAAGACGGGCTAAGTTAGCCTCTTTAATCATATTGAGTGTGACTACAGTCGGTACTCGGTGAAATTCCATAATAAGGCAAAACAAAAATGAAAAAGCACTTATAATTTCACAAAAAAACAATTTATTGCTACAGCTGTTTCGCCGTTAGGCATCGTCAGACAACTAAGAACTAAAAACTAAAATACAGGTCAACTTAACACTAACATCTAGGAATGAAGGTGGGGATGAAAGCAGAGGTGGGACAATGACCTGGTTTTACCTGAAAGGGACATGGATAAGAGAAAGTATTTAAACAATAGGTTTTAACAAAGGGGATGGGTTATTGACTTGTTCATTCAGGTTAGAAGCATGGCATTTTAAAACAGATCTGTTAATTTCTAAAATTTCCAAACTATTTAATTTCCTACTTTTCTGTTCTATGTGTAAAACTTTGACATTATCAATGGGATCAAATGTTCGAAATAACCGCAGTTTAAAATGTGAAAGAGAGGAAAAAAATAATAAAGAAGTAAAAAATAATAATAAGTTTAGTTTTTAGAAAATTACGTACACAATAAAGCAATACAGTTTATAATGGTATTTTATTTGTTAATGCATCTTCTAAACAAAATTCCAAATGTCTCCAAATTTTGGGAGTAAATCAAACTTATTATTGAGGTAACACTATTAAGTATACCTGTAATTTAACTTACGAAATTATAAAATAGTAGCTGTTTAAACAGATATAAAAATACAATGGGTGTTTAAAGTATAGTGTTAAGATTACATTTTTGTTTCTAGAGTACATTACTGGTCAAAAATATTCAATTTCGAGAGCGTACGTAGTTCAAAACTGATGGTGTATAATTTCAATTTACAATATTTACTACAAAATTACACAGTTTATATTTCTTGAGAAATTAGCGGTGTGTGAAAACATCAGGCTTTCATTGTTTTTTTTTTTAATCTGAACATTGTTATCATTCTTCAGTGATTAATTGAATATATTTTGTTATTCACAAACACGTTTGAAATTCTTTACATTTTCTCAGATGTAATATAATTTTCTATTGTGTCAGTAATTGTCAAGTTTTAATATTGTAAAAATAAACGCTGATTTCTGTCACGCTAAAAGTGCACTTCAGGAACTGCATAATTGCTCAACAAGTTTATAGTTGCATTCCATTAAAAGTTTGTAAACATTTTAACACTCTGCCGTAGTTTCTGATTGTATTGTACCACATTAACTGTTATAAAGTTATTATAAAGACCTTCATAAACTAGCTTAATACGAACTTTCATAATGTTACATTGCTTAATTATTATCTTATACAGTAATGATATGCTACACACTTCGTAAAAATATAAAAAGTACATTCAGTCAAAAAATATAAACCACATTCGCCAAAAGATTAAAAAAACGCATAGCTTAAAATATAAAAACCACACCAGTTTCAAAATAAAGCGCATTGTGTCAAGAGATAATACCACATCCTGTAAATATTAAAACTGCGTTTAATATAAATATAAAATCACATTCTATCAAAAAATAATACCACATCTGGTAATATATTATAAATTTCTTTCAAACAAACGATAAAAACCACATTCCGTCGAAATAAAATAACAACATTTGTTCAAAGAATAACTCGATAATCCAACTAAAGAAACCAATTTTACACAGAAAAATTATTTCTCTTAAACTCATATCATGAGGGTAGCTGTCACAAAATCAAAACTCAATGTTCTTATAATCAATACAAGTAATTTTGATCAGATTTTGCCAAAGCGTAATAATTCGGAAAATATCGAAATGAACCCCTAACCGGCGTCGTGGTCGTTTTAATTTTTCTAAATTACTCAAAAACTATTTGTTATATTTTCGTTTACTTGCGAGTTTAATAAAAGTTTACAAAACCATAATTTTCAAGGAGATGACATCCAATACGATTCGTTTGGCCAATTGAATCTGTAATTTTGAGTTTTGGTCTTCTTGTACCAACCCACTTTGAACTTTGAGCTTAATTTGTAAACGGTTTGTGTATAGGAGTATAAGAAAACTTGTGCAACGTTCTACATTTTCATTTTAAATATTTCGCGAATAATAAAAATCTTGATGTTTGTTTGCTTTATTAAACATCACTTGAAGTTCAATAACTTGTAACAATTAAAGTAACACGGTTTTTCTTCTTTTTTTTTGTCCTTTAAGAAAATACTAATAGTATTTTTGCGTATATAAAAATATTTGTTTAAATATAAATATTTTGTTTCAACTTATGTTTGCCTAAAGAGGGAGTAAAACATCCACAGCGTTTACCAATGCAAAACTGTTCCTAATCAAAGTTACATTGTGATGTCTAACATCACCTGCATCGTTAACATTCAGTCTGATAAGATTTCGTCTCTCGACAGACAAGCAGACAGGTCGGACATATTGGCAGACATGGGCAATGATGCCACATTCCAAGAGTTGGAGTTGATTCTCTACCTCTAAGAGTTCAAACAAGACAAGGAAAGAATATCCTATTACGGTACGATAAGTCGATGGTTATCAGTCGGGAAGCGATCACAGAGGTCATCGTAACATTCCAGTGTTTGACATTGCGATGTGGTGCGTGTCAGTGTGTTTGGTTTTAGTCTCTTAAACCAAGTACAAACAAATAATTGACTCCAGATTAGTTGCATATTTCAGCTCTTAAAGTACAAAATTCCGAATTAATTTACACAGTTTATTAAAAATTAAACAATGGGAAATTAAAAGAAACACTATATTTTTGAAGATTCACAAATTTAAAAACTCCCAATGTTGTATATCTGACAAATAGGAAAACTATTCTACACATTCGCTCTTTGGAAGTTTTCACGAATTCAATAAATAAATCGTTAATGTTAAACCAATGTAGTTACTGTTTAATACATAACAATATTCATATTTTATAGAGCAAAATCTAACAACAAATGTACACTTGAACAAAACACCTCACTAAGAGAAATAATAAAAGATAACTGCTGTTTTGGTGTTCCTTGGTTTGTCATTAATTTATCATTTATTGTGAGCAGTGTAGTAATGAATATTATTCTGTACCGATCTATGTGTACCCTGGAATGCTTAAAGCTTTATCTGAAATTGTTACCCCCTATATTTTACTCTAATTGATATTGACGCATATATAATTATACACAGTGATAGGGACTTAGTGTCAAAAAATTTTTTAGTACAAGTACACACTATACGAATGGGAAACTCAGTTTTTGTCTCTCAATTTGTCTTGTAAATTATGAGTTTTTTACTGTTTTAAAAAATATAGTGATTTATCAACGAAAAAATGAATTTTCTCAACTTTCTTGCCACCAATTCTTACTTTTGGTATTATTTTCTGAAAACACATTAACATTTTGAGTAAAATACATCCATTTTCATTTTTTTAAATAATAATGTTAGTGTATTTATTTAGTTTGAAACAAACGAAATAGATGTTTTCGGATTGTTGTTCGAAATAACAATATTTTTTTTAATCTTAAGAGAAAACCGAATTAAAATGTTATAACTTATATTTAATAAGTTTGAGGATGGGTGATGCGACTGGATTCTATGGCAAGGGATGAAGTGAATGATAACAATACTACAAAAATGAATGTTTTACAATTTTCTTCATGTTCATTAGTAAATAATTAAAGGTAACATGCCTTCTAAATTTTAAATTGCCTAAACTAATTCCCTTATCATAAGTACAGTCTCTGCACGTTCTGGGTTAAATAGTTAATTACAAAATGTATTTTAACAAAGTATTTTTTAAATTTCAAGCTGATTATCCCTTACAATTTAAAATTAAAAACTGAAGTGTCATATCATCGTAAGGGCAGTTTTTAATACAATTTTGTAATTGTCATGCCTAACAACAACCCTACAGTAGTGTTTTAAATATTTAAAAACGGTTTTTCCGAAAACAAATATTTTGTTTGTTTGAAACTAAATAAAAACACTAGAAATCTTACTTTTCAAAAGGAAATGTTTTTATTTTACTCAAAATTTTACGCGCTTTCAGAAAATAATAACAAAAAACAATTGGTGGCAAGAAAGCGATATTTAGAATAAAACAGTAAAAAAATCATAATTCCAAATTAAGAGACAAATTTTTCAAAAGTCATAAGACAACGACTAAGTTATTCTATCAACTTTTAGAGTAAATGTTAAATAAAACATAACTGTGTTCTGTTATGTAAATAGTAATTTATTTAATATTTGTGTAAACTTATGCAACTCGAAATGGTTTTAATTCATATAAATAAAAAGAGAAAAAAGTAGCCTAGCACCGAAGAATGTTTTTAAATTTTATGATCAGGTCAAGCCATGGGAAATAAGATTAGAAAACAGTTCAAAAATCAGTCATTTAAAGTTGTTTTTTTTTAAATTACCGCTTGTTATACCTAGGTCACTTTATTATATTTATTTATTATCTAGGGGTGCGGTTTATTCTTAGTCACCCCAGTTCACGCTTTAAATGGCCTCCATTTTCAAACCAAAATTAAATTAAAAAAAAAAAAAAACTTTATTCATATATCACTCTGCCCAGTTGTAAATAACTTTAATTGGTCATAACTACAAAACAAACTCAAAGTAACGCACGAGACGTCAAATGATCGATATTAATCACATTTTAAAGCGTATATGTTCTTTGTAAATCAATCCACTGAACACCCATTGAAATAGTAATGTTAAAACAAAAAGCTCGTCCTGTTAAAAGAAAATCATTTGAAAGCAAGATAAAAAGGATGAGGACGCCTTCAAAGTACGAGTCCTGTGAAGGGAGCGACCTTTCAAAATAAACCAATCTGGATTACACATGTCCTTCAAAAGAACGCGATAAGTCAACGTTTATCCGCACATGTTCCATTTCATACATCGCGCTACTCTATTTACACTACATCTTTCCTCAAACTCTCGGGTATATTGTGAAGGATTGATAAAAATCATCGATCATTTATTTACGTTCCATTATAAAGTATTAATTATAAAGTTATAATTAGAAGTATGGATACATTAGCATGTACAATGTGTGGGTCACAACTCGAGATATGGTGTCGAAATGAGAAAATTTTGCAAAAAGACGAATAATTTTGAGGGTGGCGAATTTGTCGTTGAAACGCGTTTGATTAAGTAAATGTAATTTTTGTATTCTACCTTGGTTAATCAAATAATAATCATGAATAAAAATTCTTAAAGTAGTGGTTTAGAATGAGAAAACACCATAAAAAATAGGAATCTATCTAAGAAATTAAAAGTTGGCAGCCATATTGGAAAATGGCGTCATTTTTTTCAAAGTTTGCAAAACGTAATTTTTGTATTCCACGTAAACGACTAGGTTATTCAAATAATAAGTAAGAATAAAAAGTCTGAAAATAGTGGTACAGAATCCGAAAACACTATAGAAAATAGGAATCTACGCAAGAAATTAAAAAGTTGGCCGCCATATTGGAAAATGGCGTCCTTTTTCCAAAGCTTGCAAAACGTAATTTTAGTATTATACGTAAACGAGTAGGTTATTCAAATAATAAGTAAGAATAAAAAGTCTGAAAATAGTGGTACAGAATCCGAAAACACTATAGAAAATAGGAATCTACGCAAGAAATTAAAAAGTTGGCCGCCATATTGGAAAATAGCGGCCATTTTTTTTTTAAAGTTTGCAAAACAGATTTTAAGTTTTATGAAAAATTAACAACGGTCCTCCATTTAAAGTTTTTCACCAGATTAATAGTTTACCATAATACCAATACTCCCAAGATAAAAGAATCACCCTAAATATTAATCCCTACAGAAGATAATTATTTTATAATATTGTACAATGTCGTTATTTTCAAATTTAAAGCCGTAAACACAAATATGAACCACAGTTCATGAACACGTGGCAGGTGTTGTATTCAATGCATGTGCAATTTAGTCGGGCTTTTAGCAACGTGGGTGGGGATGGGAGGATGTACGGCAGGTGCAGAATAGGGCCCTAACCTAATTATTGCAATTTCTGCGCATCTCAAACAAACGTTTCTTGTGCACAATGTCAGGCATCAGTTATTTTTTTGTGTTTGAGATTTTTTTTTACAGCTGTAAATACTAACAATGATTTATATGTTGCAGTTCCTCACTGGTGAAATAAAAATACACATATATCAGTCAGTTACAATCATTCATGTACAGTCAGTTGACAGGATACATTTATTGCTCCGATAAAGTTTCTATTTTAGTCAATTATATGACAAAATATCGTTAATTTTAATAACGCGAACCTAAAGTATTACTAATACAATGCTACATCATTTAGAAAGTTTATTTTCAAACATATTACAAAAATGAATGTTTGTTAAGTAAAATAAGCACATTTATATAGAGAAACTTGTAAATTTATTACTTATGACACGACAAACAAAGTTAGGTTAGGTTGGTTTAGGTTAAAATTATTCTTATTTCAAATACTAAATAAAATATCTAGCTATCAAATTGAGTTAACTAGTTCTAACAATAAAAAAGAAAGGAAGAGATGAAATGAAACAGGCAGGTTTGACCAGAGATGAGACATTGTTGTACACTCATAGCCCTACTGGGTGTCACACCTAAAATGTTGCAACGGCTAACTTTTGAATTATAAACATGATAGAGTACTTTAAATGGGAAACCTTCCTTTCTTTTCAATGAAGTTTAAAACCCCATTTTTTTAAATGTTAAAAATTGCCACCATTTTCCATATGACGGTCAACTTTGAAATTTGTTATGGAACACCCTTGTATTCTATGGTATTTCAGGTGTAAAAAATATTTTAAGAATGTTTTATTCTTGAATTTTTAAAAATCTTTAGTCGTTTAGGAATTACAGGCACTTAAAGTTCAGAAAAGTAAACGTTTAATAGGCCTACAAATAATTGATTCCCGACTAAAATGTCACAATAGTTAACTTTTGAACCGTTGGGGATACAAATAAGTTTTAATAGCACTCTTTCAAAATTGATTTCCATGTCATTGTAGAGCTTAAAAAATATGGGCCCTATTAAAACATTTTGTGCCTCCAACAGTTCAAAAGTTAGCTATTGTAACATTTTAGGTGAGAATGAATTTTTTGTATGTCTATCAAACGTTTAACTTTCTTAATTTAGGTGCCTGTAATTCCTAAACAACTAAAGATTAAAAAAAATATCCAAGAATAGAATAAAACATTTTTAATATATTGTTTTAAACCTTAAAAAAAAAAACAACATAAAACACAGGATGTTCCATAACAAATTTCAAAGTTGGCCGCAATATTGGAAAATGGCCGACATTTTTAACATGGTGGATATTTAAACTTCATTGAAAAGAAAGGAAGGTTCCCCAATTAAAGTAATCTATCGTATTTATAATGCAAAAGTTAGCTAGTGTAACATTTTACGTGGGACATCCTGTATGTAGGATATTTTGTTTCAATAGAGCCTGATGATTCCTAATAATGAAACAAACATACCTTCATAAAATTAATTAGATGTAATATACTATTTATGATTAACTTTCATATAAAGAATACAATTAAATTTTGAGATTTTTACTCCAAATACGTTGTGACTAGGCCGATTTGCTATCCTAATTTCGGTCACTTTATACCTTTCAATTTTTTATCGCTAATTTTACGCAAATTTCTTTATTTGTTTTCATTTACGCTTACCTACTTACAGAAAACAGCTGTCCTCTTGTTTTAATTCAAGTTTACGAATTTATAAATTAATGAAATCAATGTTTTGTGCTATTGCGACCTCCTGCGTCGCGGTCCTGTGACGTCACGTTCGACTCTCTCTCCCACACATCCGCCCAAAACGTTCACACGCCCGCCCAAACGTTTCGTTTCAACGCGCACCACATAATCAACAAACTCCGGTGTTAGCGTATAGCGAACAAGTGGTTTGTTTAGTTAAAACATTACGGGAAAATATTTAAATATAAAAAAGAAAGTTAAAATAGTTTCAAAATAATCTACAGTTTCCGTAATGTCAAGGTTATATTTATAAGGAAACTAGTTTCGCGTGGGCTAGAGTCTTCCTCTGAGTTAGCTCTACCTCAATCGGATAAAATTATACCTTTGCTGATGGAAGACATAATCAAAACTTCATAGAATAATCCAACTGATGGGCAATAATATATATATATATATAAGCGGGAAATGTGACTGCCGGCTCCCTAACAAAGAGAGGGCAACCAATTTTTTTTCCTAGTTTTACAAGCACACCCTTTCAGGAGATATGGGGTAGTATGGATTTCTATGTAGTTTTCAAATTTTAAATAAATTTCAAACTTTAATAACTTTTATAGAGCAAAAAGTAAAAAAAAAAAATCAAATAGCAAAATAGATTGAAAATTGTACCATTTGAGAGACCTTTTGAAAACAATTATTTTTTATATTGAAAGTTTGGTTCTATCTTGCACCATTGAATAATTGTAAAAAAAAAAAAAAATGACATAATGGTAAAAAAAAAATATTTCGTCACACACTGTACAGTAATGAAAAGATAACAAAATTGTTTTGCTCCAAAATGTTCAGTAAAGAGAGACCTTTAAAATGAGGTATCACACGACCTATGTTTCTATTTGAAAATTTTCCAAAAACACCCCCCCCCCAAAGTGCCTTTGATGGTCATTGAGGAACGTCGAAAATAATTTTCCTGCATTCTTTGGGGTCGAAAAAAGGGGGTTCTAATTGGAAGGAAATTTTTATCTGGTTTCGTTTAGGCGCTACAGATAGTGTCCATGTGGTCTGAAACACCCCGTATAATGAAATTATTATAAAAAATGTCGTTTCGAACACTGATTTCATAAGAAAGAGTGATAGTGGCATAGTTACGAGGTACGGCGAGTCCGGGTAGGGATTGCAAGCTCCTGAGCTTTGAGGCCCAACAATGACACAAGCGAAGCGAGTGAAAACCTTTCAATAGCTACGAGGCCCGCCACGACCTAACCGACACAATGATGAGTTTCAGAAAACCTGTGTAACAACGGTTTAAAATTAATTTACCCTTACCCCTTGATCTACCTAACAATTTACCATTCCATACAAGGTCCCAAGACACCAAGGGCATTGCATTTAGAGGATCTGCTTGTACTACATTGTGGCAGGGTTAGAACTATGATGGCATCTATAAACTTGTTTTTAATTTGTAAGTACATTTATTTTCCACAAACAAATAGTACATATTATAATTTCCTGACCTTCAATATGATTGGACACAGTTAAAACTTTTAGGAAAAGTAATACAACTAACTGTTCATTGGAGTATTTAGAATCAACTCAATTACACTAAAAAAAAGACATTTCAACCTAACGTACAGAAATTTAGAGACTTCAAGAATTTATACAATTCTTGAAAAAAAAAAAAATTGAAAACTATTATAAAAATGTTCACACTTTACAATTGTAATCATTACAAAATTATATAACACATTTGGACTTACACATTCATACAAAACAACATAAGTTTAATAAAAAATACATTTCTAAATGAAATATAATTAATTATTCCCATATAATAGGTGAAAGTGTGTTCTACATGTATTTGTTTTAGCGAAGGAAGTTCAGAATAAATTTTATAATAATTTTATATAAACCCCTGAAAACAAATTCTAAAGTAATTATTCGTTGATTAGGATTTGTATTGGATTTAAATGAATTTAGTAACAAAACTAATTCCTATTTTTAATAGTGATTTTACTCTGTCAAAGAGACGAACGCAAAGAACAATCACATCCCCTCCCCTTTTTTTTCTCCTCTCTCTGTTACAGACTCAAGCTCCCTCCTGACCTATATAGCGACCGGTTATTAAGTTAATTATATTATTTAATAATTGAGATGACATATTACAGTGTGGCTTGGAACCATTTATACTTTATTTTTAATTAGGTAATTATTATTTTTTTATAAACATATGTTTAAGTCTAAATTAACTGAGAATGCTTTACAAACAACAGCCAAATAATAATGTATTTAATGAAAGTTTAAAAATTAAACCATTTAAATAAACTGTACGAAAAATTGGAGAAACTGTCTCACGCGCAAAACTAAATACCAATCAAAAGTAAACATTTGTGTAACTGTATAAATCTTCATTGATCGAAATGATTTTTTTTTAAATAACGGTTTAGATTCATTTTCGTTTTCTGCCAATTATTTATGAACAGTTATTATTTTTTACTTGAGATTTGACACGTTGGTTTGGGTCATTAATCTTCACATTTCACCAAAATTTGATTGATATCGGTAACGTCAACTTTGAGAAATTTCGGTTTTTATAATCCGATGGCGGTCATATTAGTTTCTTACCAATAACTCTCAAAATTGTATTTTTAAGAAGATGGACACCATTATTATTTGTTTGGTTATATTTACGTAAACATTTATGAAAAAAGTAGGAGTTAATTTTGATAAACTGGAATTTTTATTTTTTGCCTCAAAACAGATATCCTCAAATTCTGTATTATCGAAAAAAATAAATAAAATCGTGTCAACATAAAGGCATAATATGCTCACATAGGCTTACCAAATTAGATTAAAATCATTCCATTTGTTTGGGTTATTTGGGACAGATGACTAACGGGCGTAATTCCAAAAACCACTGTTTTATTTAAAGGACCTCAAAACAGATATTTTAGAGAAAAACTCGCATTTATTTCCTTAATTAAATAAAAAATAAAGATGAAAATTAAAGGATAAAAAACAATCTTTATTTTACTATTTTCCGTTCATATTTATTTTGTATTTTGACAGTTTAAGATCGTTTAATTTTGAAATTTGAGACTGAAAAAATCCACACGAAATGCACGATGTTTAGAAAGGATGCAAATTTTATTTTGAGTTATTTTGTATATCGACAAACTTTTCGCCTTTGATCTTGGTATCAATAGCTGCACAAAAAAAAAGATATTGTAGACTCCAACAACAGCTGCGTAAATAGAGAGCACAGGAAAAAAAACAACATTTCAAACGCCCTTCAATTTGTAATTTTTATTTAATTTGCGAAACAATAAAATTCCAGGAGTACTAAAACCTCAGAAACTTGACTCTGAAAATGTAACTAAAATTCCGAATACTTCAGATGTTGTCTAACTTTAACGGCTGATGTTTAAATAATTTTTTTTTTTAAGTTATGTCTCGTAGATAAAAAGATTTAAACACCATCGGGTGTACATTTTAAATTACCTTAAAATAAGCTAACTTGAAACGTTATAGGACCCTAAGTAGACAATTATTCTTTTTTTTTTTTGATAATTGGCCAAGAGATTTTTTAATCTTTTTATTAAAAAACTTTGTTATATTGAACCTCTTAATAAATTTTTTTTATGGCAATCTATATTAGAAATGGTTTAATATTTAATAGTACAGAAAACCTGTTTCTGAACTCTTGTAGAATATTTTAGGGGATTTTTCCTGGGTTGAAGTTAAACACAGAATAAGCATTAATTTGTTTGAAACGATCTTAGTTGTCTGTCTGTTGCCATTTTGTTTTTTTTTTCATAAAATAACAACTTATTTTTGGAAATAAATTACATATCCAAATTTTATATACATATTTTTTATCAATGTACCAACAACTATTACCTTGTTTAGTATTTTTCAAAATGGTGGTCATTTAAATTTTTTCAAAAACAATTCATAAACCGTTAACTTTATAAAACATTTACAAGAGACAAAATTGTTTCCTTTTTGAATGATAAAGATAATGATTTTTGTAATTTTACCCCAGCTGGAAGGATAACCGAGTTATTGTCAAAAAACTGAAAACTTTTTTTGGTAATTGTCTACAATACCCAAAATTAGCCTGAAACCAAAATATTTTTGAATTATGATATTTCTTAACAGTAATAATAAAATCATAGCTTAGTATAGGTAGTATACAAAAACCAAGGTTATACTGATTAAGTCGGGTTGGTGTAATAATTAGAACCCAAACATTGTAAGCAAGAAGTTCTAGATTCGATTTCCGTGGTAGCTCAATAATTTGGCTAAAAGTAGGAAGCTACAATTGGTAGTGAGCCCTGGTCACGAAAGCTAGAATAATGGCGACGGGAATTCAATGTGCTGTACATCCAGTGAAAACCCGTCTAAGAGGCATAACAGCCTGTTACGTCAAGGTTTTATTTTATTCTTTATTATTTTAATCAATTCTTTACCGAGAGAAAACCATACAAATGGAGAAACCTTGTCGAATAGTTAACATTGGTCGTTGATAAATATATAGGCTTTCATTAGGATTACTAAAAAAAATAGGTTACGTATATACCAAAGTGCAGAACCACCTGTCATTGACATCTGGCGTGGTCTTACCACCTGTTATAAAATATCGTTGAAGACGGCGAAAGTATTACAGCACCAGTTAAGTATAGACTACTGTAGCTGGCGATGCTATATATAGCCTGTGACGTCAGTCACTCTACAGGCGTCATCATAACATAAAACGACCGGAAATAGCCACTGCAAACTTGTTAATCTCCGTCACCCGTTTCATTATGATCGGCCGACTGGTATTGTGTGTTAAAGTGTCCTCTTCCGTAGATGCAATTTCAATCAAATCTGTCGCCAAAGCAATAGAACGTCCCTGTGAAATAATTCGTGGCTGTGAATGATTGAATTGAACCCACTGGGCGTTAGTGTCGTTTTAAGTATAATTAAATATTTGCGCGTAATAAAATGTGTTTTGTTGATTTTAGCTCCAAAAATCAAAATATTTATATAACCAATTAATTGATTTAAAAAGTTCAAATACACATTTCTCAATTACATTAAAATTTAATCGGTTTTTTTAAAAATAGAATGTGGTTTTATCACAGCAGGTACTTTAGAGCATGCTAATATAGTTTAGTTGAACAGAAATTAAATTAGTTTGTTATTATATAGCTTCTTTTGTTTTTTAAAATACTATTTACAAAATTTGTATAAATAATTTAATTTCAAAGGGGAAAAAAATGATTATACCATGCATATTTATAAAATGATTAGAGATAAAAATATTAGACAATGGATGCGCAAATTCCAATCGTCTTTGTGCGCATGCCCGACAAGTTAGCTCTACAATGTCCCTCAAAAATTCGAAAGAAGAGTCGTATCTACTGACCATTTGCCATCTTATAAAAAGGGTTCCTTATAAACTATAATATCAAATTTACATTTTTAGGAAGTATAGTGGTTAATTAACTGTCACCTGTTTACCTCCCTTCACGCCCATGACCACCCCTACCCTTCCCCACTCCTATCTGAGCTTCCACTTCTTATCTAATATTTAGATCTGGAAGTAGCGATGTTGATACTCGGGTGAAATGGATACTCGCATTACTCGGTTTCGAATGATTTCAATACTCGTATTATTATTTCGAAATCGAGTATCTGCGCAGAATGATTTTGGGCATCGGATTCGTACTCAGCTTTACTAATCATATCGTTTTAGATAAAACTACACTTTTGCGTTCTATCTGTTAGACTGATCCACCAAGTATTTATTTCTTTAAACAATATGTGATTGACACTTGTAATACGTAATTAAATGTTATCCTGCCTCGACACAAATTCAGTAATTAACCGTTAGTACAATTATTTCCAACATTAATAATTTAGTTGTCATTTAAAATAAGTCAATTTACTATATTTTTTATAAAGATGGTAACCTATTAATATTTATTTAAATATAAATAATAACAATTAAATAATAATTTAATTTACGTTTTGTTAATGTGGAAATAAATTAATATTATTATTTTAAATTGAACTTTTTAACCAATCTAAATCATTTCAACTCAAAATCGTAATGTTTAATTAATGTGTAGTGAAAAATCAGCTTAGAAACTAATATAACCAAAGTAGAAACACCGAGCATTTTGTTTGGAATTGACACAATACTAACGAATATCGTTGTCCGAGGATTTTATTTCGAATTCATACTCGCACATTACTTCCTCCTTGTTGCTAGTTACGAGGATTTCGTCCGGATATTTTAATACGAAACCGAGGATTTTAATACTCGGAATGCTCCGAGGATTTTGATACTCAGACTCACTGGGTATTTTAATTCGAATTCACACATCACTATCTGGAAGTTCTTGTTGACATGCTTACATTTTTAGCATGATTTCACAACTTTATATATTCTGAATGACAAAGGAAGCTTTGTAATGAAATAATTATATACTAGTGGGTGAAAAGTATGAGAACTGCTTAATATCTCGTATATAAAGGAAATTTGAAAGTAAGTGTGATTGAGAAACCTACTCCATTTAGAAATACTATTTTATTTTGATTTCGAAATTTGCTCCACCATTTTGTATTTAACTTTATTTTTTTTAATGTCATGTGATACATTATTTTAATGTAGAATTTTAAGACAAAATCAATGGTCAAAAGAGCACATCCATATCTCAAATCGATTATTTACATTTTAAACATTTCATTTTATTTTAAAAATAAAATAAAGTACATTCAACTTCTTACCTATAAAATTTTAATGTTCAATAAAATTAACACTTATCAAACAATCAAAATAGTCAATACCTTATATTTTGATTGTTTGATAATTATTATTTTATTGAACATCAAAATTTGATAGGTAAGAAGTTTAATGTACGTAAATATAAATGTTTTATTTTTACATTAAATAAAATGTTTAAATGTAAATAAATAGTTTGAAATATGGATGTGAAGTTTTCACCATTGATTTTGTCTTAAAATTCTACATTAAAATAATGTATACCATGACATTAAAAAAAATAAAGTTAAATACAAAATAGCGGACCAAATTTTAAAATCATAATAAAATAGTATTTTTAAATGGAGTAAGTTTCTCAATCACATGCACCTTCAAACTGTCCTTATATACAAGATATTAAGCCGTTCTCATACTTTTCACCCACCCTGTATATATATGTCTGTATATTTAAAATACATTTTATTCCGTCAATTTGTTTGACGTTAATTAATTTTCTCAATAATCACTAGAAACAGTCCTTTGTTTAAGGGTACAAATTAGGTTGAATGTGAAAATAACCTAATAGATATTTTTAAATAGCAGCGTTATATTGTTACTGTTCTTCTTTTTCTACTTTGTCTTAATAACATTTTGTAAATTTCCATTAATATACTGTTATCACTAGTTCCAATCTCTGATAGTATTAATAACGTTAATGTTAAAAAAAAATCAGTCTGTCTAAAACGTATAACATATAAATTAGGCAAAAACAAGGTCTAACAGTTGCAATTCTAATCTTATATTTATTCAAATTAGGCATGTAGACTTCACACCATGGCCATGCGTGAGGGAGCACAATACCATTTTATTGCCGGCTTTATTTTATTTGAGTCCAATTCGCTTGAACTCAAGACATGGGCACTACATACAATACACACAGCCTACCCATCACATGAGTGGCTTCACATCTACACGGATGGCTCCCACTTAAAAGCTAAAGGAGCTGGAGCTGGATAGCACTGTCGACTATTTGAAGGGTTCACTGCTGCGGGGATACATTCTACCAACTACGACGGAGAAGTATGCGCCATCTATGAAGCTGCTACAACTCTACGTACACTAACCCTACCAGCTCATAAATCCGCATTTTTCATTGACTCTCAGGCAGCAATTTTAGCGTTGAAAAGCGACAGCCCCACTGATTGCCTCCGCACCGTCCAGTGTCGTGAACAGTTTGCAGAACTCATCAGCTGTGGATGGACAATAACGTTGCAGTGGGTCCCAAGCCACGTCGGAGTTCCGGGAAACGAGCGAGCTGTCAACTTAGCCAAGCAAGGCGCTGAATCCACCCAACATAACAACCCCACAACTCTCAGAGCAGCAAACAACAAAATCACGACCACCATAAACAGGTTTACCACCAATTACCTGAAAGAGCAAAGTATGGGGAAGACCTGGGAATGTCTCGCTTCCGATGGACCAATATCAAGACGACTGGAGAGATCCACTGCCGTTGCTCTCTTTAGATTCGTTGTTCTAAAGTTTAGAACAACGACTGGGCACGACTACCTTCAGGCCCATCTGCACAGAATCGGCTTGGCCCCAAATGACTGCTGCCTTCTCTGCCAGTCCTCCCGGATGGACGCCCTTCACCTTATGACATGCACCAACCTCACGAACATGCCCGATGACATCGCAACACGCCACTGGGAGGCTCGTCGTCTAATGGCCGAACTGCCAAGGACGGATGGCGTTGGATAAAGTAAAGTAAAGTAAGTATTTTATTATTTTTATTTCAAAATTACAACATTTATAAAAATTTACTCATTTTAATTTTCGACAGAATCTGAAGGAGACTATAATAGTTTTGAATTTAATTAAAATTAATGCGCGGTTCAAAACAATATCATGGCATACTGCCATGAACTAATTTAGGATCAGGCCATTATGAGTTGGTTCGTATTGAACTGTTGAAAAATTATATAAAATATGATATGAATGCCAGTTTGTTTAAAATAGATAAAAGCTTCAAATTTACTACAATTTCCGAAATGGTAAATTTTATTGAGTAATGCATTAAGTTATCTATCAGTCCACTAGAAGGGAAATAATTTTCTTTTTTCTAAAAGTTTTTAAATCATATTTTAATTTCAACTTCAAGCTTAGTAAATCCTTATAATGATGTTGAGAAAAAAAACACTACTAAGTCCTTTCTTAAACGTTCATAAAATGTCGGGTTTAAAGCGACTATATTACCTTCACGCAAGTTTTCATTGTCCTTAGACATAACTTGAAGCAAATTTATATTTCCAGTGGTGGTATAACGATCAAAAGTTAAAAAAAAGTAGAGCAGTAAAAGGGTTTAAAAAGCTCCGGCACAGCGATTGTTTTGGTGCGTGTAAAGACCTTTACCCTTGGAATTTTCATAATTTCCGAAATACGTAAACAACCAAGAATGTAAACTGCGTATTTTGAAAATATGGGTTTCATAACCTAAATAAATATAACGGAATAATGGCGTCAATAATCTAATTTTTGGACTAATAAACTGATTTATTGTAACCAACGCATTGTCTTGAAAACCATACAACGAACCATCACAACTGTGCAGATAGTTAAAACCTGACAATACGTCGGTTGTAAGAAGGTTGTATTACTCCGAGTTAAAAGTTGTAATTTACCAACAATACGAAGCTAGAGAAGTTACAAATCAGCTGCCTCATGAAAGTTTAAATCATTTCATTACCATTACAACAATGTTTAGAAATTCAATAACAGCTGATTCTTTAAACTATTTTATTTAATTCGCTATGGAATTTCTACGTCTATCATGTATTTCGTTACTATAGGCCTGATTTATATCATATAGTTTTCTGAACCTTATAATTGCTACTTTCTTGACTACTGCCGGATCTCGTAACATATGAATATATCTTTTTCTTGAGAGGTGAGAATTTGAAATTCCATTTTTGACAATAACTTGTTATCGTAGAAATATGGAGTTTGATACGGTTAAGACACGGTAAAGAGAACACACGAGAAATTAATAACAAATTGTTTAAAATGACCACCATTTTTACATTTTTAATTCCATTTTTCTGAATTTCAATAGTATTCTAAATAAGTACACTATAGTCTCTCAAACTGAATATCATGTTCCTATTTTAATAACGGTTTAATTTTTATAACTTGTATAATCCGTACAACGACATGATAGTAACGTTCGACCTTTTTAGCGATTTCCAAACTTACCTAACCTCACCTTATCTAACCAAACAAAACCTAACCTAACCTAACCTAACCTAACCTAACCTAACCTAACCTCACCTAACCTAACCTAACCTAACCTCACCTAACCTCACCTAACCTAACCTCACATAACCTAACTTCACCTAACCTAACCTAACCTAACCTAACCTAACCTAACCTAAACTAACTTACCCTACTATGTATAAACAACAACACAACATTCATGAAAACATACATAACGAAACAAGTCGTCTAAATGTTTTAAAAATGTCCCTGAACAAGACGAATATCAATCAATATGAAAAGTTTTCAAGTCCTAATGACGCTATAGATTTAATTCCAACAGCTAATGCAATAAAGCCGCCCTGTTGAACAGAAACTCAATTCAATACAGACTGGACGACGCGGGGTCTTTAGTGTCGCAAAACAATGAAGGAAAGTCAATTTAATTACCATAATAATGGCGCGCTTTAGAAATTTACTGCTCACGAGTTTAATCCGAGAAAATGAAAGTTGACGCGGGAGAATACTTTATTGAAATATTATTTTTTTAAGTACATTAGACTGTGTATTACAAGTTTGCATACAATGTCAACACATTGTTCAAGATGAATTGATTTTATTAAATGTAGCGATGTAAATATTAACGTAAATGAAAACACGCTTTCAAATCAGATCGATATTTCTTTGTTTTATATTCAATCTCATTTTATATTATTTAATTCACACCTACACCGAAAAAAGTGAATTTTAGTAATTTATTCAAGTAAAATCTAAATAATCAAAAAAATTTTAAATCCTATAATCAAGTACTGTAGAACAAAATGAAGAACAACTCAATATACGAAGTATATGGTATACTTGATAATCACACAAAGTTTCGACCTCATTTTTTGACTGATATTTACGTTTCACAGCCTCAGAAAATAGAAAAAAAAGATTTTCTACATCTATACGTAATCAAGATGGCTGCCACAAAAATTGAAATAGGAAAAGAAATTTATTGTAGGAGACTATTGTGAGCGTATACAGAACCCTCTTGAAAATCAGAAAAATGGAATTTAAAATGTCAAAATGGTGGCCATTTAAAAAGTTTTTGTTTAGATTAGATTTTTTTAAATTCAGATTTCAACTCTGCGTGTAATGGTACCAACCCCACATCTCTACGATGACAAATATCGAAGTTATTGTAAAAATTGTAATTTCGAACGCTGACCTATCATTATACGTGATATTTTTATAGTTACGATATCAGACAGGACCGAGTGTAGCCACTGGAGACTGCTTCACATGTGTACAGCTTCGAGACCTGCTACAACCGAGAGACGGACACGAGTGAAGCGAGTGGAGACTGAAAGGGTCTGCATGTACGATCGAGCTGCGCGAACACTATGATGGTGCCCATCATCTTGTTTCACTCTTTACAAATACGAATACAAGCGTATTTGGTATTTACAACCTATTAAAGTTATAGTCATAATTCAAGTGAAACTTACAGTATATAAAATCGGTAAATATTGCAGTAATTCTCGTCGCCATTTTGCTAAAATACGACGTATAAGCAAGAAGGAAAAAACACTTTTTTTTTTTTTTTTTTTAATATTACGATATTTTGGTATTTTAGCAAATAAATCCCTACTTAAAAACTTCGTTAATTTTTTTTTTTTTTAATGTTGGTACACATTTATACCTTTAAATAGAGCCTTAAATATAAGCTCGCTTCGCTTGAATCATAAACTCGACCCAATTTTGCACAATATTTAAAATCAAGGTATTAATGACAAAGATAAAGGTTCATCTTTTTTTTTGTCAATTACTCCTGGAAAAGAACTAAGGATAAAGGATCGTGGGTTAAAATATGATCTTGGAGATTGATTAGTCGTAAAATTACAATGGAGACAGACAAACAAGACAATCCCGCGACTGGAACCCAGTGAAAGGTTGATAGCAAAACCGAAGGGTTCAATGGAGAGGGACATCAAAACTCATGACTAGAACGGGGGAAAAAAAGTGAAAATAAAACATGCTCAAGAAGTTAATTCACAAAATGGGAACAAAAGTGAAGAATAATTTGAGAAATAATAAAAATTAACAATCAGCTGATTTCAATAAACACAGGTTCATTAAAAATTTTAACTTACAATCCTATCTCAATATTTTGTTAAATAATGATTAAAACTTTTAGATTATTTAGACTTTGGTTTGTGTGTTGTGAAATTTTATAAACGTTTTTTATTCCAATTTATTAAAATGTTTAGACGCAAGGAGAAAACCTGATAAAACATACGCCATTTGATTTTATATTTCCTGTAAGAAGACGAAAGTGTTGACCTCCAAGAAACATTAAACCAAGGAAGCAATTAGTCATAAAACCAAAACATTCGTTACATAATCACACTCTGAACTTAGAACATCAATACGACACTCACAAACCTAATATGGATTCGACTAGGCTTAGTCATGGAGGTCTCCCTTATTAGGGTCAGAATTTTAATTGCCTTATTAACACACCAACAATTTCTTACTTTGAATGATATCATATGAGATGAATTAATATAAGCCTAATTCTACCGGAAATTACAGCGTATTTATGGTTACTTAAGTATCTCATAAATCTACTTATGAGTTGTAAGAAATGCCCATTTGAACCCTTGACAGATGACCTTTGTTAACCTCCGAACGTGTCATTCGTTTTATTGCGGCATTTAAAAAAGTATAAATTAACCGAAGGTTAAAGTGTAAATTCCAACTTTTATGTAATACAATTTTGTTAACTAGGTTTTAAGAAGAGGATCTCTTCATCGTGAGATGCTGATGTATGTAATCTTGGTAAACCTCTTTAATAGATTCTGCCATTTAAACTAAAATATTACTTGAAAGAAAATTTCCCAAGCCACAATAAAACACTAACACAAAGACTGTATAGTTATGTTTATTCTACCTTATGTACACTTCAATAGCACTGCTACCAACTTCAGAGGTACAGTACACATTAACCTTAATAACTACAATTCTACGTACTGATATGTACAAAACTACGTACTTAATTGTAGTTATTAAAGTTAGTGTTTATTGTACCTCTGAAGTTGGTAGCAGTGCTATTGAAGTGTACATAAAGTAGAATAAACATAACTATACAGTCTTTGTGTTGTTAGTGTTTTAATGTGGTTTTGGGGAATTTTCTTTCATTGTATATTCACCAAAGTGCTCTAGTGATTCATATAAAATATTCCTTATTTATTCACCTTCTAATATTGTTTAATAGTTTGAAATATCTACTAATTAAATCTTCAATTATAACGAGACGAACTAAAAAGATATGCGTCCTAATTTTGTAAATTTTCGTAAGCTTTTAAGGCAGCCTATAATATTGAACGTAGAATCCATTCAACAAAATCAATATTATCCCCAAAAATACTCTCTCTGCGTTTAGGATAAGGTTAAGTTGAACAGAATTGAAAACAACCTTAGAACTTAATCGGCTTGATGTCAAAATTGAATCCAAAAAATCTACTTTAAATACACACTGCTTCTAATTCTCCAGAATTTCAATTTTACTCAATTAACACATAAATACCAATATTTTCACCAAATAAAGCATTACAATTTCACGTAGTAACGGCCTAATAAATCCCCTATTATTTTTCTTATCTGAATGGCAGTCAGGTAACAAAGTGAAGCCATTTTGTTCTTGGAATAGAGATCCCCACAAGGGAATAACAATTCCGAGCGATAGTAATGCACACAATAATGGGATACAATAAATTTTTTATCACTGTAATTAAGGCGTACGAATATTGCCCGGTTTACGTCCGCTCGTCATTTGTTTATGATGTGACACATTTTTAAACACTTTGGTTACGGCGACAGTCTATAAATTTAGCTACAAAAACAGAAAGAGGGTAAATAAATGCGTCAAGGATTCTTTGGAAAGCGTAATAGGAAGAGGTTAGGTTGAACATGCGTGGAGGGTAATGGAGACAATCCCAAATACTTTACAACAAGTGATAAAAACACAGGTTTTATCTTGCCTAATAATGCTAGACGAACCTGTGTTTACTGCAATGTCTTTTAGTTTTAATGGAGCGACAATTTTTTTACGATCGATCAAATAAATAAACGGCATAAATTATTATTTCAGTCGGTGATGTGCAAATTCAACTTATGGATCAAATCAATCTAATTTAGTCGAACATTTGTGTAATTATTTCCGAAAATCTTTGTATATAATCGCTGGCAAAATTTGACCTGCAATATTTTTTTAAAGCAAATAAATTTAGGGTTTTTTTCTAATGTTTTAAGAGGTAAAAGGTGAACCAATAATTTTGGATATTACTGAATTAAGAGCCAATAATAAGTATAATTTAAAAAAAAAATGGTGTAATTATCTTCTTTAAAGTTTCAAAAGAAGTGGACAGCTTCCTTGACCAGCTGCTTGAGCTGATGAAATCTTAAAATCACGGCTACTCTAGGAAGTAGATCCGGGTTTTGTCGTTTGTTACACAGATGTTTTCGATCTCGAGGGCAAAGAACCATCTGGGACGAGCTAGTATGTGCCAAATCAGTTAATCTAGGGGAGTATTACACAGTGCTTTAATCAGAGATTATGTAGAATGAAATTAAATCAAGCAAGACCAGAAAACTATAACATCACATAAACTGAAGACAATTATACTGGAATGGTGCAAAGGCGAAAGAGTTCATGCTAGAAAGATTGGAAAATTGAGAGCGTAACTCAATTTTTGTGTGAAAGATAGTTAAGATTAGACGATTTGGCAAAGCTCTTTATCGCTAGAAGAAAGCACTCGGATATCGATTATACATTTAAAAGACAAAGTGTAGAGTTGGACTAAGAGCCTTTAGCAGTTGGATTGTACGGAACCTTTTTAGACGGGCAAGGTAACTGGTGAGAACCAAATGATGCCAGTTGGAGGGTTAAATAGAAAGAGTTCAGGATAGTAACTGGATTGTAAATAGAGAATTTTCCTCTTATCAGACATCTAACCATAATAATTACGAAGGATGCTTCCAATTGACGTATGCTGATGAAACCAAACATTTCTGAAGGGTTATGAGGACAACAATAAGTTTATACCAGAACTAGAACTGTCATACAATGATTTCCCTAACATGGACTACTCAGGCCTGATGACGTAGGTCTTGGAACAGATAACACTTAGCGGTGGTCGCACCTGTATCAAAGTAGTTAAAGTTGCAATGTTTCCAGTTCGTTCAATAGGAACGTTGCAAACAGATAAAGAAATACTGAACCGTAATGTACCAATACATCTGCAACTTATTGTTGTTCAAAAAACAAAATGATTCAAAACTTCTGAATTGAAATCTAATATCAGTAACGCTCATGTATCAAACGTTTACTGTGGTCCTTTATAGTGTTGAAATTCCTTCTTTTTTTTTTAATATTTATAACGAGATGCAAAATGTTAAAATTTATAATTTAACATGAAAATTCAAACGAAACACAAATCTTGAAACATTCTAAATATGGAATCCGAATATAAAAATTATTTAAAAACAAAAAATACAAATTTTAAGGAAGTGGAAGGAAAATCATTAATGAAGCGGAATAAGGTTTAGAAAAAAATCTCAAGCAATCATTTCAAAAGTAAAAGCAAAACAATCATTTTATATTCAAATATTTGTTTCATTTAGCTACGAGATTCGATTCGAGGACTTGGATTTAAGTAAAAAATATTTCAGAAAAATTAATCCTATTTTACTCAATAAGAAATAATGAAAAACACTTGTTAAACAAAATAATTGAACAATCAAATACAGAAAGCAAAAACGATTGCATTTTTATAACACGAGCAGGCTTCACCTTAACCCTCATCCCCTCAGAGTGTTAGGTTTGACAATGGGGTTATTGGAGCGTGGAAATTGAATTGTCATGTTGTATATACTAACCTTCCTTTTGCTATACTTCCTGCTGTGAAGTTGGAAAGCAGGGGAAAGGTAGTAGATACTGCAAACAGAGGGTCAACCACCTTGCGGTTCTCTTTACATTAAACAAGTGTATTACTTTCTTTATATTTGCTATAAACATTGAAGCCATTAATGACGCTTTTTGAATTTGTGGAACTCTAAACCGTGAATTACTAATATTTATTTGCTTTCCCTATAGGTCACTGTAGGCACAACAATGTTTTAATGAGCAAATTTTTGGTCTTAATACATCGTATCAACCGTCAATATCGATTTCTTAGAAATTACTTTGTAAAACTATTTTCGCAGAAGTGGTGCTATGCCTTAGATTTCCATGAATTCTAGGTTTATAGTCCATTGCAAACGGTGGATCGCAAAAGTGGCTGCAAAGACAAAAATAAGTCTAACCATTACTTTAATATTGTGTAAAGCAGTATATTTTGTATTTAACTCTTTGCTTTAATTTAAAAAAATTCCATTAAATCATTCATTCCTATCCTATCATTAAACTCTCTTCCGAATGAAGATAATATTTTTTGAAGTAGGCGATAACATCCACGACAATTTCCATAAGCCTGAAACGTAATTTTTTGAAATTTTATTGTTTATTTGAGAATTTTAGACGGTGTTTAAGTTTATTGTAAGGTGCAAACTCCAAATTGTTCAGTTTAAGATAGCACTCAAAGATGTACAGTTATTACAGATAAAAAAGTAAGAAACTTTGGACTGGTTCATGTTTTTTTTACGGGCACTACAAAGTTATCACGTCGGTGGAGTAGCTTTATAGTAAGCTCTAGCGTAGAAGTGTAAAATAATAATTGGTTATTTACGGTCGTTCTAGGAGTGGCGGAGAGCATTGGTTGGTGCTATCAGGGAAAGCAATAAGTCTACCGTCCCTTTCACGGATTTACGAACTTTTGATGAGTGTCATCGAGCATTAAATGACCCAATATACGGAGCAAGGGGTTCCCCACAGACATCTTAAAACCTTCAAGTTAATGCTCTTAAAACCCGGTCTTTGAATTAACAATAAACTCCGGCTTAGTACTCAACAAAAAATGGCATTCCGAGGGTCCCTAAAGAATGCCTTGAGGGGTTTAACGCAATGGTCGTTGAGTCGCATACCACGGCCTTGTAAGAACGAAGGTATGGTTGTGAACCGTCCTTCAAACCTCCAAAATACTTTAAAGGAATTCCTTCCACTCCAGAAATAACGTAATTTCCCAAGAATTTTAACTTTTGCAATATGTTGGTAAATTGATAACCAACATCGGCTTTGGTAGAGTGTGTATAGTTGTTTTAATGAAGAAACCTTGTTAGTCATTTAATACTAGGTAGCTCATGCGTTAAGTACAGTATCCTGTAATTTAATATGTTACAATAAAGTACTCCATGAAGGCATAGAGTTTCCCAAGGTTACACGAATTACATTGGTGACGCAATTCTTAAGGTTTATAGCCTAATATTTTTCTATTTTATAACATGACATCTGAAATGGAAAATATTCTAAATCAAAGTAATCTGTAATTATAGGAAAATATGTTAATAAGTCTACCTGTATAAGGTCGATAGTATGTGAAGTACTCTACAGCGAAAACGTGTGGACCGATTTTTAACAAATTTAATATGTGGGCATATTTTAACTATATCTCGACACTTGTTTTAAAACTTTGTTTGAAGCTGCTATAATAAAATAAAATTTTGATTTCCTCAAAATACTTTCAACGATTTTGATAAAATTTTGTTCAATTGTAACTTCTAAGGGACTCAAAAAAGTGTTTATCGCAATATCTTCAATTGGGGGGGGGGTGTCTTATCGGTAAAACACAAAATTGGTCCTGTGCTGTTTGTTATATAGGATATATTGCTCAAGATCTGCTATAACTATTATTTAAACTAGGAATAAAAGCGACGGGAATTCGATCTGCTGACCACACATTTCCTGATGAAGATCCATTTAATAGGCGTTTAATAAAAACGTTTGTATATATTTTAGACGATTTTTTAGCCTAATGTTTTTTTAAACTAGTAGGGCCTAATGCACATTGGCGAACCTAACTTGGAATAGAGTATAGTGTATTTGGAACTTCTCAACCTATTATTGGAACTGGTTAAATATGCAAAAAAGTAACGATATTTTTTTTATGATTTGTATATAACATCAACTGTTTAATTTACTTATATAGTAAAGAAAGTGTGGCAGCTGTTTAACTTGGAAAATATTTGATATATTAAAGAAGTCAAATGGCAAGCAACTACCCTGAACTTTTGATCTCTTATTTGGAGGGTTTACAATTTTGATACCATCAGCCATTGTTACAATATGGTGACCGACTTTAAAATTTCTTATAAACCACCTATTTATATGTTAGTTTTTGATTTTACACATAATTTAAGACTTTTTTGTGTGTATTTTTTTATGCATCCAACTCTTTAGGAATTACAAAGACTCAAAGCAGTGAAAAAGAAGGTTTTAGGCGTTTTCAGAAGTCAATTTTCTGTACTTAAACTAATGTGCTGATATTAAAAATGAAAGTAGAGTATAATGTCATAAAAACTACTAGAAATTTGAAAATTAACAAATAGCATGTTCTAATCAATTCAATTTAAATTGTATGTCAAAAATACGCCTCTTGTGTATTCTAGTAAAAGAATTTTGTTTACGAATATATACACTATGACGTACAATAAAAGTAAATGTATCATCTTGCTAAGCATGAACAAAACTTCAAATTTAATGTATTTTTTTGAAAGGGCATCAGTCAGTCTTTTCCCCATTTGCACTTTTTAGTTATTTCAACATCTCTACTTTTGATGGTAATGTCAAGTAAATGTACAGATATTTAAATAATGAGATTGGTTAGGTTAGGTTAATTATTATCATTATGTTAATTAATTTTTTGGACATGATTTAAAAACACATTTAATTTAATTAAATTGGACATGTTCCATCTGACAACTTACACCTTTGTCAGATAAACACGATAAAGTTATGAATTAGTTACATATTTCCAAAATTTATTTTTCCCCGTTGAATCAAAGATTAATCCATTTTTATTGAATTGCTAAAATTTTACTCCGAGGGACTGATGTCCTTTCAAAAAAAATCAATTAATACTATAAAACGTTAATCAGGAAAATTAATTTAGTAATTATTCCCTAAATTAATTAGATTTAACACGTGAGTAAAAAAAAAATATATTTGGTTGATTTTCAATTTTCTAGTAGTTTTTATTACATTGTACTGTGCCAATTTTAATTTCAATTCAACTGTTTTAAGTATAAAAATTTACCTCTACAACCCCATAAACATTGTTATATTTACTTTGATGCTCTGTAACTCCTGAACAATTGGATTACTCGAAAATACACAAGATTATAAGTCTTAAAATTACGTGTAAAACCAAAAACCATCATAAAAAGGGCGTTTCTATAAGATGTTTTTAAGTTGGGCTCCATATTGGAAAAATGGCTGATGGTATCAAAATTTTAACCCCCCCCCCGCCCAATAAGTTAACAAAAAGTTCAGGGGGAGTTGTCATTTAACATTTTTTAACATATCAAATATTTTTAAGTATAACAGCTGGCACCATCACCCACTATGTTACACAGCTTTAAGATGTCTATTTTACAAGATCTGTTTTGCATCTTTAATATCTATCTTGGGTTTTTCGTTGCCAAGTATTCACGAATGAGCGTTGAAGTGGAATTATTTTGGATGGTTACGATTGTACTTCTGTTATAACGGAAGGAAACTATGAATAACGTTTGAAAACAAAATAAACATAATACATAATTAAATGACAATAACAGACTGTTGAAGATCGAAAACATCCCTAAATAGTTGTCTTTGTGCGAGGAAACTAGCCTTAAGACTTATCAAGTGCGTCAAAGCAGCATAAATAACGTTTTACTGTGTTGTTACATAGTTTGCGCATTTCCATTTTACTCGGAAGAGTTGATAATGCGAGTTGTCTACATAACACATTCCAACAAACTGAATATGAACATAACATGTTAATTAAGAGAAGAGTAAAATGAAGAAAACAAAATTATTAATATATATTCTGGTTTTTCAGATGGATTTTTCATATTATTAATACGGTTAATCGGACATTTACCATCATTTGTGTATATAAAAACTAATACACGGCGCTTCGAAAGTATAAATCAACTCCCGTTATCAAGTTGACCTAGAGGATAAAAGTTATATTAAATAACTAGGTATTAAAAATACACTAATGATGACGGGATAAACAATATTAATACAAAATAATTAAGCTGTCTGCAAGTTTGTAAAGATTTAAAGATATTGTTTTTTATATAATATTAAAAACAATTAGTTAAACAAAATTTGAAAACCAACAATAAATTCTTCTGAAAATAAATATCCCCCATTGACGAGAGTGTAAAAAAAAATGTCGTGGACAATCAGTGAACTAACGTTTTCAAAAAGCCATAAATTAACCCAAAGTCGAGGAGATGGAGTTATCGGTCAAAAAGTGATGAACTAATGCCCTCCAGGGGCATTACCTAAGACGGTAAAATATCACAATGGGGAAAAACAAATTGTATGACCTTAGACAATGTTCCGAAGCGGACGTAAAAGAAAATTTCAATTTTAAGTAATTCTGTGGGACAACTGCTGTCAGATATTGTATATTTATTTTACGCCATTTGCAGTCCTCTTCTTAAACGTTTATATCTCAGCCAGTAATGATCCAAATGATACAAATATTTTTGTCAGTAAAGTCAAAAGTTCATATTTTGATTGGGTATTTTCAAATTGGAAATATCCCTTATAGTTTCGGAGAAATTAATTGTCAAAAACTGCCATTTTTTCAACTTTTCTAAAAACGTAAGGACACCTTGATTTTTTCCTAAAAATCACTAAAATTTAAGGTTTTGAGTTATCTATGTGAAAAGAAGCAAAATGACGAGTAGAATCCGAATTTGTTTGTAAAAGTTTGATATTCCTAGTATTTTATAATCCGTCAAATTTGAATAAAAATTGTTCAAGCTCATTAACCAATTTTGTGACCTTCAAATAGGTGATTGGTACTTTTTGATAATTACTCATGAATTATATTTTTATAGATATAGGATTTTAGGGTGTAACTAAAAATTTCAGGTCGGTGCTTTAGAGTCTAAATTAAATAAAACAAATATTCTGAGTTATCCGATCGTAGATATGACGAAAAATGTGACAAATTTGATCAAAATCGGTTGTGCTGTAAATTTAGGAAACTAAACGGACGAAACTTATATTCTCTAAATATTATTGTTTAAAAAACATATATTATAACTCAGGAGATATCATACAGGATATTTCCGTCAAAAAATCTACATTAATTTTTTTATCCATCACATTGTATCTCTATTTTGTACATGTAAGAAAAAAAACTCTACTATTAATATATTATTTAATGTTACATAAAGAAAAAGTATATTGTAATAATAAACAGAAAATATCTAAATAACACATATTTTTTTTTTAACATATACATATATATTTATTATGAAACCCTTATTACTAGTATCTCAGTATTCCATTTAATACTTGTTTCTACTCACAATGTATCTGCTATAAACCTGGAATGTTCAACTGGACTAACCTGCAACAAAAGTCGTAAAATATAAATAGAGGATAATATCATCCCTCAGGATAAACTACCATTTTGTTTCTAAATATAGACTGTATTATAGATGCATTAAAATTCTAGTTAGATTAAGGTTTGTTTCCTCTAGAAGCTAGTCAAATATTAAGTTCATACTATACAGAGTGTTACAAAAGTAAGAAAATCGTTTTATAACTTTTTGCAGAAATAATTGGAGGAAAACAAAGTTTGGGAACTTATATACATAGTCCAATTTAATGAGCCCTAAAAGGGCACCCTCTCAAGAGTATTTTGTATTTTAGTTTTTTCCTGTGTTGTTTAAAGGCTAAAACCTCTCTCATCATCGCCCTATAAAAAAAAGAAGAAAAGAATATAAAATAAAGACCTGTAGCCCACGTAATCTTTATTAGAGTTAGAGTCAGTAGGTAGAGAGGTTGGTCAAGAGAAAACCGCTAAGAAAGATGAAAGAGAGGGATCTAACACAAGACTAGGTGAAGCAAGGTGTAGATACAATTAGGATGCTTTGGGTTTCCCACATTATAAGTTAATTCCTGAGGGGGGGGATTTTCTATTTTTATGATTACATATAAAATCATATTAATTTGTTTTGTATTTAAATACTGCATATGTATATACAACCATTAGGTGATAATAGGTCTCAAATTTATTGAAATTATAAAACTTTTAGCACCGAAATTAAAAAGTTTAAAGTTTCTTAATAAAGAAATTCGAAACAATTCGTTAATAAGGTATCATAACCGTTCCCATTATTTTCGTCCTTTCGACATTAAAAATACAAACAAAATCTACTCCAGTGATAGCGTAATATAGGACATATGGTCGTTTTTAGTAGACACGTAATAATTATTTCACCCTTGTACGAAGGGTGAGACGCGTGCGTACGCTTACACGCAATTCAATTAAAATTGCGAAATCAAGCACAAGCGCCGCCAAAACACTATGCAACGTTTCTTGGAATTGAGACAAAAATCTATTGTAGAGATAAAATAAAATTTGCAATCCTAGTTGGCGTGTTTCCCCACGCTAGAGGGGGACTATTGCACTTTTACATGAACGGAAATGAAATTGAAGTTGGGGGCTGTACGTTGCGTGTTCAGGAGAAACGCATGACTCGACTCTTGTTTTATGTCAAATTTTATAGCCAGGGTTAGGTTTGGCAATTACCATTTCGACATACATGTATGTAAGTCTTAATTTTGAGCCAGTGCCTATATAAATATTATTGAATCCCATAAAATTATATTGACGAAATAAAAACGTCAAGCTGACGCGAAAAGGCGTGTTTTGCCTCGTTTCGTGCATTGGAGATTGAATTATGGTCCACTTTATTGAAACATATACATTACAAATTGTATAACTTTTATTGTAAAATGTTGTTTTCTGTTCAATTTTTATTCACAAGTTTGTTTCGGAATGATCTTTTCATTTGTGTTCAAAATTATTGGAGTTAGTAGCTCGTAATATTTGTTTTTAAAAGACATACCCGTCTAAAATAGTTTATCGTTAGACATGTTTGTATGAAGTATTATCTTCTACATTGGAAACTATTTACAGAAAGAAAAAAAGAATACGTTTTGTTGTTTTTACTCGCAAAGCACGACTCGAGTAATAGCTGTCGTAATGACGGAATTTTTTAAAGTCACTTTCCTTGTTTAACAGCAATGTTTATGAAATTGTCACGAAGAATGTAAGTTTAAACCACAAGCGTACAGTAAAGGGCTAAAAAGAATGTAGATCGGCCTAATGTTATAAATTTAAGTCCCGAAGAAAACAAATAGATTCAACATGTCCATTAAAAGGACTCTAAGACTAGAACTATTAAACAATGGCACAATGAAGGGGGAACAACGTCAATCGCCGCAATCAATCGTCGACTGTACGACAAAATGTACTATTGTCTCCCGGAGAAAAAAAAACACATTAGCAAATAAATAAGCTGTAACTGGCAATGTTGGGGCGCCCTACGTCGCGATGCCCTAGACACGCTGGCTAAATGCCCGGCATTCCAAGACGAAACACTTAATAAACAATCTTTCGCGAGTTCTCCATAGGGGTCGCTATTCTCATCACTGTAGTTTCCCACAAAATATTTGCATATCTGGTGTAATATCGTTTGCAGGCGGGGGGTGTAAATTCACTATTTGATTTCAATCCAGTAACACTATTGTTCTCAGTAAGAAAAGTTTAATCTATTCGATCGTAAGGGTTGATTTTTTTAAATATTTACAACGTGTGATTTTATTTCTCTCTCAACTACTGATATCAATTTTATGTAAGACAAAAATTTTACATTAGCTTTTACTTAACAAACCGATAAATTATTCCAATTTGCACTTAGATAATTCATTTGTTTCCATGTTGTTGAAAGGATAAAATCTTCTTTATAAAAAAAGGAAGAAAAAAACAACATAATATACATAGCCTTCGAATATTTTAATAGTTTCAGGATAGGAAGGAGAAAGAAACCCGATAGGACAGAGGAAAGACAACATGATAAAAGATGTAGATCCAGTTTACTACCTCGGGATTGTTCTAATTGAGCGTATTAGGGTTAATTTAATTCTAAAGAACGTATAATGGTAATAACATTTTTGTCTTGTTTTTTTTCTATATTAAATGGTTTTAAAATATACTTTTGAGTTTTTTACAATTTTATTTTAAGTTATAATAATTTTATATATAATCTTATTTTAGTTTGTCTTTAATTGTTTTTTATTATATTTATCTTCTGTACATTGGCAAGTTTTATAGACAAGTTTTAATTAAATTCATCACGTTTATATTGTCTTAAGGCGATGTAATCGAATTTAATATTGGGTTTTACGCAAGTAATTTAAAGTCACTATCCTAAAACCACTATAAAAAACAAATAGTTGTACCACTATAATAAACTAAAAACAAACAAAAACAGAAAATCAAATTCTACAGTGGTCACATACTATCTTAATACAAACAAAACATCTGGTGACCTCTCAATGGACACTAAAACAATTGCCAAGTTAAAAGCTCACTTGTAACATTTCATTTCATCTATTATATTTTCCGGCCATTTGGCGAACTGTCCTTACAAAATGGACTCATATGCCCACTCTGTTTTCCTGCTTTAATTTGGCTGAGTGGTGGTATAGTAACCTTCCACCCTCACTGTTCCTTCAATAACATGATTATGGAGCTCGGAGGGAGCGCGGGACGAGGTACAGTACAATTCAGACGAATGGTGAAAGGTATAAGCCCGACGGCTTAAAAAGGAAATGCCCTTTTTATTGTGCCTTTCCAGAGTAGTGTGCTCAGTAATCGCTGGCGAATCCACTCTGACGCCTACTCTTGTAATTAGCACTTGAAACAAAACTGCTGCTCAATGATGTAATAACTAAACAAAATATAGAAACAAAGTCCTAACAAAAAAAGTCAATTTGACGTCTCCCTAGTTTTGTACACATACAAACTGTCGGTTTATATGTGTTTTCATCATGCCTTTGTGTTCGCAATTGTCTTGGAGAAAATACGGTTAGACCGATTATTGATGAAGTTTTATAAGCAAAGAACATCAGGCTAGCTAATAGTTAGTGCTCACTTGAGAGGTTCCGAGATTAATTTCCGTGCAAGCTCAAAAAATTACAGTGTTGACCCTGTTCATGGGATACATTAGTAAGTTCAAATTATTAGCGAATTATGGTTGAAGAAGATAGAACAACAGTGGAGGTATATCGATATGCTAATCATACATTACCCGATTACCCCCCCCCCCTTCAGGGCTATTAAGCTTACAGAATTTGTATTTTTTTACATTAATGGCTTGGAGGTATGTTGAAACAATGATTACTGGTATAGTTTATTCAGACGTTTTTATATATAAAATTAAAACAACATGTTTCATGGATATTGATCAATGTTTTGATCATGTAAAACTAGAACACAAAAAGGCTAAAATATAGCTTAGGATTTTTATAGAAAGTAAAAGTAGTAACATAAGAAAAGAACCTAAGGTTAATGTTAAGCCTGAGTAGTCAAAAGTACTAAAATTAAATACAAACGTAATCTAGAAAAACACAAGTCATAATAAATGGAAAACCATTAGTTGGGTATACACTGGTCATATAAACAAAACGGTTGTTTACCAAAGGGGTTATCTAAAGATTTTTCCGTCCGTGGTAAACAAGCTATTGTTTCGAACCTAAAGAATAACAATTTTATGAACAATCTATCTTAACCCGTTATCAGGTATAATTTAATTGTAACTTTAAAAACAAAATTGTGATTTTAATGTATTCTTTAAAAGCGAAAAACAATTGCAGTCAACACTAGTTTCTAGTAATATTTCCTAGTAAATAGAAATATTAGCAAAACAATAAATATATAATTAACAACTCTGATACAAAATACATTTTTTATATATTATGTTTATGTTATTTATATTTTAATGTATTAGAATTTTGAAGTAAATCTTCATAACTTTAACTACGACGTTCTGATAAAAACTCAACGAAAAGAGAAAGAAAATCGTATAGGAGATCAAGAAGCAATTTAATGAAAAGAATCTATTTATTTTATATTTAGCTGGAAGTAAAACTTCTAATGGTTACTATTTTCAAGTAAAATAATATTTAAAAAGATATAACAAAAAATGAGACGGTATATTCAGTTCTATTTCTATTTGTTATGACTCTTTATTTATTTATTCTTTGAGTCCGTTCTGTGTGATACCTACGATATGAGATAAAATATTGGAAACAAATAAGTCTTATGGAAAGGTATGGGCGCGAAAGCTTTAATTACAAAATTATTACCCAAAAAGTGTTAACCGAAATTGTTTATACTGCTGTAGAGAAATCGCCAGACTCAATCGTGTTCTGAATGCCTCGTGACATTTCACAAAATTATAGTTCGTGTTATATAATCAAGAAACCCTCATCTTCCAGACTCTCAAGTAAACAATCAAACAAACAACTTATTCCTCTGCAACCTAAATCCCAGAGAGACCCAACATAATATTTATACTAAATATATTCCATGTGTGTGTGTGTGTGTGTGGGGGGGGGGTGTGTGTGTGTGTGTGTGTGTGTGTTTCCACGTCTCTTAATTAGTAACACTTCCCCAACTCGAGGGGGAATTGTAGTCACTCCCCAGTGAAACTTTTAGCAGCATTTATATCAAGGGATGCGTTGAAAAACCGCAACAAGTCGACTTCAACAATATCTCCCCTCTTCGGGAGATTAGAATCTATCTTGGGATGCTGGATGAAAGCTTCCGTTATGGAGATATACGTTTGTTAAACATTTGTTAAACGTTAGGCGACGTTGAGTGAGCATCCCATACTTGTTTTAATTGCAACTGTATTTGTCAATGTCTATCTCAATCCTTCAGATCCTTTGTGAAGGGCAAAGTCGAAAACATTTCATTTCGTTTTAGGATATAACTAAGTAAATATTTAAAGCCATTAGTAGACATTTAACATCAAAAGCTCCTTCTCTCGTCGTAATGCTTAATGGGTTTTAATAGTTTGAAAATAAATTATAATGTATACTCTCGTTTCATCCCAACTTTGGCACAAACAAGAGCTCTTAACCAAGAAACAGATGATCTCTCCATAAGAATATACCATCTTTACGAATGAAATCGTGAGGAAAGTCTGGCGTATATTTTGTACTTGTCTCTCACAATTATTATAAGATTAAAGGTAATTTGAATATTGCATTATTATACCAAGTGTCTTAAAAGTCCCCCCCCTATTATTTTTTTTATTAATGGAAATAGACAGATTTGCTTTGGTGAAAGTTTAGATAACCAAAGAAGGAGTTTTTGAAGTATCAACATTTTCAATCCTTACCCCCAAAATGGGGTAGTTTGGGGGTAAGTCACTCGAGGTCTCTAAGTTCATCCTACCCAACATAGCGACCAATCGAATTGTGAATTTTACGTTAATAATTACACCGGAAATGTTACGAAATGAACAACATGCTTTTGAGTCCAGAATCAATTTCTGCTTAGAAGTAAATGGTAGCCATTTCGAGAACTTAATCTGAGCTAAAAAAACAAGGTAAGGCTCCTACCATCATTTTACCAACATTCCGAGCAGTTTGTAATGTAATAAAAACAACCGGAGTTTGTAGGTTAACATTCACAATTCGATTGGTCGCTATGTTGGATAGGATGAACTTGGAGACCTCTAGTTTACGTCATTGTTCTTATTTTTAAAAGACCTTTAAAATGAGGTATCACTCAATAGGTGATGCTATTTAAAATTCTTGACTTACCCCCAAATTACCCAATTTTGGAGGTAAGGGTTGAAAATGTTGATACTTCAAAAAACTCCTCCTTTGGTTATCTAAACTTTCCCCAAAGCAAATCTGTTTATTTCCATTAATAAAAATAATAATTAGGGGGTGGAGCTTTTAGGACACTTGGTATAATATTATATTAATTTTTTTAAAGTAATAAATTCACGTCCCCAACAAAAAGGATTGCGTCCTTTTTAAAACACCCTGTAGAATAGTAATAATTTTAAAATACATCAAGAATAGGAAATATCGATTTTTCATCAATAACATACACCCCAAATTTCTACGATAAACAATAATGAATTTATAACGAATATTGAAATTTAAAACTATCCATTTTCACAACTCCATTCTTTCAATGGAAGATAACGGTTTCAGAAGGCTAGAAACACGATTCAATTCTACCCAACTTATCTGGTTGTAGCTTTGTGTGATGCTTACGAGATTATTTAGAGGATGCCTCGTGTCATACGTTGCTTTCCTGTGTTGTCGAAGAAAAGACTTTCGTCTAATTTTACTCCAGTCGCGTGTTGCTGCACTATTTTCATTGTGCTTTATGTACCAGCACATCAATCCTCGCCTTCTACGATACAATATAACGAAACTGTACAGTAGCTTCAGAGTAGCGTTGTGTCTGGTGTAAGAGGCGTGTCCTCCCTCCTAGTTGCTTCCCTAGCCTGACTTGACGGTACAACCCGTTCCAAGAAAACTAGGTACACAACTTACTGCTGAGCTGCATTTAATTCCTAAAGTTACAACTTCCTGACAGACTTTTGTAAACGTTTTATTCTTATTTACACCAATAAAAGAAACGAAAGTAGGGTACGCGTTTAGACAGAAGCATTTGAGGTCTATATATTTTTATTGTGGTTGTACTGCTGAAAGTAAACGCAACAAAAAAGTGTGGGGCCCCTCTTTTCCTCTCCACCCCAGACACATTCCTATCTTGAGGATACTTTAGCTAATGTTGAAATTTAGGACTTTTATTTCCCAAATTTTAAAACTGAATATAAGTTAAATATTCATGGAACAAATTAGTCAATATTAAGGAAAGCTAGAATTATATAAATTCATGGTCTCATACTCGCATTATGGTAACTTACGGCTGATTTTCAGTTTAAATATACAAACGTTTATTCTAGAATATGAAAATTCGTTATTACAGATCAAGGGTTTGCAGCTGGATTCCAAAATTTAAAAAATAAACAGTCTACTGCAACAAATATATAAATTGTTTACTATTTAAACCTCAATATCATTGGCATCTTCTAAAACTTCAACGAAAGTCTATTAATAACAGTTGGTTTCGAAAATAATATATAAATTTAATTTTAAAATCGACCACGGATTGCGTACACAGGGGGTAGAAGTAAACTTGTATCTACGTTATTAAATAATTACGTATTTCTTTAAATCACTGAACTGCCTAAATCATCGAGACAAATAAAATTCTCAAAATTTGGAGATAAAGTTGAAATAATTTTTAACAACATTACAGAATAAAGTTTCGTTTTAAAATAGAGAAAAAAGTATAACGTAAAATAATATATAAACTCACTGTTTCGTTTTGTCGGTTGGCTTGGTTGAGGTTAGGACAAGGGAGGAATAAAGGGGAGTAGAGGGGAGGGGGTCTTGTGGTGCTGGCTTGGCTTGTCTTAATGATCTTCCTTTCATTTTGATATACTTACTCTTACTGCTGTATTACACGCAGTCTTCAATGTAACATCAATAATTACCTTCCTACTTGGGAGTTTACTGCCCCTGCAAGGATTTAGTTATACCCTACTTCGTTCCATGAAAAGATTTGTTTATCGTTTAATTACAGACTGAGGTTCGCTATTATTCTTGTGTTTTGTATGATACTTATTACTTCGAAAAGAAATGCTAATTTATCTAGATAAAAATGATCTCCGTTACATGTTAAAACATTTATTAAATTTGTGCTTATGTAGTAACCTCTCTCAAGACTGTGTAAGCTATAAACAGTTATAATTTATTAGCGCTTATTTATTATTATTTTAGTGGGAGTATAAAGCTGCCGCTTCCAATTTTCACTCAAAATCATTCATCCGAAGGGTTTGTATTTACCTTCAGTTCCTTTCAACCATATCGTGGGATTCTGCGTTGTTCTAAGTCTTTAAGGTTGCACCTAGAGAAGAAGTTGTGGAACGGTGTTTTGTGAGATCAGTTCAGTAGGAGCACACCTACAGTATCCTCAAGGTGGGAATGTGTCTGGGGTGGGAAGGAAAAGAGGGACCCCACACTTCGTTTGTTGCGTTTGCTTTCAGAGGTACAACCCCAATAAAAACTATAGACCTCAAATGCTTTGTTAACGTCTACCCTACTTTCGATTCTGTTATCGGTCTAAATAAGAATAAAACGTTTACAAAATTAAACTTTTAAGAACTAACTTGTACTTAAACTTTAAGAATTAAATGTAGCCTAGCAGTAATTTGTGTACCTAGTTTTCTTGGAACGGGTTGTACCGACAAGTCAGGTTAGGGAAACAAGTAGAAGGGAGGACACGCCCATTACAGCAGACACACTCCTAGTCTGAGGGTAATATACTTAAGGCAGGGCGTTCAATCATTTAGTAACCAGAAATGCCCGTAATATAACAGCACAAGTGACTTACATTTTTAAGTTTTATCATATGTTGGGTCTCCTCAATACACTGCAGCCTTCCTGAGACTAAGTCCCAGTCCCCAACCGTGAACCCTTATTTATACCTACGAGCAGGCGCCCGCGGTTACAAAAAACTGGGTGCAGGAGTAGGTAGCGGAGCAAAGCGGATCCGGGCTAGTCCGACAGACTATAAATATGCTCATTTCTTTTATTAAACTTTATTCATTTCTTTCTCAACATCATTAAATATCTACAAAGTATATCGAGTAGGTGTTCTCTGTAACAACAAAGTGTACCTGGATGTGGGGTTTTGTAGTATTTTGTATGTTTGGTCTCTACTGATGTCTTCGTGGTGTATATGGTTGAGTGTGTAGCACCCACCAGAACTCATCCAGTCCCTCTTCTGGACGTGGGACCAGCCGCAAAACTCCCACGTCTCTCCATCGAGACACATGCATCAAGAAATCGAGGATCACTCTTGAAGGGTCATCTGCTTGATTGAGGGACGTAGGAATCTATTGACCTCCCATTTACACCAATGGAAGTTTTGATGGACCTAGAGTATGAGCTTTCTCATAGTAGTATTTCTGAAAAGTGAGCCTTGTCGTATCTTAAGGCAATGAAGGACAGTGGAATTGTCAGTATATATGGAGATTGGGGAGTATGGATTCTTCTTCATTGCTCATCGCAGAAAAGCCCTCTGTCAATCAAAGCTAGTGAATAACCAAAAACTATCTGGTAGTCTTCCATTGTCCATCCAGCTCACATGATCAAATCACACCAGATATTTCTATTAAACTTTATTTATGATATTCCTGATCGGTCCCATTTGCTGAAGGTCCCAATACCTAACCTAGTCTTACAACAACGTCTTCGCACGAATTTCATTTCTCTAGGTAATAGCAACGGGTTAAGTGAACTAATGTCCGTAACATGTGCATTATACAATAATCCAAATACTTTTAAATTCTTTCCTTGGTATCCCTATGAAATCTTCTATCTTTTAATATTCCTTTCAAAGCTTTCTTACTTTTATTTATTATCGTGTTTATTTCAATATGGCTTTACCCGTGAGATATACACGGCTTAAATCACACGCCAAGAAGTTTTAGCCATCCCTTGCTTCTTCTCAGCTTCATTAACATCCAGACATTCAACCTTTGTATTTCCTAGAAGCAAATATTCACTCTTTTTTATATCTGACAGATAGTATTTCACCATCAGCTTCCTAACCTTATAACAGATCACCCATAAACCTCGACCATCACTTTTTGATCACCAGCAAAAAACAAATTCCACTTCCTAAGTCATGTATACAAGGCTTCAATTACAAAACTTAATGTTTTCAAAGCATTTCTGTATGGAAAGCTTAAACAATAGAGATGACAAACAATACCGTTGTCATAGGCGTGGACCCACAAAATCTCCAGAATTTATTTACAAAATTAAACTAATACATCTTAATACTCTAATTTTCATTTACAGTACTCGGGGATCGTAGGCAAGTAAAGATATTAAATTTAGCTTTGAAAATACAAAGATACAGTTAAGCCATTTGGTTCCCCGAACAAAAGGAAATTACAAAACAATTAGTTTGCATTCTAATCTCGGACGATGTATAACTATCCCCTAAACGATATGCAAATTATATTGCATGAGTAAAAGGTATGCGAGTCAATTCTTGTTTTATTAAATAACAGAGGAAAACCGTTTTGTTCAGATTTGTTAATAAGGTTTTGTTAAATTTTACGATTAAAACTCCAGGTTAGTTTTACAATCAAACAGAAATCCTTAAAAAACGTACAAAAAAATGTAAATTATTATAAGATCAAATTTGTATTACACTTTTTTTGTTTTTGGACTGTATTATAAGTTCTTTAAAAAAAAAATTTTTTTGATAACAATTAAAAAGTTTTGAAATAGGATAGGATTAAAAGTTATTAAAAATAAAGTAAATCCTAACAGAGTGGCATTATTACGGTAAAATGCTTACGGAGAAATGATTACGGTAAATGCTTCTCCTGAATTTACATGAATTAACACTAACCTATTTTTTAGAATTGGTTGATTGAAAGCAAAATTCCCCCTTACCTAATATTTCTATTAGACAATAATAAATGCAAAAAGGTAAAAAAAAATTCCATACATTTTCGATTCAGAGCTTTTTCAGACTGAATCCAAAAAAAGGGTGGAAAGTATCTTCTGGTCAAAATTCTGTACCAATTTTTAAAACCTAATTCTAATTTTTTAAAAAAAGCCTCAAACATATAGAAATTAATAATTGTATAAGAAATAAGTCATTAAGCTGAATTCAAGAATTCTAATTGGATATACTTATAAGTAGAAATGAAAAGACAAGAAAGTTAAATAAAACTTTATTGAGTAGAAATATTCAAAGCATATGGCATAATATAAAAGATATAATACATTTTCTTTTCATAAAAGAGGGTGTCTGGATGTTTCTAAATACATCGAGTATCTGTCCGAAAAATTGGACTGATTTATATGTTATTTTTACTAATCTCTTACATTGGTGGTTACACATTCAGAATCCTATCTTTTTCTAACTCAGAATGAAATAAAAACGTTTACAAAAAGGTGGTAAAGGAACATTTATACTAATTGACAATATACGGGAAAAAGAAAGAAATTATTTGATTTTTTTTAAATTTTATAAAATCTTCTTACTTCCAACACTATTTAGATTAGGAAAAAAATAAGAAAAACAACGATTCCCGAACCACAAAACCAAGAAAAAAAACTAGTATATTATGACTAATTGTGTCCGTCTGTGTGACTTTTATAATTTTAGTAATTTACATACTTGTTTATGACGCGTTTCGGTTCTTTTCCATCATCAGATTCTCGCTGTATTGAGGTCATTAATACATTAAAATAAATATACAGACAACATAACACAAACACACGTGTACAGTAGCACGATAATGTACAAACTATAACTCAGCTAGTGCAAATCATCTAATACATACAGCCACAAGTAACCGTGTGTTTGAGTTTGTGTCGTTTATATTTATTTTAATCTATTAACAACTTCAATACAGCGAGAATCTGATGATGGAAAAAAATCTGAAACGCGTCATGAACAAGTAAGTAAATTACTAAAATTATAAACGTCACACAGACGGACAAAATTAGTCTTTTTATTCAAATTTATGATTTGGATACAGATGCAAGGAGTTTTGAAACAATTATTTTTATTATAATACTCTTATGTACATTTCGATGACAGTCATCAGCAGCTACTCTCTGAAGATGATCATTGTCATCAAATTGTACATAATGGTATTATAATAAACTTAGTTGTTTTGTGGTTCGGGCAATCCTAGCTTTCCTTACCGTGAATATCGTCACAGTGACCCTTTGACATTTGATCTAAAAAAAACTTAAAACTTTTAAAAGTTCCTTCTTGAAAATATAATCACATTAATATATATTCTTTTTATTATGGTTCCCATAAAAAAAAAAGAAAATAGAAAATAATAATAAAGGGTAGCAATAGTTCTTGAATTTCAATCTTAATTTTTATAAAATATGTACAAAATAGAAGACATTTTTAACAATATATTTATTATACAATAACTGAATGTTCTAAGAAAGATGAGATAAAAATTATGGGATGGAAAATGCTAATCACCTTTAAACAAAATTTTAAATTGCATTAAAAGATAACTGTAATTTAATAACTAAAATGTTGCAATTGCAGGTAATCTCTGCTAGACCCCAAACGAAAACTAAAGTAGGTTAAATTAACAGGAAACTACTTGTAGTTATAATAACATTAATTAGAAATACTTATTTATCAGAGTTTACCATAGTAATAATTATAGTCTAGTGAATTCCAATTAAGGTATTGTTCTGAGTGCCCGGATATCCGTCGTACCTTTCCGCACGGTAGAAGAGCGGATGTTGGTAGAAACGCGGTCGGATTTAAAATAAGTTAAACTCAAACTATTAATTTGATTTTCTATGTTTCAAATTCGTCAAATAGATTCTGAAAACTTTTGTTAAAATTACTCGTAGATGTGTTTGTATATTTTGAGTGGTGTGGTGTGTTTGTGATGTGGTGTGGTGGTGGTGTGCGCGCGCGCGTGTGTGTGTGTGTGTGTGTGTGTGTGTGTGTGTGTGTGGTATGGTGTGCTGTGGTGTGTGTGCGCGCGCGTGTGCGTGCGTGTGGTGTTTGTAATGTGTGGTGTGATGTGTCGTGTTGTATGGTATGGTGTGGTACGGTGTGGTGTGTGCGTGCGTGTGTGTACGTATGCGAATTTATCTGTTTAAATTTAACTTTGTTTAAAGTAAATAACGATAACAATATTATTAAACAATCAACTGCATGTAACTTGACAATAATTCACAATTTAACAGCCTGATTAAACTTACGATGTTAGAAACTATCCTCAACTTAAATAAAAAAAATTATCCCATATAAAACTTCAAAATGAATGAGATATTGAATTCAGATTTGGTCTACACATTTATTGTGTAAACCAGCATATCATAGATCTTATTGTACGGTATTACAACTGTGGCCGTTTGAAATATTTAATAAGGAATAAATATATAGAAAATCATGACCTTTAGAATAGATGAAATATATAAGAAACAAAATAGTTTTTCTGTGAATTACAAACAAGATGACGTCTTCAAATTTATTGTAGGTCAAATGATAACAGAGTCATCAAAAAACTTTTTTTGCATATTCTGATAATTGATTATAAATCCTGAAGTTTATGATAAAATTATTATTAATGTTTTGCTGTTATTACATGTTACACTTTGTTTTATTGCTAACTAGGATACCTTTATTACGCTTAAATAGAAATACCTACGTACTAGGAAAAGAAAACATAACATTGAGTACGATTTTGAGAAACCATTATTAATAGCCAACGTATCACACTTCTATTATTATTTTTTACAGTAATAAGGCTGTGTTTTCTGGGAATATATTTTGAACCATAAATAGAACCAATTTGAATGAAACCTGGTACGTAGTTTAATGCAAAATGAGGTAAAATCGAACACATTTCTTTAACAAGTTTCATAATGGCCGCCGTTTGAAGTATTTCTATTGTCCAGATAACTTCTTGCACCCAATTACGACTCTATGAAGAAATATAGGAACGATTCTGGTTTAAGTTATTTGATAATGATGTATTCTCCATTTTATTAATATGATTTAATCGGAGATTTGCCATCATTTGTGTATGTACACGACGTTTCGAGAGTATAAATCAACTCTCGTTATCTAGCGTAAAACTAGAACATATAATAGAAAAATAGCAATGTATCATAGAGCTATATTGGAAAATAAAACTAAATCTATAAACTAAGAAAATAACTCAAGCCTAAAACTAGACCTGAGCAGTCAAAGCTAAGACTAAATACAAACGTGATAAGATAAAACCACAACACACAGACCTACACTATTAATACAAAGGACAGCAAGCAACTAATAGTAAGGGATGGAACCAGCCAAGAGAAAGTTGTTCTAACTGTTTATCGGGTTAAGCACCCTTTTGTCCCCTCTTTCAAGAGATTAGTCCTCGATCTCGTCATGATTCTCATTTGGGAAATAAGCGGTAAAATTTCAACTAAAAAAATTTTTAAATCTTCGATTTATAATTCAGTTTTTATTAACATAATGGTCTTCTAAACTGGTTTCACTGATAAGATTGTCCGCTAGCTTTATAAATGAGACTTAAAACGAGAGTTGATTAGACTAGTTGAAACGTCGTGTATTAGTTTTCATACACACAAATGATGGCAAATGTCCAATTCAACCATAGCAATTATAGGACTTCGCTAGGGAATGAAGTTTTAACCAAGTAACCTACAAATCGGTCGAAAAAAGAAACTAGTAATCAGAATTTAATTAACAATTAAACAGAATTAAATTAATTTGGCGCGAACGCTTGATCGTAAATGAGGACGCATTATATCCATTCTTTGGTAGTAACGCAATCATTTGAACAGTGTTTACCTGGATTTTATGAGTTAAATCATTCTCTTAGTAAACTTAAAACACAACAAGTAAAACAGTCATTAAGTCTTGGTTTTTAACCTAGTTGTTTGTGGGGGGGGGGGTAAAGTGAATTCCTAAAATTTTTATGAAAAATTTTAAAAATCAACACTACAATTAAAATCTGTCGGTACAAACGAAACTACAATAAGATACAACGAAAAGAACAGGGAAGGAATGTTAGCTTGTTTTATATATGTTGACATCAACATTGAATCCAAATTTTGGTAATTAAATTTCTTATATTTCAAATAATTAAAATTAATTTTATATTTGAAGTTTAAATGAAAGATAATAATAATTCCAAAACGAAATAAAACAGAATGAAAGTAAATGGTTGGTGCGCATGCGTTAATTCTGCCGAGATCACTTCCAAGTAGCTTCGTATCGATAAGCCATAACCGAAAATTGGACTGAGGCTAACTCCGGGATTATGCACTGATCATAAGTTGAAGTGACCTAGTGCTCTATAAAAACTCTCGATGATTTGACAGATTTATATACAGCACAACCCGTTTCGTTAAGATTACACGACATGGCTGATTGGAAACCATGAAAAGAGGCTTTACATGTAGGCTGTAAAATCAAAGTAAACTCTAATACAGTACTTTGTAAAACTACGTCTGAGGGACGGAATATTTCTATGAAAATCTAACAAGAAATTTATGTTTCATTTTCACAATACTTTGTGTATACATGAACTAAAATGATAATTAAACCATAGCTTGAATATAAAGCTTGTGCACATTACAAATAAGAAATTTATACATTTAAAACCTAAATACAGATATAGCAAACAAAAATACAATCTAAATGTATAAAAGATAAACAAATCTAATATTTGATTTATTAAACTTTGTTCTATATCTAGACGTTGTATTCAAACAAATACTGTACGTTGACAAGTTGAACAATTGTTTTATTTTCTATTTTACATTGAATGACGTCACTGTTTCGGATTCTGTTATCAATAGCCGCAGCGCACATGTAAGTGCTGGAAATGGATAATATAAATAATAAATACATTCGGGTCAGTTCAAGGGTTACGCGGCGTTCGCTTTTAATTCTTTAATACCGCCCGTCAAGTTTTATCCACGTTTTCATTTCAAATCTAACACCATATTTAATTAGTGAATTAAATCGTCAAATTGTATACTTTAAAGTACGAATGAAGTTTCATTTGGAGAACCAAGTTAAGATTTTTTTTTTTATTGAAGTACAATTAAATAAAAATGCATTGTTCTATTAAAAATATGTTGTATGGTACAGTTTGCAAATGCTATGAAATTTGTTTTGACGATGATGTAAACATAATCTAAATATTAAAATGTGGAAACAGCTGTAAATAATATGAAGTAGCATTGCACTAAACTTTGTCATATTGATCGCATGCTAATTCTTTAGGTATTCATCCCTCATTCTATAATTCATGTGAGTTTTAAATATGGAGTTTATCTGAAGCGCGCAGAATTTAAGTTAACGCAAGGAGTGACATAGGAATGTAATCAAATCAACTATACACGCTCAACATATACCATGTGTCCAAAAAGTCCCACCCCTCCTATTACTTTTTTTTATTAATGGAAATAGACAGATTTGCTTAGGGGAAAGTTTAGATAACCAAAGGAGGAGTTTTTTGAAGTATTAAAATTTTCAACCTTTACCCCAAAATGGGGTAGTTTGGGGGTAAGTCAAGAACTTTAAATAGCAACCCCTATTGAGTGATACCTCATTTTAAAGGCCTTTTACAAATAAGAATAATGGCGCAAACCATAGGTCTCTAAGTTCATCCTACCCAACATAGCGACCAATTGAATTGTGAATTATACGTTAATAATTACACCGGGAATGTTACGAAATGTACAACAAGCTTTTGTGTCCAGAATCTATTTTTTCCAGAATCTATTTCTGCCAAAAAGTAAATGGTAGCCATTTCAAGAACTAATCCGAACTAAAAAAAACAAGGTAAGGCTCTTACCATCATTTTATCAACATAGAGCAGTTTGTAATGTAAAAAAACAACCGAAGTTTGTAGGTTAACATTCACAATTTTATTGGTCGCTATGTTAGGTAGGATGAACTTAGAGACCTCTAGTTTGGGCCATTATTCTTATTTGTAAAAGGCCTTTAAAATGAGGTATCACTCAATAGGGGTTGCTATCTAAAATTCTTGACTTACCCCCAAACTACCCCATTTTGGAGGTAAGGGTTGAAAATTTTGATACTTCAAAAAACTCCTCCTTTGGTTATCTAAACTTTCCCCAAAGCAAATCTGTCTATTTCCATTAATTAAAAAAATAAGAGGGGGTGGGACTTTTTGGACACATGGTATATTTATACCGCGTGTTAAATAAGTCCCGGGACGGCTTAATATTTTTTTAACCATTACAGATAGAGCAACAAAGCTTTGCACATTGTTAATGGACACCAATATCTATTTTAGTACGTATTCAGTGGACCACTACCTTTCCACAAGGAGTAAGTAGGAAATCTTAAATGAGAGCATAGGTCGAGTTGAACATCGAATTAAAAACCTTTATGAGTAGAACACAATGCCGCAAACCCGACCTCAAAAGGTTCAAATTAGGTAAAATGAAGTGGGTTTAAAGTTCATATTAGCCACAACGTCAGGTATCTTGAAAACAGCTTAATAACGTTTACTAGGTAGAGGTTGTGAAAAGAAAAATTTGCAAATCAATTCTGGTTTAAAAAAAAAACTATTTTTATAGACCTCTCACTCACTCTTTACCTCCAATGAGGAACAGCCCTCAAGGAGTCAAAGGGAAATCTTAAATGTAAGCATAGGTTGATATGTACATCATATTAAAGGTTTTTATTAGTAGACTGCAATGGCACCAATCCGAACTCAAACGGACAACGGAGCAAGAAATGGCTTTCAAGAATGCTTTGAACGGCTGCCATTTTGCAATTATTAGGTAAATGTAATGAAGTCCATAGCAGTTTCACCATTCATTCACAGGGAAAACTATGACGATTGTTGCATCTAAAGCAAGTATGTTTCCTGTTTGCGGGAATAACTCTACTATCAATCACAAACGACTTTCTCTTTTAGGCCAATCATGGTTAATCCATTTTATTTGTTTAATATAATATGAATTTTGATCCCAAGTTATTTTAGCTAGCGTGAACCTTTCTATGTCGGGTTTGCGGGATTGTGTTCTACTCTTAAAGGCCTTTAATTCGATGTACTACTCGACCTATTCTCTCATTTAAGATGTCCTACTTACTCCTTGTGGGCCGTCCCCCTGAAAGTTAGTGGTCCACTAATTACCTACTAAAATAGATTTCGGAGTACATTAACAATGTGCAAAGCTTTGTAGCTCTATCTGCAATAGTTAAAAAAATATTAAGCCGACCCGGGACGTATTTATCACGCTGTAACAACTGATATTTGATTTTCAATTTCAATTTAACCCACTATGACGAAAATAGTTATATTAAATTATAAATATTAGTATTCAATAAAAAGTTTAAATGTATTACATATAAAAAATATATACCGTATGTTTTTTTTTAACTTGCATATTATTTTATAAAAATTAAAAGAGACATGTGTGGCTTGCGGGAAACATTTTTCACCCAAGGGGAATTAGTTTTGTAGAATGTAAGTAACAAAACCGCATCCCCTTGCAAGCCCTAACTTACAAATTTCAAACGGCAACCTACCGCTTGAAAAACCTTTAATTAAAGAGCTTAAAAAAGATAATGTTTGAAGAAAAACAAATCGATAATCAAATTGTATCATGTGTTTTTTGAAATATTCCACGATGTTTAATTTATACTTACCAATGTGTGCTACTGCGAAGGCGATTGTTCACGTTTTATGTTTACGATGAATAATGGAAGTTCATACGTGCCACTGTGATGACTGCTTATCGTAATACAATTAATATTGTTGAATTGTCCAAATATTAAGAACGTAAATCAATTTAAAACATTCCAAAATATCTGCTAATAGTTAGATAAGAATTAATAACTATAACAATACAGTACAAAGGTCACCGCCAGTTGATTTAGCGGATATTAGAAATCTAATAATAATGGAACTTAGGGCTCCAAGAGAAACATTTCAAAAAGTCAGAAATGAGTTTCAGAACACGTTGTATTATCGCATGAAAAGAAATGGTGAACATTTCAAACATCTGTGAGATTTTAGAAGAAAATTCAAGAATGCAGTAAAGTGTAATGTTACAACCAGTATAACAAAATGTGTATTATTTCACAAATTAGTCTGTATTGCTAATAATTAATAACACTTCAAATATTTTAACTAAACTCTTCAGCCTAACAACTTGTTTTTACCGACATAAAGAGCTTGAGCAAACTTCTTAGCAGTAGTAAAAATGTGTAAGTATAAATTAAATATCTTGCAATATTTAGAAAACTGATGATCCAATTTGATTAATTTTTTCATAGATGATGTTTTTTTAAAATTAAAAGTGTCACAGTTTGTAGGTAGCCTTTTGAAATTTTTAAATTGTGGTGGGTGTGCGGGATGTGTTGCTTAGAATCTACAACAATAATTCACCTTGGGTGTATTAACATTTCCCGTGAAATGCACGTTTATATCTCTTTTAGTTTTTTAATAAGTGAAGATGCAAGTTTTAAAACAGCCGATATATACATAGAGCCTTTTACTTTGAAACTAACAGGTAGGGTATGTTTTGTGATTACGTAGAACCGTCTCTCAGTCTTTAACAATAGGAATATTGTACATGCCACCAATTTAGGAGTGATATCTGACTGACGTATATTTGTAGCGACATTATAAAATCCGAAATGCCAAGTTGACTCAAAATTGTACAGGAAGGCAAAGAGGGTGGTGGGAGGGGGGGTAACCAATGAAATGATAATTTGTAGGTTCATATTATTTAAAAGATGGAGAGAGGAAATAGGAAGCAGGTGAAAAATGATCGTAAAATGGTCTCTGAATGGTTTAATTATTTAGATTAGTCCAGAATAGGTGTCCCACGGAATGATTAAATTTTGATAAAACCTGTGAATAAAAATTGATAAATGATAAAGGAGGGTTAAAGAAGGATAATATGTGTACACCTTTATACAAAGATGGACTTAATGATGTTATAAGAAATATTTTATACAAGTAATGGAAAATTACAGTACAATTCGTCTGAGAGGTGGTTTCAAAAAAGAAGATCAAATTGGAAGTATTGATTAAAAACTGATCTTTGACAATAAACGTGAGCTGCCCACATCAACTCTTTAAAATTTGTATTTTGTATTATTATTATTGTTAAACAGAATTATTATTTACAGCTAACTAATATTATTGGCAATAGTGAATCTGTCCAATTCGTGTGTTTGCAGCGGTGAGGACTCTATGCTGATTTTTGCTTCGTTTTGGTGGTTTTCCGCCCTCATTTACACGTCCAGGCAAATATGGGATTCTAAACAACAAAACATTCTAGGTTACACGGGGACCAAAGCGTACAAAGTAGTACTATGATTGCCTTCCGAGAAACTTACAAACAAATCAAAATTACGCTCCTGTCAATTGCCATCAAATTCAATTCTGTCGACTGACAAATATTTATCCACCATTCCTCTGTGTGTGGATGGTAATACTTGTTGAAGTAGCCTATTGTTTAGGCCAACAAACACATCGAGCAAGTTATTGATATTGGTATGTTGCATGTCATTGTCATCCTCAATACTTTAAATGTGTTGTCATTCAACTTTATGTAGAGTATTTTACCATCACTTACTACTGAAGTAAGGAAATACATTATTCTTTGAATTTGTTGTAGTAAAGTTAAACAAATAGATGCTACGATTGTGTAAAGAAATTCAAGGGTTAATAATTGAGTTAAATACCGGGTGATCAAAAACTCTTTGTAGAAAATTTGGGAAATGATTCTACACATCAAAACAAACAAAAGTTTCTTTGACAATATGGTCTATCTACTTTCGTTGTCCAGCTGTCTGTGTTTTTTACATAATAATTAATATCTTAAGAACTAAATGAGCTAAAGCTTTCTGATTTTGTAGTTATTAATGTCTAATTTTGTTATTTTATTCAATGTTTTACTTCAAACATTTCAAAAGCAAACGTTTCAAAAATGCAAAACCCAATAACTATAAAACTTTTTATTTGGCCAAATATAATCAATTTTTTGAAACGTTCGCCATTTTGAAAAGTACACAGTAATAACATTGATACAATTACACAATTACTAACTGCAAAATCAGATAAATGTAGTTCATATGGTTTTTGAGATACTAATTACTATGTAAAAAACACAGACAGTCGGACAATGAAGAGATAGGATGTATTGTCAAAGAAACTTTTTTTGTTTGTTTTCATGTATTGAACCATTTCCCAAATTTTCTGCAAAGTTTTTAAGTATCCGGTATAATTTATTGCTTTCGAAGCTAAGTTAGATTTAATATCAACCACGAAAATAATTACAAGTATCTTATTATTAATAAATTGCGTACAGAATATTCCAACTGTCTAAAGGTTGTAATTGATTTAAAATCTAAACTGGATATAACGTATTCGTTCTCTTTCTACTAATTTAATTTAGTTTGAACTTCATGCTATTTCACGTATGTCTTGTCTTCGTGCTATCAAGACATATGTTATGTACAAGTGTACACTCACTTAAGATATGGGATATCTATCTAGGGCGTTCTGTGAAGTCCATCAAAAAGACCGTGTACTTTACACTATGCCTTACAGAAGTGAGACAGAAAATGTACAAACACGCCAGGTAAAAAAACAACTTAGATAGAATAAAACTCGAACTCAAACATTACGTTTCGACGACAAAGTTGACATCCTCAGTGATACACGAGTTATAATAACTAAACCATATTTTTAAGTTTTGTGGATAACTCTCAACAAGTACGAGTATGCCCAACTTATATTGAATATTTAAAAGCATTAAAGTTTCCATAGATTTATATTACAGAAAGAAGACAATTGGTTTATGATAACTAAAATACGAAGAGAATCTGTTTGACTGTAATGTTTATAAATATATAAGAAATATGGCGTCAAATTTACTTTTCGATTGACCGATATAAATTGCGATCATTATTCAAATTAAATTTACTATCGAAAAATTCAATAAATGGTTGTCTCTCCCTGCAGCAAATTTTTCATTAAAATCGCTAATTAAAATAATAGTTAATTGAGAGTTGTCTTCGTTAAATACATCATTACAGTACATAATTAAAGATTGGAGAATGAACTGCATTATTTTACACGTATAGCTTGATTAGACTAAACAGTGTGAGTATTAGGATATCATCACTTCTACTAACAGGGTAGGCTACGACGTGAATTAATGTCCATATTTGAACTGCAGACTAAGCTGTTGAAATTTTGGTGTGTATCAACTCGTTCAGCACTCTCTAGAAGCACGCTTGAATTGTATTACGCAGTTAAAATTAGGAATAACAATTTCATCATTCCCAGCCTTGTTTCAGAGAGGAGTAAGAAATGCGATCTTTGCAAAAAATCAAATATTTTAACACGGCATGTACTAATCCTGTTTAAATTTCTATAACAAACTCCCACAATATTTGAAAAATAAAATCCACAAAATCACATTTCAATCACTATTTTAACTAACTTCATAATTTAATAAACGTAAAGTGTCCACAACTTTCTAGAAATACTTCCAACAATTTAGAATAAATTACTTGTAATGCAATTAAAATCCTTACCGTCGTTGTAAAAAAAAAAAAATGTGTTGCACAAAAATCCTTCCTTGTAATGAATAAAATGCTCACTTGTGTGAGCAATTTTTAAAAATAGTTTTGTTGTCTAAAATTGCGTCATACCGAGGATATATAATATAATGATCGATCACATTGATATTAAAATTATTTACTAAATCAGCTGTTATTAAATTGGTTGTTGTTGTAACAACTGTTGAAATTATTTATAGTTTCAATAAATAGACAGCTGATTTAAATGATTTTTTTGGTGCAGGTAAAAAATCCGCCTTCTTCACGGCGAACACTTTGTCGAATTTTAATAATGTGCAAGAATCATGATGATAGGTCTAATAGTTTTTGAAATACAGTGTAGGATATATTTCGAATTCAACCACCTTGCAAGGGAGTTTCCCCTACAATAATAGTGAAAGGGGATATGAGATAGGCTGACAGTAAAAGGTAGTTCTTTTAATAATAACGAGTAAAGGGTGTTATGAAGCGATCATTACCCATGAAATTAGGTCAAGCGTGTGTTGACTTGGGGTTGATAATATAGAGACAGTTATTTTTATAAAGGGGAAGTTTTTTAAACGGTCTAGCAAATCAATATTTTCGTCAAATAAACACACATATTCGTAATCAGAATAACTTGTAGTTTTATTTGATACTCCACACATAATATTTCCAAAAATAAAATCGTTCAATTCAATAGTTTTTGTCCTTTAACTATCCGAAGGTCTTTTTTGTCACAGCTGTTGTGACACAATATAAAGAATATAAATGCAAAGTATGAAATAAGTAGGATTCGTCTTGTCTGAATGGATGGGTTGCGATGTACATACGAAATAAGGGTTCTGGTTTTACCTATGGACCGTAATAAAAAGAAAACAAAGAAAATTCAATACATATTTTAATGGCTATTGAAATGTTTGTCTCACTTCTCACAACTGCTTTTAAAACTTATACGCTACGTATTCTCATTGCGTGGTTAAATTACACTGTATTCGTCGTACTAAAAACTATAATATAGGATTTCGCACTGCAATTTAATTTCAAACTGAAATAATTCTTTTCAGATTTGTAAGTTCAAGTTAGGGGGAGGGGGGTGATAACTAACACTTTAAATTTGGCCTAGCGTCAACATATTATTTTTTTAGTCAAACAATCATACAAATTCGTAATGAGAAAATATTCAAGTTTTATTTGATACCCAACACAAAATATTTCATTTGATGAAGGATAAAATAAAGCAAAAGCTTAAAGTTTCAAATATTTTATTAATATAAATGAGCTACAATTGATTCGCCTTGCGGCATCATCGGGCAACTGATAATTTACAGGTATAGACAACTACTGAAACATAAGTAACAGGAAACTGAAATACAATAGAGAAATCAGTAAAGGTAGGGGGATGGCCTCGCAGGTAGATAAAGGTTAATGAACTATGTTACGGATTGGTTTTAGAAGGGGTGACGAATTTAATACAATTTGGTCATTTAATAATTTCATTTGATAGTTTTTGGCCAAGGTCATTTTTTGCTTCCGCTATAATTTTCCTAAATGTGAGACAATACAAAGAATACAAATGTAACGTTTGAAATATGTAAGATTTATAGTTTTGTCTATGTGAACTAGTGACTTACGGATTGACAGACACCCGCGTGGGGTTATAAGAGACCTTGGCTTTACCTAGGGAACCTAATAATAAGTAACATTGTAAAATGTAAGCAATGTTTCTAAAATATCCTCTGTATAACTTTAACAATGCGGTGGAAACAATGAAGATAAGTTCGTCTACAGTCTATGAACCTCCGTTACTTCAGTGCATACTTCATCTCTCGTTATCAACTCGATAAAATTCCAAGTAAAGTATTTAAATTCCGTCAATCTATTTAAGAAAGTAACACAGTTAAGGGTTGTTGAAGAGGCAAAGCCAATTTAATTTCCATCACACATGTGGCGTGCGATCCTTCTCTTCGCCAATATAATTGGAAATGCTTTTGATATTATGTGGAAACATGGCTGTTGGACACATAAAATGTGCCCTACTAGAAACTCGTCGAGTGTTATGGATTTTTAACGAGGCCCGCTGCAATAAGGCTACGATCTCATTTCGTACAGAGATAAGCGTGTCCCATTGTGCCCCCTATTTTTTTTCTTTAGTTCCGCTACGCTGACGTCTTCATCAAAAACGTTTAACATATAATCTTTCTACTTCAAACGATCTACAATGTCCGCTTTTATACTCGAATAATTCTCAAATTATCTTATCTTTGCGTTGAAGTTTAATTCAACTAACATTAAATATTTACAGATGAATGCTTACAGGACTTATTCAAACACTAGAATTAAATTGTATGGTGGTACTTAACAATCGGTAATGTTGCCACTCTATCAACTGTTGCCATGTAGGCCTAATAAAGAGATAGTTTTAATGTAACTATCTAGAACTACGAGATGTCCAATTTTTAGAAATCTGGAATTATTTGTCCAAAATATTATTTCTGACGTTTTTTTAGTATTTAAAAAATTAATTTTAATAAATGCAAGGACTTTTTGACCGAACTATTTTACTATATTTTATAATTGTAGCATTTTGATTTTTTTTTAACCTAAATTTATTCACAAGTATTAGTAATTTATTAACTGGATTAAAGTATTAAGTCTTATTCCTTTTCAGAAATACTTAGTTACAATTGTTGCAACACTAAACAGGACTTATTTCCAAAATAAATATAAATATATGTAAATAAAACATACTGTATACGAGAATTAGCGTCTTGTTAAAATTTTTATTTTTATTTTCGTTAAAAATGTTGCGCGGGCAAAATTTCCCGCCGTTGGTATTCTGCCTGATATTAATTTGGTAGTTCTAGGGTTTCAATTTTTTTAAATGCAATTGAGTTTTAATTTGTAAATTCTAAATCTTGCCTTATGATGCCGCAAGGCGAAACAATTGTAGCTTATTTATATTATTAAAATAAAATAATTTTGAAACTTTAGCTTTATTGCTTTATTAAATCCTTTAATATAGAGTTTCAACAAGAAATATGTACTGTTACATTAAATATTGTAAACTATCTTTGAATCAATATAAATACTCGCGTGGTCCTTGAGAATAATCAGTTTTTAATCTTTTAAAGTTCAAAAAGTGGGTTTTCGAATCCTGCCTGTCGCCAGTCTATATCCCTTATATGATTATTTCTATGAAGTTATGTGGAAAAGTTGATCCGATGGCCAAAACATCGTCCTTTAAAAAATAGGATCAATACACAATATTTCAAATGAGGACGTTAATTGAACATATCTCAAGACATTATTCCATTTAATCAATAAATTACTATTTAATTCTACCTAATGTTAGAACAAACGCATAATTTCAGTGTTATTAAAAATCAGCGCTCACGATTTTGATAATACTTTGCTGATATTTTCAGGACACGTAGCTTTTCAGGATTTAAACCAAATTGGTTGCAATATACTGGTCTCGTATTACTAAAAATACAACTTTGGGAGTTATTGGGCACAAAGTTCAATACAAAATTATTCTCACGTAATTTGGAAAACTTTTCCAAACTATTCACGAACTGTGATTTTCAGTTATGTTCGATTTACGTTAACCGAAAATTCCATGTAAATTGCTATGGCCATTTTCGGCAACATATACTTTTTAAAACAGTGTGCACGGTTCATTTTCATTTCTTGACGTGCAATTTACTCAATTTCGAACATGTACTAGTCAGACATTTACTGAAATATAACGATCAATTTATTTTGTTTTAAAAAATCATAAAAATCATTTGAGCTGTATTTGAAAAAAAAAAATCTACTATTGGCGAGCAACCCTTAGCAACTACTCCTAAATTTTCAGTTATCCAAACATTACATAAGACAAAAATTTGATCCAAAGCAGTCCATCCAAATGAGCGTGTGGCACTTTTAAACAGACAACTACCAACAACTCCCTTTACATCTCACGAAAACCAATACACCCCCCCCCCCAACACAACGTAAATTATTCATCATATCACAATGTTCTCTACACTAAGTAATAAAGTAAAAAGCAACTGCAGTAGGATCTAAACATAAAAGCAAATACAGTAGAACAGAAAACAATCCTAAAATCTCCCTGCGTTACACAGATACAACAAAACCATAAACGTTATCCTTTTCTAATGACATTCTTCCCTCTCTATCGACGATTTGCATGCGTGTGTTATGTATTATAAAATATCGACAATTTTTACTGTCAACATAAAAGAAAATAATAAAACATAATCGGCATGTTGAACGACAATAATAAAATCCAAACTACACCTGTTAAACTGCTTTCTTATTCTGTATTACTACAATCTTCATTTTAATAACTTAATGTATCTGCTTTCAGAAGATAATGAAATACAAATATATTTCACAAATTTATTAAGTATGTTTATTTGTATTAAAGATAGAGTTGATATGTTTCGATAAACTGTATGCTTTTTGAAGTTAATCTTCTTTTTCAAGATATTAGATACAAGTGTTACCGGGTTACATGTGACCGTGTCACATTTACTAAAACGCATATTAGCCTCTTAAAAAAATGACCGACGTGAGTTAGCTACAACGTTTGTGAACGTGTTGTTGTTGATAAAAACAAATACAATATTAAAATGTTCGTTTTAAGTATCTTAAAGTTGTTTGTTTTTTGTGGTTATTTGATTGTTGTAGTAGATGAGAGAGAATAAAATAGAACAACCGGAGAAAGAGAAGAACAAAAAGTTTATACGAACTCATTATTTTCTTTCCACAATTCTTCTTTATTTTTTCTTTATCCTTTTTCTCTTCCTAACCACTACAACAATCCTCTCATGGAAGTCCACCTAAAACGAGTACGCACATGCAATCCCGAAATACGTTAGCTGGATCTACACATTTTTCGTGTATTCTTTGTGATGGTTTAAAATAGTAAAAACCTTCTCAAAGATCTACATAACAACGAACAAAAGATTCATCGAAATCCGCGAAACCGTTTTCCTATAAAAACTGAACAAAAAGTGATTATGTTAAAGAAATAAGTCTTTTTAAAACACTTAAAAGATGAATTTCTGAAAACTCTGCCTTATCCATATACATCATAAGAGGAAGCACAATGTGAAATATCAACTTCGTAGATACAGCAATCAATCGGTCAGTCAGCAAGTGGCTCTTACACATAGATAAAAACTCACACCTACTTTTTTATCTATTCATACTGATATAACAGCAAAAACGTTCGTTTTAAACCGCGACTCACTCATTTTTGCACCTCTCTTTATCTCTATCGTTCGTTTTCAAATTTACACAAATTACTTTTAAAACATTTGTATTCAAGCTAAAAGACTTTTGTTGTATTGATAAATTCAATTTTACTAGAGAAAGCATAAAGCTGCTCATAAAACAAACAACATGTACTCAATGCACGTACCAATATTGTAACACTAGATCACATACTGTCGCCACTTCGTGTTATCCCCTCCAACAAAACAAAACTTACTAAATTCTACTTCACTAAACTTAACACTACCAATTTAATGAATAATCAGTACGAATAAATGATATCAATATTTTTTGTCATTACTTTATTGTGAGAAGACAAGGGAAAAAACAAATACTAGAAATATTTCTAAAACTAGCAGTTGGGAATGTTAATTTTGACCCTAAAAAAATGAACTTCGTCCAGTTTTTCATTAAGTTTCTCACTCTCACTTAATACAAAATTTTCAGAAAATGTCATTATCTCTTCTTGGGGCCGGTAACTTCCATGATTACTTTATTGAGGCAATGGGGCAAAATATGTTTTATTATGTGTTTTAGAGGTTACATTTGAGTGGTTAAATTTTGTGTTTTGTTATTATGTCAGGTATCCTTAAATATGATTTCAAAAAATGCAAAAAAAGTCTTAGTGATATTGTAAAACCTGTAGAATAAATATCATTCCAAACATATTTTTTAAGACTCAGTGGCAATTACAAGTCCCCAAAAAAAACTCACTTATAACATTATACAAAAAAACTTTATACATAATAAATAATAACTACTTGTCATTTTTTTATAACTGAATATAATCATTATTTGATCAAAATATGCTCATTCTAATAGATTATTTATCACGATTTAAAAAAAAAAATTACTCTTAATGTACAAATCTGTCTCGTGTTCTGTACAAAACTTGTCTAAAATTCGTAATAACTAATTTAAAAAAAAAAACAATTTACACATTAAGAAAAGCTGCAACAAGACGTTTCAATGACAAATTCGTCATCATCGGTTGTAATCAGCACACACAGCTATTATTAGAACTGAAGATGACCATTTAATCATTGAAACCTCTTTTATTTTCCTCCGTTCTAAAATTGGTGTGTTATGACTAATGATGATGACGAATTATTCATGGAAACGGTTTGTTACAAATTGTTCTTAATGTGTAAATTGGTGTTTTTATTTAATTAGATGTACTAATTCTGCACAAGTTTTTTTTTTCAGTATATATAGAGCACGAGGCAGATTTGCTTGCCTAAATACTATTGACTTTTTTTTATTTTATTTACTTTTTTTTTAATAACGTGAAATATAACCCTAATTAATATATTTTAATTACACTTACAAAACATTTTCTTCTTGTTGAAATTATTGTTTTATTTTTATTTTATTTTTTTTTATTGATACGCTAAATTTAAAACCGACAACATGTTTTCAATAAAACAAACAAAAATATAAAAGAAAATTTTAAATAATGTTTTGCAAAATGAAACTACAATACATAAATACACGTAATGTTTAGATGCAGATGATAGCTGGTCCAAGTTCAAATAGGACTGGCTCAGGGCCAACACACGGTTCCTTACTTATTACGTATCACGTGACCTGAAACTCAGCTTAAGACTTATTTTGCCAGGAACTGTACCACCTAGCCCTTACCGGAATCTGTAGGACGGAACATTTCGAAACAATTTCTTTAATCCAACTGGTTGCGTCCCACTGAAAGCATTGTGTTGGAATACCAGCTACCCAGGCAGTATATGGCATTCCTGTGCTTTACGTTATGAAGCAGTGTGGGATAGCCTTCCAACACCTGGGTTTTTACAACAGTCAGAGAGACTTACTTATCACCACAACTCGTAATTTAAGATAAGATTAAGGAAAAGTTCAATGAAACATACGATTTACCTTTGTAAAAAATTAATTTAATCCTTTCCTTATACTAGATGGAATCTATGAAAAATATTTGTATATAAAAACATAAAATGTCTGTCCATCTTACTGTCAATCTGTCTTAAGCGTAAATAGATTGGCATATTTTGAAAAATAGGTATTTTAGTTTTGTATAGAGTTTATTATTTTTTATGATTATTAAAAAGTACACTGAATATTAAAATTTGATAGTACAACTCTACCAAGAGATTTCTTATTTTTTTAAACAACAAATTATGACTAGTTTCCACAAGGTCGTTAGTCATTAACGCTTCTCTTAACGCAATGCTCTATGACCACCATATTGTATTTACTGTCGATAAGATTATTGTTAAACCATAAATTGTTTTAAAATAAAATTTGTAATTAGTTAATTATCTGTATAAACGTAGCAATTGATTAAAAATTAAAACATTTTGCAATTTCTTATCTATTAAAAAAAAAAAAAGATTATTCACAAACTATACTCAAGTAATATGGCGGATACAAACTAAGTACAATCCGGAAGGTGTAATTAGATTTTCATAATGCCCGTGTTAATGGACGGGCGGAGAAGTAATTTCACAACTACTACTGCTGATAAAGACGTTGTCTCAGCTCCATTCCGCTGTCAACGTTTGTTATGTTGGCGTCTCGTCTTATCTTCTGTTTGTCGTGTGTGATTTGTTTACAAACAATTTGATAAACTTTGTAACAAGAAAAATCGTTACATAAATTTCCAAATTGATCCATTTTAAATTATCCTTTTTAATTGATCCAAATTAAAACTTTTTCTAATTTAGTTTTAAATTTGGTATTTAGTCTCAATTAGACAAACTTGGTATCCAGAAAAATCATTAAATTAATTTCGAATTAGCGGTAAAGTTTGTGTTTTGAAACATTTAAGTAGTAGTTTAGATATTTAATAAATATGGTAATTAATCTCATATCAGCTAAATTAATAGCTCCTCCGTTCTCGGCTTCTTGTTTCATAAAACGATACACATTTGATATGATTTCGTGAGATTAACTGTGGAGGACTTTACTTCCACCAACTTTCTTCCTCATGTTTTTACTGTACTTCAATAGTCTACAACAAACCAAGTTTTTGAAATATACGTAAAAAGACGAAACTCACTGCAAGACTGAGATGAGTGTTTCCCCCACTACACCAACCGGCCCAAAGTCGACTGCGCATCTCAATGACAGAGATCAGGCTTTTCTTACAAACTTTACAGGCGTGGCACAAGTTTTATCTATGTGGAGGTTTCTTATAGTTATACAGTTTCTCACATGGTTTCAAACTATTAAACTACAATTACAAACAAAAAGCCAAAATTAACAACAAAGATTGATTAGAAATCGGAGGGAAAATCTGAATTTTGGACGAAAATTTGAATGTACTATTGGTAAAAAGGTTACTTTGCTCTCAACATCGTTAAAATTTCATTTTGTGAAATGGAAGAGACCCACTCGGTACAAAATTATCTAAAAACTAATGAATTGTAAATAATTATAATATACACTAGTGGAAACAAGCAATAAAAACTTACATAAAACTGTTCTTGTGTTTTGAAATATTTCAAGTTGCACAACTACATAAACGAACCAATCCATTGTATTTTATGTAAACTTTTTGAGATGACTGTACTGTGTATGTAATAATAAAGATAAGCCAAGTTTTAATGTGCAGTCGGCAATCAATTGTACCGAGAGCTGCGCTAGCGTCGCGTACAAAGATTACGTTAAATCTGGGCAAAACATCTGTTGTTTTGCTGCAACTTGGAAGTCAGGATTTCACAATGCATCATAACAGAGCCAGGCAAAAATTATAGGAAACTGTGGCAGCCATTATTAATGTATTCGAGATTAATAATTCTGCATTTAAACATTTATGTCTCGGTGTTCTGGTTGTAGAAAAAACATAATAAAAAAGTCACAAACAACAAACAGGTATGCATAAAAGATAAAATCTTTGTTAAACAACAACCATCACAGCTTGCAACAATAATATGATTTAAATGCAAAAGTAATTTAATTTGTAATTGGAGTACAATTGCGATTTGAAAGTAATTAGACTTCGCAATTATAAATTCTAGTTCAATTGGAACGCAATCAATTTATGATTGATATTATTATAACGTTGTGTTTGTACGTTTGACGGAGGGAGAAAAAAAAACGAGAGAGAAATAGCGAGAGCGATAGTGACTTGAAATAATGATGACTTCGCAGTTCGCCGTATAAAATAGAGAACTACTAATGCACGAAATATATTTGATTATTTGAAATCTATTAAAGTGAAAAGAAAGTTTCTTACTTCCCAACTATTTTCCGCGGTTATATCGATTTTACGTGAAATTTGTGTATGACTCTGTTTTGCAATGTGTTAAAATTTTCGACCGCCATCTTGGATTAGAGTCAAATTTTTTAAATGACAATATACAAAGTTTAACATCGTTTATCAACCCTGAGTTCAATGGCATAAATATTTTTTTCCGAAACAATTAGCAAAATCTGATTGGAGCTTCGCTAGAAAAGTGCATTAAAGAGAATTTTTTTATGCATTTTGAGTGCATCGTTACACTATTGTTTTAATATCTCCGGCTCTATGGGAGGTAGAAAAAAAAAATTCGTAAATGAATGGATTATTGAAATGGTAGGGTATAGTAACATCAAGAGTACTTCCTAACCTAAAAAAAAATCGAATTTCTGGATTTAAGATTTTGTTCACTAATACATCAATTGGGGTTAAAAATCAACAAATCTTCACGAAAATTGGACAAATTAAGCGTCTGTACACTAGAAATCGGAGGTCAAATTTGGAAACAAATTCATTTTTACTGTCACAGTTGGCCATTTTCGAAAAAAATAAAATAAAGTGTTGTAATTTAATGAGAAGTGGTTTTAAACTTTTTATATAATTTCCAGTTTTGTTTACCTACTTTCTAGTGAACATATGCAAGAATTTGTTTATCAAGGTACAGTGCCTTTTTTATATAAAAAAATCTTATTTAAATGTCATTCTCAATTAAATAAACAAATTTTTATAAACCAAATTTTCAACTAAATGATGATATTTCATAAATGGGCTACATCGTTATCTAGATCCGGCTCTGATTTTGTGGGGGGGAAAATGACAAATTTTGTTTATTAAAAAAAAAGGGGGCACTGTACCTTGATAAACAAATTCTTGCATATGTTCACTAGAAAATAGGTAAACAAAACTGAAAGTTAAAAAAAAAGTTTACTCTAAGACCACTGCTCATTAAATACCTTATTTTTTTCTAAAATAGCAAACTATGGCCGTAAAACTGATTCTTTTTGGAAATTTGACTACCGATTTCTAGTCTAAAGACACATATTTTGTCAAATTTTCGTGAAGATCTGATGATTCTTACACCATTTGTTGCATTATTAGTGAAAAAAACTTACATCCGGAAATTCGAATTTTTGAGGTTATGAAGTACCCTTAATATTACTATATCCTACTATTTCGATAGTCCATTCATTTCCGAGTATTTTCATTTTTTAAATATTTTTCTAGGACCAATAGAGCCGGATATATTTTTAAAAAAATGTAGGGTTGCACTTTTATAGCGAAGCTCCAGTCCGATTTTTTTTTTTCGGTTTCCCACTCAGTTGCATATAAAAAATGAAGGGGGATTTTTTTTTTACCTATTTCCCAGTTACATCACTTCTCATCAATCTTTTGGACTAATTTCCCTCTACTATAACACCCATGGATCAGAAAAAATTAAAGTTTTTTTAAGGAGAATAGAACGTTTTATATACAACAAAAGTTCGAAACTTACAATACAAGCAGAGAAAATGCAACGTCCATTGGTAACCTAAAGCATTACCATAGAAACTAACATAACAAAAATAAATACAAATCAAGTTAGGATATCGTGCTATAAGTGAAATTTTAGCTTTTGTGTGTTTCGTAAGTAAGAAAATTCGACTAATAAAAAATATTGTTCGTAGTCGCACAAACTTTCTCTTTTTCCCACAAACACAAAATACTGTAAAAATAATCAAAGAAATTCTATAACTGTTCACTTTACAGCAGGCTCTGATATCTTTCAAACATTCTGAAAAACCCCATTGACATGACGAGAAAATTATGCAATTAATTAATATCTAATATTATCATATGATAAAGTTTAACTTACTGTTAATAATTTAAACAGCTGATTTCGACTTATTGGGCACAAAAGCTTATCAACATGGGCAACAAAACATGTTTAAAACATTTTATATTAACATTCTCCTACCAATGTTTAAAAATATCAAAATTTTTAAATAACTGATTACGAGCGTTCTTTGAAAACAAATACGTTCATATTTAAAATTATTGTCGACCTTGAAAAAAATATATTGTCTAGAAACTAATTAATATTCAATTTTAATGATCTACGTCAATTGACTGCTAGAATGCATTCTGTAAACATCTTTAAGTAACCATGGCGACATGTAATTACATAATGTAATCGATTTAAACAATCGAATATAAACATTAGCGTTTAATTAGTGTAAATGTACAGATAAATGTAGCTATATTACTTTCATTAAATATTGATTACACTATGTAAATGCAATGATTTATCTGATCTTGTACAATTGTATATACAGAGTGGTTCATAATTGAACGGTAATATTGCTGGTGGTGGTTTAATTTATCTGTAGATCAAAGGATAACAGAGTTTTCGACAAAAGAACTAACAACATCATTTTGCTAAATTGTTTACGACATCCAAAATTAGCTCAAACGTAAACATTACGGATTTATGATATTTATAAATAATACTAATTATAGACAATTGGATAGAAATGTACCATAAATGAAAATATTAATCGTTAAAAGTTTCAAAATGGCGACTGGTGTTTTAATAGTAATTGAAATATTTGTGGTCGTTATCTCTATTCCATACCTTATCTACTTCCAAAGATATAAAATTTTTAGTAAAAATATAAAATGCCCGACACACGGAAAAAGAAGCTTTTCCGGGCCTATATTTAAATAAATTGTTTCCCTTTATTTGTAGTTCCAAAATTAACACCCTAAATATTGCCATGCAATTTGAATCTCCCTGTATTATTGATATTGTATTGGTGTGACCATTCGTGAGATTGGGGTGTATCAAACCTGCGTTCCATATCTTCAGAATGAGGTTTCTTGGGTCAAAATAAATTCCTATGACCATTTGTCCTAAAATGCTTAATTTTTTGTATGTTCCTCATTTTGTGTTTTTACAAAAAACATTAAATTTTTGTAAATAAATTAAATACCGAGTCCAAATTTGGAATACATATTTTTATGTCACCTTTTATCAGGGAACCAAAAACCAGGATTTTGTTTTGCATGTTTTCAAAATGGCCGCCATTTAAAATATTTGTAAAATTTATGGTTTTTTATAAATTCCACATTAAAAATTTTAAACGGCCGCCATTTTGAAAACATGCAAAAACAAAGCCTTGGTTTTTGGTACACTGATAAAACGTCATTACATAAACGAAATTAGGACTTTTTTTAACCAATATGGCGGATCAACGGAACTAAGCATTTTAGGACAATGTTCATATGCACTTTTTCAACTTATTTTGAACCAAGGGAAAAAAACCCTGAAGTTTTGAAACACCCTGTATATCATATAATTTACGCCAACAAATTGAGCTTTATTTCTCAGCATCATTATAAAAAATTAAAACGTAAAGATGTTAAAACGATAATACAAATAAATAAACAACAAAATGCAAATTAAAAATTTTAATGTTTAGGAATGTAAAAACATTTCGGAAGTCGTTACAAACTAATGAGAATTAAGACGAATTTCAGAATTACATAAATCATATTAAGTGAAAAATATACGACCTAGACTGAGAAATATTAATATATCCTAGTTCGTATATTTTTCACTTGAAATATTATTTGTGTAATTCTGCAATTCGTCCTAATTATGATTAGTTTTGTAACCACTTCGGAAATGTTGTTACATTTCTAAACATTAAAATGTGTATACTAGGTGGTATAAAAAAAATATATAAGCGTTGAAATCAAGAATTAAGTAAATAATATGAAAACAATAATGCTAAACTTCTTATTACAATGTGTGAATGTTATGTATATAGTACCAACAATGATTAGCAATGTTTTAAATCAAAAACACATTGAAATTAGCCAACTAAAAAAAAAAAAATTAAAAAAAAGGAAAGAAACTGATTAGGAGTGTAATCTATAGGCTATGTCATCTTATGAAAATTCTAAATATTTGATATTAATCACTATATATCATAATATATATCATCACTAGGACCAAAAGTGAAACTTGTTGATACAAGCTCAAGTTTAACCTACTGTTTTAAAGTATAGCCTACATTATTACAAATCATTTAGCTTAAGAGTCTGCAGGAGCAGATTTTCTCGCCATATTTTATCCCATTTTACTGGAACTAATTTATTTTGAAATGTAATAAAATTCCGAAAATACTATATTTCAAAACGTAGTAATAATTCATTCCTTAATGCGTAATTAATCAGGGTTACAGTCAACGTTTTATGAATTTCAAAAAGTGCATAACCGACAAGTTAATGTCGTTTAAAATTTATCATTTTTGGCCAATGAACTAGAGATTAATTTAAATTTACGTAAAAACGAATATAAAATTAAAATCACAGTTGGAATCGGGGAATACTGACGCTTTATTATCACTGCCAAAATCAGTATATTCTAAAGAAATAGCCGTAACAAACATCCAGAACTGATTCGATGAATAAACCTCTAAAATAAACTTTTACGAGCTGCATTAAATTGCTTGAAATACAAAATACTAAACTTAATACGTATAAAGTAATATTTAATTTAATAGGCCACGTAGAAGTCATAAAAACGGAAGTAAAATGAGTTGTTAATAATAAACCAGCTCCGTGAACATTGTTAACAAAATGTTTTAACTTTACACAGCCCGTTACGTAATACTTCTATATATTCAACTGTCAATTAGTTTTTTATACATATGCGAAACTGACACTGTTCATCCTCTTCCTTGATACTAGTTTATGAAAATAAGTAATTTTTATTTATAGCAGTTTAATATCTTTAGTGCTTCTCTCAAAAATTAGTAGTTTTTTATTCTTGAATTTCACTTCGTAAATTGCGAAATGTTTCAACTAATCTTACCTATACAAAGGATTGTTTAACTTCTTGTTGGTTAAAGGTAAAAACCTTTCTTTCATCATCGTCTGCGAAACTGTAATATACAGCTAGACCCCCAGCTTTCTTTAAATTTGATTAATAACTTTTTTAACTCTGATATTCCATATTGTTCTGGTAATTGACAGTTGATTTTTGTTGTTGTTTTAAACGCCTCAAAATTGCCTTATAGAAAAAGAAAGAATAGAATATAAAATAAAAACTCTTAGCTCTCTAATATTATAATGGTGTCTTGGTCAGAAAAGAACAATAGTTGGTGTCAAACGAGACCTGTTAGGAAAGATGAAAAAGAAGGATCAAACACAAGACTATGTGAAAAATGGAGATCCTCGTGATTAACAAAACACTATAGTGAGTCCTCATAGTTCTATAGTTTAGAAACGAAGCTGTATGCATCATAATAATTTTCTAATTTTCTAAACGTTCTTTTCATAATTGTGTTACAATTCAAGAGCTGTATTATACCACGTCGAATCATCTTAAATTTCTGAAATTCTAAATTTATCAAGTGTCTTCGTAAAGTTTTTTTTTTTTTTTTAAATTCAGGATTTTGCATAGCGAAATTTAATATTATATATTATTTCTTTTAAAAGTTGTAAACAAAATATAACATTAAAAAAAACTGATATCGTCCTGACATTCAAGTTTAATGAATTAATTTTATTTCTAGTATTGCTTTACACAAAACTCAGAATTAATAACAAAAAACTTTAAAAAAATAAATAAATAAACAATACACTTTCGGAATCAACACTTAATTTAAACTAAAACAATCTTTAGATAAGAAATACAGGACAAAAAATGCCCTTAAAACTGTTTGGAATCCCAATTCAACCTTCTACATTAATTAACAAGTGTCTTTACTCAGTTTTTTAATTCAGGATTTCGCATAGCGGAATTTAATATTATATATTCTTTCTTTAAAAGTTGTAATCAAAATATAACATTAAAAAAACTGATATCGTCCTAACATTCAAGTTTAATGAATTAATTTTATTTCTAATATTGCTTTACACAAAACTCAGAATATAATAACAACAAAACTTTAAAAAAATAAATAAATAAACAATACACTTTTCGGAACCAACACTAAATTTAAACAAAAACTTATACTATCCTTAGATAAGAAATACAGAAGAAAAAATGCCCTTAGAACTGTTTGGAATCCCAATTCAACCATCTACGTTAATTAACAAGTGTCTTCACAGTTTTTTTTTTTTAAATTCAGCATTATGCATAGCGAAATGTAATATTATATATTCTATTTTTTAAAGTTATAAACAAAATATAATATTAAAAAAAAAAAAACTGATATCGTGGTGTTGTTCTAGTTTGGCAACCATAGTATCATTGTATTAAAAAAATTTAAAAAATCATAAATTAATTTTATTTCTCTAATATTGCTTTACACGAAATAACATAAAACTCAGAAAAAAATCAAAATAAAATTTTAAAAAACATTAACTATTTAAGATGACTCCATTTTTTTATTTGTATGAAACATACAAAACACAACAAGCCTACAGACAATTATAATGTTCACAGTACAGTTTCAACTTACCACTTTAAAAAAAATAATTTTAGATACCTTATAAAATTAAAAACCATTCATAAAAACATAATTACGAGATTAAGTGTGTAGGCTATTTAAAGATAAACATGATTATATTTTATTTTGATTGTAACCACTCGTCAACGTTTTCGAAGTCTTCAACTGGTTTCACATTCCTTCTAAACGTATCGGGCAATATCTCCACGACCTTAAATAAGGCGACATTTTTAACTCCGTAAATGTCGAAGTTTCTTTTCTTTATTATTTTTACCCCAAATAGACGAATGACCCTACTAATTACTCATACCTGGGTTATTATTTTATTAATTTCCTTATTTTATACTTCTGTATCCTTGAAGGTTAAAAACTTCTGGGCCATCCTCGCCTTATAAAAAAATTATATGAAATATAGACTCCTAGCTATTAAATACTCTAATAGCGTCAGGGTCGGTAGAGAACAAAATTTGGTCAAGAGAGACCTGATAGGAAAGATGAAAGGGAGGGATCTACTCAAGACTATCAGTCCTTGAGGGTCGAAGGTTACATCTAAATAACTATAGCTCAATTCATTTTCTCCACACTATATACAGTTTTGTAAAGAAAATAAATTAAAAGGAAAAATTAATTAAAAAACATAGTAAATTTTGTCGTAAACTTTTGCCGTAATAAAATTATACTTTAAATAACTGTTTGCTTTAAAACAACACTCAACTTCCTACTGGATCAAATTAATTGAACAAAATCAATCTCAAATACAGGATCAATCTTCAGAGTGCGTTTTCGACACTTCCTTATAAGTCGATTTCAATCATAAATAATTAAAAGCAATGTAAACTAAAAGCCAAACGGTAGAAAATCATGTTTCAACAAAGATCTTTCCGTTTACAGTTCAGACATTATTTACGCAATCTTCTGCGCATGCATTTTGCGCATGTTATTACGGAATTTTTCAATCTATATTCAATGTGTATGGATCTCAGATTTCCCATTTAAAGATGATAATATTCAACCCTGGTTACGCTATTTCGACTTAGCATTCCATCAAAGCTCTCATAACTTCCCAGATTTGGTTCTTTGTTCGCTGCACACAATTACGTTTTTTTTTTTTATTTCTAACCTTTAAAAAACAGAAGTTTATAATTCCCTTGTTAAACCCTTTGTGTTTTACAACTCAACACATTGGTTCGCAGAGAGCTCTGTTTTCCTTCTTTTTCATTTGAAACAAACACATGTCATGAAGATTTAATTCCTGTCTGTTGTAATTATATCCGCTCTTTTTCATTTTTATATTCTCGCAAAGGTGAGAATTACTTTTGAATACATTTAAAGTAAAAATGATAATTAATTTTTAATAAATTTCTTCAAGCAATCAAATATTGTACAATACTAAAAAAAAATCTAAAGATTTTGAAATTACAATATCGATTTTATTAGTGATACTATATATAAATTATAAATTACAAATATATATCTAAATAAATAAAAAATTATGTGAGAAATATGTTTAAATTAATCATTAGAAGAACATGTATGCCTTTCTTGCAAGTATAGATTATGGCGTAGGGGTTGGCCAACCCATCGCTCAATGGACATCCATTGCAAACAGCCTCCTAAGACCTCAACAGTTTGTGTTGTTTTGGAGTCTTTCTTGTATAAACCTAACAGGGTGTATATTTCTTAATGTATTTTATCAGAGCACTCAACAAAAAGAGGAAGATAAGCCAGAAAGGCAACAGAAACCTGGATGAAGGGATATTCAGCTTTCCCCAGTAGGATAACCTGGAGTTATAGATGGCCCACCGAGAAGAGGCTTTAGTGAGGTTGGAGTAAGTTGGTATCTGCGATAACTAATTCACGGTAAGTTACTAGAAAAAGCCAGGACAAATCGTTGAAGCAAAAAAAAAACCCAAGAGAACGCAAATGATTCTATCGGGGTATTGTAGGTTCAGAGAACACCTCAACAGAGAATTCAGTGCATTACGTCTCATTCAACCAGCCACATTATGTTTCACTAAGCAGTACTCAGTTAGCAGAAATACTGCACGCCGTAAGTCCTGCCTACTGACTGAGAAGTCTTTACTGTATCATTCCAGAACTTACATCTGATACGAAATCCAATCTCTTTGTCGTTCCCTACTGACCGCTTTCTTAACCCTTTCATGACCAATAGAAACGATCACCCATTCATTGATTTCTTTACAGGTTGTTTAAAGGTGAAAAACCTCTTGGTCATCATCGCCTTAAAAAACTCTAACCCTTGAATACTTGAATAGCGTCAGGGTTGAAAATTAACAGAAGTTGTCAAGAAAGACTAAAAAGAAATATGAAATGAGGCATCTAACCCAAAAAAGGTGTATTTCCAACTAGGGTCCCTCAGGATTAGCACGCCACAACTCACTAGAGTGAGGAACTCATGATTCTCCCTCCATTCACTTTCAGCCCCTCACATTTTATCTCGACGAATTCAAGTACTCTTTCAACAGAATCCCCATCACGTAGGATTAGGCAAGTATAATCAGTGCCATAGGGATTTTTTTTCTCCCCACAACGATCAGGTTGGCGCTTTCCCAAATTTCTTTGCAAATCATCCAGAATGAAGATCCATTGAGCAGTATCCTCATGAGTAGAGTTCGGGATACGAAACCCTTAAAATCTGTTTAATACCATTCCCAAATACTTGCCAAGCTGGATCTACACCTTTTTTTCTGCAGTCTTAGGTTAGATCGCATACTTTCATCTTTTCTAAATAAATAAAATCATCACTTTTCCTATCACATCTTTCTTGATAAACCTTTTCGACCCTGACTCTACTAGAATATTCGAGGACTATTTTATTAGCATTTCTTCCTTTTGTTTATAAATCGATGAAGGCCTAGAGGTTTTCCGCCTTTAAACAACAAGGAAAATTGTTCCTGTTGTAAATAACATTATTAAAAAAATGGTTTAAGTTTTTCCTTGTAATTTTCTTGAAAATTCTTCTAGAAAAAGCAATAGTAGTTCAAATTGAAAGTTCATTATTTGTCTAGGAAAATGAGTAGAGTCAATAATTTCTAAGAAGTAACAAAAATAACGTAAAAGTTGGAAGTTAAAAATGAAATAATTAGATTTAAAAATATATACATGGAATAATTTTGTTCTTTTAGATTTATATTTGAGAAATTAATTCATATAGTGTGAAGTGTTTAAGAGCATTGTTCTACTGAAAGGAAGAAAACAATTTACGTTTTAAAAAATAAGATATAAAACAATAAATAAATTTGAAAACATCAACAGTTGAAAAATACACTTTTGTTAGATTTGCTTGCTTTACATATTACGTATAAAGTAATATTGAACAAAACAAATCGTTATTTTAAACAAATATATACCTTTACACGTGTTAGTTGTTAAATTTTTATTCGAGCATCACAGCTTCGATATAATCATTTAAAAAGAATAAAACATAGAACTCAACAAACTTGTTCATTCATTTGCTTTTGTTCATTACAGACCAAAGCCAATTGGCTAGGTATACATACAATCAACAGTAGTCGATATCTGCGGTAGTTTGCTATTGTTTGCAATATCAATACAAAATTTAATCGCAATATCGAGCTGCCCTAGTTTATTGCAAACCTCATTGGTTTACAAATGATGAAAACCAAAAATCGTTTTAACTCAACGCGGGGAGAAAGAGTCGCAACAAATTCGATGCTTTTAACTATTCTAAACGCACAGTTGAAAATTAAATAATTACTCTCTCGTTAATCTAACTAGATTAGCCGTGTATATTTGGCGTCGTTAAGCTTATAACGGTCGTAATAATACAACAGTTCCATTATCTAGCGCCAATTTCAAAATAGCAATTTTCACACTACCCCTGGTGGTAATGGTTTATCCAGACCCCCTACGCTGTACAAACATCGCCCACCCACACCCCCGGCTACCCTCCACCGGCTATTCTATAGTGTTCCAAACCCCTTGAAAAAATAAATCTTAATTTCTATTCTCCATTACTGCGACGCTGCTAGGGAAGACGGGAGGTGGGAGGGGGAGAAGGGACTCAAAGCTCACATCCTCTGACAAATGACGTTACTTGTAATTGTTCCTCTTTTTTTGCTTCAATTTTAAGCCCGTTTTCAATCGCCGTGTCGCCAGGCACAAGATTGATGTAGCCAGCGATTAACACAGCGTGTCGAAGATTTGTCAGATTCTCCGACTTTGAAATCAAACTGTTCTCAAGTCCTAGCAATAAGTCGAAGTTTGTGTTTCGATTAATCGGTTTCCGACTTTTTTAACTGATAAATATTACAACTTTAAATTGTCACTTTTCGAACTGTTATCGTGTTATTGATTTTCACTTGGTTTATTATAGAAAGTTGTTATTTTTAAACTTAAATAAAGTTTTCTATCCTGTACTAATGATTAAACAAATATTTTTGATGACAATTTACAGAAACGACAGTCGTTATTGGTGAACGTTGGTTCTGATGTAACCTTGACACTGAATCGGGGAAACCTAAGTCACGTGCATAATTATATATTGTGGATAATTCAACTGTTTTTATTTATATTGTTCATCATCGATAAGACTCTTTTTCACAAATTAATATAAAATATAACATCCCGTATTTTAAAATAACAGCAACACACCTTACTTCCATAATTCCCTTATACACTCATAAAAAGTGGTTTATAAAATAAATAGAAACTAGGAAGAGCGTAGACACATAATAAAATTGACCCAATAATGGCGGCTGATCTTATAGACGTGCTTTCAGACCGAGCCAAGAGCTTAAGCAAAGTCCAAAAGTCAACACCAATGTTCCGTAATTCACAAATGAGTGTATATAGAGTTTCATTAAACTCCGTCAATATTAAGAAATCAAGAACCTGTGAATACTCCCAAAACGTTATAGTATTTAATCGTGATAGCTTACATTAAGCAATTAGCTTGATATTTTGTTCTGTGAAATATGCTAATTAGCGTTTAACGACCTTCTGGAGGTTCTTTTATTTACTGAAGAAGCGAAATTTTAAATACCTTTGCAAAACGTTAAACAGTTTAGTAGCCTATTTTTGTTATCTCTAGATTGTCTATTTAAACTTTAGGGGTAGTTTTAATCAGGTAAATTTTGTTTTGTTTGTGTTGTGTGTTTTTTACAGCTGTATTCGAGAAAATGAATTAAGGAAGATCGTATTGGTTTATTTAAAATGCAGTCCAAGAACATTAGTTCTTACTAACCTAATCTAATCTAACATAACCAAATGTACGATTTTAACGGTTAAATAAAAAAACTTATAAATAAATATTGTTGCCGTGTAAGCGAGTTTCGAAATTAAAACTAATCTTGGGCACAATTTCTTACAAATAATACGTTTATTAACTCAAACGTGTTTCAGCAACAATGTCGCCATCATCAGTGATGCATAAGCTACAATGATCAAGTTATAACTAACACGTTAGTTATAGTGTGACACTAAATAGTGAGTTCTAGTTTGATTATTGTAAATCGTGCACCATTAAAGATTGTGACATTGTCGCTGAAACGACTTAATTTTTTTTTAAACAAATTGTGTTTGATACTATTTTGTTAACAAAATACTATAACTAGTGGACACGAAAACATGTTTAATATGAATTGTTTCAGCATTTATTTTTTAAAAGAATTACCTAAATTTTGGTAAACCCCGTTTTTATCTTACCCAGTGAAGACCGTGGTCTTATTAGATGGATTTTCAGTTGAGTAATGTGATATGAACACACCTAAATTTCCTTGAACAGACGAGGGCTCCAATAATATAATTTATAAAAAGTCTCACCCTTAGAGACTTACATATAACGAGAAGGACATGGCAATCCCGAGATACACTAGCTGGGTCTACACATTTTTACATGTAGTCTTGAATTAGATCTCTCTTGACCAACTTTAGTTTATAAATATCCTCAGAGTTTAGTTAAACCTAAAATAGAGCTTACATAAGATGATCATTAAGTGGCTTAATTTTATTACATCACAAGATAAAAACAAAAATCCATACGAAATAAAAAAAAGTGTGAATTGGACGATAACGTTCACTGGAATGTTTACGGCACCAAATAAATTATGTTAAAGTAGAAATAAAGCCAACGTAGTCAGGGACAAAAGCTGTTACTTTTCCAGATAAAAACAAACATCGAAAGTTTGAAACTTTAAATTTACGAATAGGTCAACGACTTCCTCCAAGCTTAAATAATTGGTAAACAAATCTTTCAACGAATTGGCACACTATGCGCCCATGTTTTGGCTCTTTTTAAAGTTGTTAAATTTGTCATTGCAGTTTAAAAGTATTACTGGTGTTTTTCTAGCTTCTGCGTTTCGTCGCCCGACTAAAAGATATGTCTCACAAGTTATATATACTTTTAGCTATTGTTTGAAAATTAATATCAACCAATAAACGTAGAGATAGTTAAACTTTCATACAAAAATTTTAAATTTCTTTAATTATATTAAAATTTATGATTTATTTTGGTATATTATATTTGCATATTAAAAAAATTTATTCGCCAATTAGAAAACTGTTATAAATAAACTTAAAATTTACATTAGGCATTTTATAAAACTTCAGAGGCGAGTAAAGATTTGAAAATTCCGAGGAACTGGGATAAGAACTTTCTTTTATCTTTCTTATCAAGTCTCTCTTGACCAACTATTGTTGTCTTTTAATAGCGACCTTGACGCTATTACAGTATTCGTGGTCTATGGGTGTTTATTTTAGATCGAGTGGTTTTCGCCTTTAAAACAAGTAAATATATACCATTTCCATTTTCTGTTATAAAACTAAATGAAAAGAAATCGGTCCTTGTAAATTTTACAAATAAAAAAATAGTATCACTCCCAGTTTTTATCAACTCGCAGATTATACCATATGGGAATTCAGCAAAGTACCTAGGCATGACGCTCGATGCCAAATTAAGGTGGAAGGAACATGTCAAAAAGAAGAGACAGGAATTGAATCTAAAACTCAAGAAGATGCATTGGTTGTTAGGTCAATACTCACAACTTTCATTGCATAACAAATTGCTATTATATAAGCAAATTCTAAAGCCAGTTTGGAATTATGGTAGTCAGTTGTGGGGCTGTACTAAGAAGTCAAACATCAAGCGGATACAAACATTTCAAAACAAAGTATTGAGGCAAATCTGTAAAGCTCCATGGTATGTAAAGAGCGACAACATCCATCGTGACTTAAAAATCAATACCGTGGCTGAGGAAATTAAGGTATGCTCCTTAAGACACAGTAAGAGACTGGAAGCTCATGAGAATATAGAAATGCTCCCTCTCCTCAACGCCAGCAAGGACCTGCGAAGGCTGAAGAGGACAAAGCCCATTGACTTGGTGCGAGACTAAAACTGGACTCTGTTTAATGAACTAGAGCTGGGTGAACCATATCATTGTTAAAACCATGTATTCAGAATAAATTGCTTGTTAGGTTGTATTTAACTTAGTTGTAATAAAATATAATTAAAAATATATATATATATCTGTAATTTTACAAAAAAAGTTTTCTTTTCTATTTGGTGTGTTGTGTTTAGGTTAAGAGCAATTGATAAAAACCGATAGAAATTTTAAACTTAAATTTGATTTTTTGCGAGACAACAGAAGAGATCGTAAGGCCGAGTGAGTAGATTAAACTCACAAATCAAAACAGATAAAACAGATTTTGCTAATTTAAATTCCTAAAAAATCTAGGATGAAGTGAAATTGAATTTTAAAATCATCGGTCTTCAAGTTTATTTTGCTAAGGAATGTGACTTGGATCTTTGAAGACTATCTACATTTTTGTTTTGAGCAATATTAGAATCGTAATTTAAAAGTTTATAATAAAAAAAAAACAGCTGTTAAGTAGTCATGTGGTGGTTTAGTTGTAAGTATTAATATTATTAGATTAAAACTTTAGATGTACAAGCAATCACCTTGTACCTGATCAGCTTTTATAATTGTATAATTCATTCCCGTAAGAGATGTTATTTTTAAATTTTTTAAAACACAATTTTATTTTTAATAAACGTGGATGAGAGTTTAAATTTTAATTGACGGAATACTGAATGTCAATTTAAAGACAGAAAAGAAATACAAGTCCAACTACTAAACTTGGCAAAATATGGTAATAGTACTATCAAACCAATTATCAACACAATACAAATAAAATACTTTGACTAGTTATATTGCTCTTACTTGGTTAGATTGTTAAATCGAAAGATATTGTTAAGAATTAAATACAGTTGACAACATTCGCTAATTTATGAAAGTTGGAACTACAGCGGCAACGACCACATTCCTTACTAATCAGCTGATGCTCTGCCAAGTGTTTCCAACTATTTGATTTGTTCTGGAAACCAATCGATAATTTCCACAAGGCAAGCGTCTCTCCTTTCTTAGTGGTTTCTTCCTTACTAGATTAAATAACTTATCAAAACTTAAATTAAAATTACAATAAAACTGTTGAACTACTGCAAAATCTAATCTATTGAAAACAGAATATCTTTAGAAATAATTATTGCTATTATTTCTTTTTTTTTCAGTTAAAATTAATTTCGAAATATTTAAAAATGTTATTATTATATTCAGTATAAAATTTTACAACAAAATATACATGATATTTTGGTTACACATAATGTTCTTTTCTAACTCTCTGTTTTCTTTTCTAATTCTCTTTTATCTGTTTAGTAAAATTCCTACTATACTTATGCAAACTTTGTTTGATCTTGTATCAAAAGGAAACAAATTAAAGTACATGAAAAGGGGGGGTATATATCTTAAATAACGGGTGTTTCAAAAGGACGCAATTCGAAGTTTAAGAAGACATAAGTTACGTATAGGTAACTCCTCAAAATCAATTAGCAAAACGGTTCTAATTGTTGACTCGTCATGTGTTATTGTAATGCACTAGTGTTATTCCAGTATGCATTTGTCTTTTTAAGTGTGTGAATATTTTCAATTATGTCTGTTTCCAAGGATGAACGTGTGTTTATTATTGAGACTTATTGCGCGTATAAATCTTACAAACAAGTAAAAGACGAGTTCCAGTTACAATTTCCCAATTCTTCAGTACCTAATAAGTCAACAATATGGCGTCTGATTAGTAAATTTCGTGAGACCGCGAGTGTATATGATCGGAAAAGCACAGGTCGACCAGGATATGTTACTGGAATTTTTTGGCCATCGTGTGATATCAAAAGGATTGACGCCTCCAAGATCACACAGAATTACTCCTACAGACTATTTTCCTTTGGAGGTATTTAAAAAGTAATGTTGTTTTCAAAACAATCCTCATACAATTGACGAATTGAAGGATAACATTGAAAGTGAGATTTCAATCATTACTGAACAAACACTACGAAAAGTGGCTGCAAATGTTTGCAACTTTTCCGAACCTGCATTGGAAACTGAGGAAGTCATTTTGAACATTTATTATAAAGGATTAAAGGTAATTTGAATATTGTATAATTACATAATGTTATATTAACTTTTTAAAGTAATAAATTTACGACATCAAAAATAGGATTGCGTCCTTTTTGAAACACCCTGTAGAAGATAGTTCTAAATTTTTTTTTTCCTTTGTGTACATTTGATATGAATAAAATTTAAAAAGAGGAACATTTTTTATTGTTACTTGTCTTAATAAATATTTATAACTAATTCAATATATGGAGTGTATGAGCAAAAATAAAACAATTATTCAATATCTGTAGATTTTTGTTTTGATTAATAAGGTTATAGTCACCACCTTAAATTTAAAATGTCCCCCATAAAATTGGTTAAAACAAAACGACGCTTTAAAGGTCAAGTCATCGTGTTCCATTGTTACATGTACACAAACTTTGTCCCACTCGAAAACGACTGAGTGGCAGTAACTTTGTGTGCATGATGACTACGTCATTGAAACGACGTCTGTTTTCAAAGTGTAATTTTTCGGGAAATTTTTTTTGGGTGATTGAAGTGTCGGGCATTTTTTAAAACTGAAAATTTTAATATTATATTTGTTTACAAAGTGCTTAAGGTTTTTTACAACAAGATCTGAATCTGTCAACTTGTTATCAAGAAATTAATGCTACAGACAGACAGGTAGTATTTTATATGATTATTTCGATAGTTCAAACTAAAGCTTTTTTTAATATCTTCCACAAAATTAATATTTTTTAAATTTTTGAAATATTATTAAAATTCAATAACAAGTAATCTTTTTATAGAAAATATATCTAAAAAATAAAGAATTTGCATGTATTCTAGTACATATATTTAAAATTAAAAACTTAATAGGATATTAATAGTTCCTCAATAATGTAACTGTTCTTTAAACACAGTAAATATATTTTAATTTAATAACTATTAAGAAAGCATTTAAACATAAGTTCACTTTATAATAGCCACATCTCAAAGTTATAACTAAAATTACAAATTAACATTTCACTCCAATTACCATAAAATTATAAAACCCCAATTATAGACCATTCAACTTAGACCTTGCCGACAAAATGCTCAAGCTTTTGACCCAGCAGATGTGTTCAAACTCCAACGATTAATAAACAAACAAACAAAAAGTGGGCACAGTTCCCTGAAATATTTTTTGTCATGTTGCCAATGTTGCCATGTTGCTCGAGTATAAGCCGGAGTTTATTGGGTTTGTGGAGGGCTGAAATCAAGACAGTGTGTGTTGTAGAATGTGGAATAATTTAGATATTAACTAATATTTTAGTCGTTGTATACGTTATGTTGTTTGAGAGTTACAGGCATCTAGTGGACATTGATGAAAAAAAACTGTTTGTACAAAGATGAAACGAGATGTAACTGGGTGAATATATATTATAATCAGAATTGTTATTACCTAGTAAGTTAAAAAAATATCATTATTAAAACAGGTTTTTTTTTCAAAAATGACGCAACCCTATTTTTGATGACGTCAATTTATTGTTTTAAAAAATTAATATAACATTATATAATTATACAATATTCAAATTACCTTTATTCTTTTTATAATAATTGTTCAAAATGACTTCCTCCGTTTCCAATGCAGGATCGGACAATTTTCATAACATTTGCAGCCACTTTTCGTAGTGTTTGCTCTGTAATGTTTGAAATCTCACTTTCAATATTGTCCGTCAATTTGTCAAGTGTATGAGGATTGTTTTGAGAGACATAGTTGAAAATATACACACACTTACAAAGACAAATGCATACTGGAATAACACTAGTACACTACAATAACAGATAACGACTCAACAATGAGAACAGTTTTGCCAACTGATATTTGGGGAAGTTAAAATCGACGCAAGTTTTCCTTGTTGATTGAAGGCGAAAAATCTCTCGCTCATCCATTGCCTTATACAAAAAGGAAGGGGAAAAAACGAAAAATACACCTACCCTTCGTAAATAGCGTCAGGTTCGAAAAAGAATAAGAGTTGGACAAAGAAAGACCTAATAGAAAAGAGAGGGATCTAATTCAAGACTACATGTAAAAAGTATAGATTCCAGCAAGAGTCCCTTAGAATTGCTACGGCTGCAACAACTGTAAAAAGCAATTTGTTCATAAACATTGTTTGTACATTTTACTTTGTTATATAGTTTGTTATATACATTGATAGCTCAGATATTTTTCGATTTTCAGAATAATAAAAAATATTAAAACCCTTTTCCTTTGTGCAATATTCCTAGACAAAGTTTGTTGTTTAATCGAAAAACCATATTTAGGATTGTATGGTTGCATTTTCTCTGCATATATAACAAACCTTTTTTTTTTTCCTTCTTTTTTTTTTCTTCCTCTCGAACGTTTGAATGTTTACAGTATACTACAAATTTTTCTACTCAATTCTTACGATTCATAAAAAACGTACATTTTTACCCCAATTCACGGAGTACAAATCTTGAGAAATGAGGTTTGTAGGTTTAACCGATCCTTCACAAAACAGATCCTTAGAAAATTATACATATAATATGCATTATTTTCTAATAAGGAAAGTAGTGGGGTAGTGCTAAAATTTTAAAATCGCCTTAACATTAGTTCACTAATTGTCCAGCCACTAGATACACATTACTCTAAGGGAGTTACTTTGTTGACCATGGACATGGTAATCCCAAGGGACCTAGCTGGAACTACATTATTTCATATAAACCTAGATCCCTATCTACCATCTTTCCTATCAGTTCTCTCTTGACCAACTCTTGTTCTCTTCTGACCTTGACGTTATTAGACTATTCGTGTACTAGGATTCTTTATTTTATTTATCTATTTTTTTTCAAGGTCAGAGAGATTTTTGCCTTTAAACAACATTTTTGAAATAATATCTATCCGGACGATTGTCTGCCTGGCTATTTTGTCTATATTTAGCATTATTGTTGCATATTATTTTAAGAACTGTGCGATTAACTCAAAATATTTCAGTTTATTTTAACGTGCGATCCTTGGAAAATTGTTAGATTTTATTTTATGATCGGATAATCCTAATTATTCATAATTTTCACTAAAATTTTTGTCTCACAAAGATATTTAATTTTGGTCAAAATAAATTACAAGTGGTAAAAATCAAGTTGTTTTAATATTTATCTAATTTTAAAATTCCTAATTTAAATAAAATTAGAATGTCGTGTTCTAGGTTTCACTTTTTATATTACTTCTTCCAACGTTATTTTCTACAAAAAAAAAAAAAAAAACATTTCTTTCACTTATAACTAACATGTATGATGTTAGGTTAGGTTAGATTAGATTAGGTTAGCTGTGAATTGGAAATAAAATTGGAACGTTGTGTTCTGGGTGTTTTACTTTTTATATTACATCTTCCAACGTTATTTTCAAGAACAAAAAACATTTCATTCACTTATAACTAACAAATATGATGTTAGGTTAGGTTAGGTTAGATTAGGTAAGGTTAGGTGTGAATTGGAACGTCGTGTTCTGTGTATTTTATTTTTTTATATTACATCTTCCAACGTTATTTTCAAGAACAAAAAACATTTCATTCACTTATAACTAACAAATATGATGTTAGGTTAGGTTAGATTAGATTAGGTTAGGTTAGGTGTGAATTGGAAATAAAATTGGAACGTCGTGTTCTGTGTATTTCATTTTTTTATATTCCATCTTCCAACGTTATTTTCAAGAACAAAAAAACATTTCATTCACTTATAACTAACAAATATGATGTTAGGTTAGGTTAGATTAGGTTAGGTTAGCTGTGAATTGGAAATAAAATTGGAACGTCGTGTTCTGGGTGTTTTACTTTTTATATTACATCTTCCAACGTTATTTTCAAGAACAAAAAAGCATTTCATTCACTTAAAACTAACATTTAATACGTCCGAAATACATAAAAAACAATAACAAAACGATATAAAGCAACAAATGGAAAGAATAAAAGACTTTTATGACTTGGCATAATGAAATTAATTAGAAATCAACGTAATAACGCGTGACAGACAATGTAATACATTCTCTAGATGTCTGCAGGAGACGACGAATCAATATGTGGAAATGAAACATAATCAATTAAAGTCTGTCTGTCAACCAAACAGGATAAAGGCAATTTGAAACAACACGATGGGGGGGGATGTCCCCTTGTTGTAAATCACCTGGGATACAATGGCGTACTTTATTTAATAAGTTATCAGGCTAGCCAGCATAGTCAATAATTCCTAACACTGGCTATTTAATCAATAAGTTAAAATTCAAGTGATACCACAGCGGAATGTCAATTTAATATGATCATTGCTGTTCGCTGTACTGTTAAGGTGTAATTATGTTTCATTATTGGGGTCTACTCGAGGAGAATCCAAGATTATATTGGAACGAAATTTTGTGAATTCGTGTTTTAAGCTTTTACCTGGTTAGTATACAATGAGCGATTAGTATACGAAGTATAGAGTACGTCCGTTTTTGACTGAGTTTACGTTTCGCGGCTTTAGGAAACCGAAAAAGTAAATTTCGACGCCGTCCGTCGACGTTGATGTCTGTTCCGTAACCATGTAAGCGGCACCAAAAATTAGGACGATAAAATTTAGAAATAGGCCTAGGCTTTATAAAAATGGCGGTCATATTATACAGTTTGTGTTTGTATTTTACGTTTTATACAACTTAAATTTAAACACTGACCTCTCAAGAAAATGTGATATTCGTATTACGATATTACGAGAAACGGTAGGACCGCGTCATCGTCACGAGCGAAGCGAGTGTAACATTTTTTTAATACATTCACATGACGGTGATTCTCCGTCCGTCGTCGTTGTCGACTGTACAGTAAAAACAATATCGCCCAAAAATAGGAACATGAAACTTGCTATAGTGGACTTGTAGTCTGCTCATATTGAAATTCAGAAAATTTAATTTAAATTGTCAAAACGGTGGCTATTTAACAATTTTCCGTCATACAGCGTCAAAAACAGCTGTTTTCAATACATGCATTGAGATGCTAAAGTTCTACTTTTTAGTCCTGGATTCTAAAAATATCGAGGTCATCAGCTGTTACTTCGTTTATACGAATTAATTAACGATTGTAAAGCTTCTATAAAAACAACCTATCTATTGTAAATAACCGTTAAAACAGCTGTTACCATCGATTTGAAGGTAAATAGGTTATAACATTATAGTTTTTGTGAATTTTTTTTTTATATATATAATTTGCAGAATAACGAAATATTTAGTTCATCACTTGGACCAAAAGAAGCTTTTCCAACTTAAGCTTGTATGGAAAGCTTCAATTTTGTTCCTAGTGATGAAATATACGTTGTTGACAAAATACATATCAACACATACATATCAACATATCAAATACATATCGTTGTTGTTGAATATATATCTACAGTTGTTGACAAAATGGCACTTTGTTCATTTAAATTAGTTTGCAAAACAGCTGATTTCTCAACAGTTTCACTTTGCCCACTACTTTGCACACTACTTTGCCCACTCCGAATGGCAACCGAACAAAACGAAATTTTATTTGAATTGATTTATAATATACAGGAAATGTCCCGTATGTAGGTTAGATTAATTCCTACATGTAAAATAACATAAATAAACAACAAAACAACGTTTTAAAGTTGAAAAAGGAAGTAATTATTCATAAAGATGATTGACAGTGTATATACTCGTTTGCCGAGTTTTGAAGTTGGCAATCCTGTTTCCTCAACAATACACCTAATTTATTTGTAATATTCATAAATAACCTCACTTTTTGACGTGAGAACTTCTACTCAGTGTTGATGTGTTGTTTAGCACTACTGTTATATTTTGTGTAGTTAGTTTTAAAATATGGACAGTTCAGATTTTAAAATAATCTGAAAAATAAGAAAAATGCGTATATTAAAGATCGAATTGTAATTGATTGTTTGTTTGAACACTGTTGTATTAAATTAATGTTTTATTAAATTGTATTACCGCTGAAGTATGTTTTTTATTTGTCATAAAATAACAACTGTAGACAAAGTATAATGTGCAATTCGTGAGCAAAGTGTCTTTTTAAACTCGATAAAATTGACGCACTCGTCAAGCCTCGTGCGTCAACATTTTTCTCTCGTTTAAAAAAATGCCACTTTGCTCACTAGTTGCACAAATAACTATTGTTCACATCTCGCGTTTTATTCAACTTGTAACTCAATTTCAATTTTGGATTTAATAGTACCTACACAACCCCCACATCTCTACGATGACAAATAACGATGTTACAAACTAATCTATAATTACAAACTTTGACCTTCCAAAAAAAATATGATATTCGTATGATCGAGTCACCGACACGAGTGGAGGCTCCTTCGTATTTGTACAGCTTCCACGAGCGAAGCGAATGGAGATTTTTATATATAACACATGTACGAGGCCTGTTAGGCCTCGTGTCATGCCTGTATTACATTCTACGATGGGACTGGGTAAGTACCATGATGGCGGTCATCAACTTTTTCCCGTTTTCCCGTTTTTATACGCGGGTATTCATGTTTCTATTATCGACAAGTTTTAACAATCCCTTTGCGTTGTGTACTTAATTTTAGGTCGTTAACATTTATTACATCACAGAAATTTGATTGAAATTCTATTAAGATAAGCTACTATTAATGTCGGCTGTAAATTACAATTCGCTCGTTTTGGCTATAATCTATATTTAGAAACGGTTAGCCAAATGTGTAAATTAACAAATCTACTCTAAAACTGATAAATATGAATGGTGAAAAACTATAGTCACACACGCTCCATAGACTCCGATAACTCGTCTCTGGTTTCTTAGCCTATCGGAAGTTGGTAATTTAAAAAAATAGATTCACGATTTAATAGATGTAATTAATAAATATATTGGTCTTACTGAGTCGAAAATTGTCTTCTTATAACGAAAATGATAACAATGAGATGTTTCGAACATTCACAGGTGTCATCTTCAGGCTAGCTATGCTCACGAATAACCCTTACACAATACGCATTACAACAATGAACACATATTAGTACCTAAGTAAAAGTCGATAACATAAAAAAAAAAAAAAAAAAAAAATACAAATATCACGTGAGAGGACTGTGGTCACATGTCTATCCTACATTGCGGTGTCTAATGTGTAAAGCTTATTAATAGCTAGACTGAAGATGCCACCTGTGAGAGTGTAAAACATTTCGTTGCAATAATAGACGCAGAGGACTATATTCGTTTCTATAAGGTTTATTAATTATACCAATTAAGTATAGTTAGTTATTTAACAACACTTGAGTGATGTTAGATTGCCTATCCTACCCCGTAACAACAACCCCAAAAAGGTTCATCGGTTCACCACTAGGTATCGCTGGTCCTGAAAAAAATCAAAGTCCTACTTTTTATGTATCCAGAGAAATATGTACACAAAAATTGTACTTTCATAGTTAAAAAAAGAATGGGTTAAGGGCTCAAATATTTGAAAAATAGTTTTGGAAAGAAAAAAGACTTGTACTTCAGCCGCACATTCTCCAATTTTGTTTATTTTGTTTGTGGATAACTAATTGAAGAAAACAAGTGTTTTTTCTTCAACATATAGCACATCTCTTATACAAATAATGAACAAGCTTTAGAACATTATTAGAGCTTGTAATACAAGTTTTCTAGTTACGCACTCAAAAAGTAAGCCACAAAGAACTAAATCATATGAAAATGGATCTATTATATAAATAAACATACATAAAAAATGAAATTTCCTAAAAACTGTTCATGCACTAACTTAAACAAATGCTTATAAATTTATAAGGTCGTTAATTAATCCTGAAAAGACAGAGAACAAAAAAAATGTAAAAAAAAACAAAAATCAATATTTTTTTTTTCATTTTGAACCACCCGACTCCTCCCGTAAAGGGAGATTGTGAGAAATTAGATTGTTATAAAGAGATCGTAAGAAATTGGGTTGTTTTTAAGAGATAGAGAAAAATTGTTTTAAAATAGATTGTGAGAAATTGAATTGTTTTTAAAGAGATTTGAGTTAGAAATTAAATTGTTTTTAAAAAGGTAGTGAGAAATTGGATTTTTTGTAAAGAGAAAGAGAAATTGAATTCATTTTAAAGAGATTGTGAGAAATTAAATTTGTTTTAAAGAGATAGTAAGATTGAATTGTTTTTAAAGAGGTAGTAAGAAATTGGATTGTTTTTAAGAGATAGAGAGAAATTGGATTGTTTTTAAGAGATAGAGAGAAATTGGATAGTTTTAAAAGAAATAGTGAGTAATTTGATTGTTTTTCAAAATACAAATATTTCAAATGATAAGAAATGTGATTGTAGGATTTTGTTTGGACACTGAACCTTAACTTATAAAAATAACATTCATACGTAATCATTGTGTATATACAGTTCATGAAATAATATATGCAATGGTGTATTTGGCTTTAGTAAAATAATTTTATTAGAAAATGTCGATTCGTCAGGTTATGTTGAAAACCAAATTCGGCATTTTAATTTATCTTTTTACAAATCTATGAAAATTAATTATAAATTAGATATAACTAATAAAAAGGCTATAAAGTAGCGCAATATGCTTGGTTCTACTACAATCGATTAGAAACCGTATTATAAGAATTAAATGATGAGCAGTCACGTGTTCTGATACTGTATACAATATAATGACAATGTTAACAATATCGCAATACGGTGGGTTCCCGCTCACGTGGGCTTGTGGGGGAATGAGGCTGCAGATGATTTGGCGAAAAGAGGAACAAGAATTATCCAAAAACCAGCAGGTACCCTGACGTTGCAAGCTATTATACGAAAATTAAAAACAACATCACAGCAGAAATTTGTTGATGAAAGGAGGAATAAACTGCAGGGCAAAGCTTATGATCCGTTTGAGCTTTTCAAAGAAAATAGGATGCTTCCACGTAATGTGTCTGTAGCAAATTTCCGATTAGCTACTGGTCACGATTGTCTTGCCAAGCATTTATGCAGAATGAAAATACTAACCTCTGACAAGTGCACAATTTTCTCACAAGAATTGGACTCCATGTATGTTATGGACAAGGATCATCTACTGGTCTGCAGGGGTTTGGACGGAGAGAAGCAAGGACGAAGGGACTTTATTGGGAGGCAAGAACCAAGATGGCGTGAGCCAGAAGGAGCCATTGGAAGAAGAAGAAGAAGAAGAAGAAGAAGAAGAAGAAGAAGAAGAAGAAGAAGAAGAAGAAGAAGAAGAAGAAGAAGAAGAAGAAGAAGAAGACAATATAATGACTGTTTTATAAGGTACCTTCACGTCACCTTCAACTCGCAATTATTCATCCGACGCTTTACCACTTGCGCATCACTTCCATTTATTATTCACTATAAACCTTTACCTTTGAATACGATGAGTTTAACAACAAAACATGCACTTCAATATCAATAGAGAATATCTGAACAGGTTAGTCTGAATAAAAAACACGTACATTAGCAGAGTACTTGTCAGGTGACAATATTTTCGACACGGACTGTACTTATATGTGCTTTATCACCCCGTAGTACGCGCTTGTGTGCACGCGCTAGCAATTTGTTGTGCGTCGCATACACGAGCGTGCCCCAACAAATGGCTTTTCCCCCGTTCGTATGCTGTGTGCTTTACAATAAGCCACAAGTTCTCTCCGAAAACGAACGTAAAACTAAAATGAGTTTGTTTTATATAAATGCGTTTGAATACAACTTCAGTTCTATTGATTTTTACAACGGTTAAAGGATTATAACAGGCGATTACATTCCATAGTCCAGTATTGAATATATACAAATGTGAAAATAGACTGTTGCGAATACACTTGGCAAAAACATAGGGCAGGGATACGATTACAATGTATCAGCATACAAGATTAAAGATTAATCAATTTTACGTAGCGCCATCTGTGAGTTATATATTTGCATTTAAATATCAGGATATTGATAAATGTAAAACATTTTTTTTTAAAGATAAATATTAAATTTTTTGTTAATAATTACTGGATGTTTAAGGTCCAAATATATCAACAAGTATTTTATAATTGTAGGCTATATTGTTTCTCCATGTACGCCGATATAAACCTATGAAAGTATTTTGATACAAACCAATAAAAGTATTCCGATGAACGTACTCGAATAAAAACCCAATGAAAGTATTCGGATAAAAATCTATGAAAATACTCGGATACAAACCGATGAAAGTATTCGGATAAACATTTATGGAAGTACTCGGATACAAACCTATGAAAGTATTCGGGTAAAAATCTATGGAAGTACTCGGATACAAACCGATGAGAGTATTCGGATAAACATTTATGGAAGTACTCGAATATCCGGATAAAAATCTATGGAAGTACTCGGATACAAACTGATGAAAGTATTCGGATAAACATTTATGGAAGTACTCGGATACAAACCTATGAAAGTATTCGGGTAAAAATCTATGGAAGTACCGTGATACAAACCGATGAGAGTATTCGGATAAACATTTATGGAAGTACTCGAATATTCGGATAAAAATCTATGGAAGTACTCGGATACAAACTGATGAAAGTATTCGGATAAACATTTATGGAAGTACTCGGATACAAACCTATGAAAGTATTCGGATAAAAATCTATGGAAGTACCGTGATACAAACCGATGAGAGTATTCGGATAAACATTTATGGAAGTACTCGAATATCCGGATAAAAATCTATGGAAGTACTCGGATACAAACTGATGAAAGTATTCGGATAAACATTTATGGAAGTACTCGGATACAAACCTATGAAAGTATTCGGATAAACATTTATGCAAGTACTCTGATACAAACTGATGAAAGTATTCGGATAAACATTTATGGAAGTACTCGGATACAAACCTATGAAAGTATTCGGATAAACATTTATGGAAGTACTCTGATACAAACTGATGAAAGTATTCGGATAAACATTTATGGAAGTACTCGGATACAAACCTATGAAAGTATTCGGATAAAAATCTATGGAAGTACCGTGATACAAACCGATGAGAGTATTCGGATAAACATTTATGGAAGTACTCGAATATCCGGATAAAAATCTATGGAAGTACTCGGATACAAACTGATGAAAGTATTCGGATAAACATTTATGGAAGTACTCGGATACAAACCTATGAAAGTATTCGGGTAAAAATCTATGGAAGTACTCGGATACAAACCGATGAAAGTATTCGGATAAACATTTATGGAAGTACTCGGATACAAACCTATGAAAGTACTCGGATACAAACCTATGAAAGTATTCGGATAAATATTTATATTTATGGAAGTACTCGGATACAAACCTATGAAAGTATTCAGGTAAAAATCTATTGAAGTACTCTGATACAAACTGATGAAAGTATTCAGATAAACATTTATGGAAGTACTCGGATATAAACTTAAGAAAGTATTCGGATAAAAATCTATGGAAGTGCTCGGATACAAACCGATGAAAGTACTCGGATAAACATTCATGAAATACTCGGATGCAAACATATGAAAGTATTCGGATAAAAATCTATGGATGTTCTCGGATACAATCCGATGAAAGTATTCGGATAAACGTTTATGGACGTACTCGGATACAAACCTATGAAAGTATTCGGATAAACATTTATGGAAGTACTCTGATACAAACCGATGAAAGTATTCAGATAAACATTTATGGAAGTACTCGGATACAAACCTATGAAAGTATTCGGGTAAAAATCTATGAAAGTACTCGGATACAAACCTATGGAAGTATTCGGATAAACATTTATGGAAGTACTCGGATACAAACCTATGAAAGTATTCGTGTAAAAATCTATAAGAGTAATCGGATAAAAATCTATGGAAGTACTCGGATACAAACTAATGAAAGTATTTGTATAGAAACCAATGAAACAACTCGGATACAAACCTATGACAGTACTCGGATACAAACCTATGACAAAAGACTCTGTTGAAAGTTCTCCGATAAAAACCAATGAAAGTACTCGGGTTGGTAAGTAATACTCTTCAATACATACCTATATCACTTTCCCAAAGATATTGGGAAAATACGAGTACATAAAGGAGAAATTATAGATATATCAGGGAAAATAATATTTTGTTATATATTTTATTAAAAGTGACGATTCTGCAAACATTAGATCTTGATCCACATTGGAAGTGTAAACATTTCAACTGCAGTTACTTTGATACATACATAAAAATTATATTATGTTTTAAGAGTACTTCATTGAGAACAAAATAGTACACATATTATGAAATAATAATGCATTTGATATTTTTAACTCGGGATTGTTTTAATTCATATAAACGAAAACATGAAATAAGTAAAGGAACGTTTTCAAAACATCCTGCTTGAAAGTTTTATTAAACAGTTTAAAAGCATTGTTCATTTGAAATTTCTCACCATTGTATTTCATATTTCAGAACGTGTGTTCTATTCCTACTCGGTACAATCCTTGAGACCGTAGATTAACTGTATTTGTCGGCGTTTTGTTTATGATTGAGCGCTATTTTAAATGAAGATAAAAACCTTGTGCATACGTCGTTTACCCTAGTTACAAAGAAAGAACCTCTAGTCCTCGATTACTCTAACAGCGTCAGGGTCGAAAAAGAACAAGAGTTGGACAAGAGAGGGATAATAGCAAGCATTATGGTACGTATCCAGCCCCATCATACAATATAATACAAGCAGATTATCAAATTTTAAAGTTGGTCACTTGGCCCATGTAGTAAATGTTAAATTGTATTGGTATTCAGGGGGTCTTATCCAGAAAGAAAGACCCAAGCCTTCGAATACTCTAATAGCGTCAGAGTCGAAAAAGAACAAGAGTTGGTCAAAAGAGAAATGATAACAAGTTGATGTCAACAATTAGAGTATTTATCAAGCCCCATCATACAACCAGATCCTCAAAATATCTAGAGGTTATAATCCAGTAGAAATCCCTCGCATATTCTAATAGCGTCACGATCGGAAAAGAACAAAAGAGACATGATAGAAAAATGAAACAGAGAGATGTAATCAAAGACTACATGGACATAGGACTCCAGCTAAGATCCATCTAAGACTCCTATGGATTGTTAGCTACATCTAAATTATATATAATAAACCTCACTTCACTCGGTCAATTAGGTAGAATCCATGTAAGGTAGCTGTGCCGGTGACGTCATCACCCCCTACCATTCAATGCCGCTCTAAAAACATCAGACTTTGAAAATATTTATCGTGTGCCTTAACCCAAAATTACGTGAAAAAAAAGCGCTGTTTCAGCTAAGAATGACGAAAGAACATTTTCCCATCAAGTTTTGGGTTAGATCTCTATGTTAGCTTTTCTATCACGTCTTGTTCTTTTTCGACTCATACGGTATTAGAGAATTTGAGGGTGAAGGGGGAGGGTTGTCTCTATTTTATGTTGTACTTAACCTTCTTTAATATACAGTTATGATGACAGAGAGGCTTTTTGCCATTAAACAACAAGGGGGAAAATAGCCCCTTTTCAAAATTCCATGACGATTTGAAAATGCGTTTGGCTGTAATTGTGTAACACACAAACAAACATACAAACTAAATGTCTAATGCTCAAATAACCTCACTTCACTCGATCAATTAAGTACAATTCATGTAACATGTAGGTGTGCCGATGACGTCATCACCCCCCTACCATTCAACGCTGCTCTATGTCGAAACTGAAAACATTAGTCTTTGATAAAATCTAAATAAAATATATTTAGTATTGTGTGCTTAATATTATCTATATTAACATATGTATATGTTGCAACAAAAATTTAATTATAAAACAAATAAAATTAAAATAATTAATTCAGTAAAAAAATACTGTATGGATACAGGGAATGGAAGTTTGACTGATGTTTTCAGGCGGATGTTTAGAATTGGCCGCTAAATTAAGAATTTTCTAAATTGTGGTAAGAAAAATTTCAGTTCACAGACAACTATACTGGGGGTACATGGTTTACAAATACTGGGACCCTCAACTAATTTCGGAACCAACATTTCCAATTTTTAATAATTATTTAACAATATAATCGTATTGCTAATTTTAATTTGGTAATAAATTCGTTAAAATCTATTACATTTCCAGTGATACAATAAACGACCCATTCCGGCAATCCGATTAAATAGATCATGGCATCAATGCTGTTCCCAATTCAAGAAATGATATATAGGATATAATTGTGGTCCCTATATCGCAATTAACGCCTGCATTGCGTTACATTAGTAGAACAATAGACCGGAAATTGTTGTTCATTTGTAAACTCTTGGCTATTTCCGGAATAAAGAGACGTAACAGTTGGTGGAATATACATACACTATACGGGACAGGGATTTTGCACGCTAGGTCTGAGTTGATTGCAATAATGTGTCGTCTGCCTATATAGGTCTATTGTTTAGTTGGAAGTTAGACATTATACAGTTTCTATAGGCGGAGAATTTAGAGGCTTTTGGCTATAAACAGAATTAAGATACTGTTATTTGAAGCGCTCAGACGTTATTGAATGATATTGTCGGTTAAATTTAATACGACACTTTAGCCTATATATCCAGAGACATAATTAAAATATGATTTTATATCCAACACATCAAACTTTTTGGACGACAAATTAAATAAGGATATTTCAAATTGGATATTCTGTTTCAATTTCCATGACCATTTCGAACGAAAATAAAATGTAAAAAAAAAGAATAATTCTCGGAAAGTACTTAGATTCGAGGCGTTGAAAATACGCCCTAACCTAACTTAAAAATCTATTATCTAATAAGTATGTTCATTGGGCTGTATATTTGACAAACTTTAGCAGATTCTTTGAGTTCATAGACCAATACAATTACAGTTTTTGTTTTACTGCAGATGATTTCTATTACTGTTTTTTGTTCTTTTTGTGATTTTATAACATTTAATTAATTTTGAACATAACCTGTGAAATAAATACTGTATTTCCCAAATTTTTTGTTTACTTTTCTAGGGAAGCTAAAACAATAAAACATATTTGTTTGTTAGCTATTTTAATTTTTTTCATACAAACATGTTATTAAGTTTACACTTCGTAATTTACCGTACATCTGTTTCAATTATTAAAAATATAGTTGCACAAGCCTAAATCTGACTGTAAATGTAACCAGGAATTCTAGAAGTAATTAGTCTTTCGCGTTTTGGACGCAACGTTGTCATCCTCAGTTAGCTATAAATGTGTTACCGAAGATGACGACATTGTCCTTGATGCGATTTTAACATACTAAACTTGTTTGTCAAAATTTAAGCATTTATTATTTATAGTTGTATTTCTGTAATGAAATATAAATATTATATTCTGTATAAATCAACAATAGTAATGTAACTTGATCAAAATAAGATAACCAATTCAGTATTGCACAACGTGTAACAGAAAACTCACAACTCGAGTTTTCAAGCGACTGAATAAAAGGATAAATACTGTCCTTCCAACGACTCCTCCATTACATCTGAATACAATCGTTGCTAAAAAGAAAACTTTAACGTCATTATTATTTTAACCTTCCATAATGATTAATTAATGTACTGAAGGACTTTTCATAATATTTCCGTCATTAAAAGAAAACAGTTGCACTATCGTCCCACGGTACAGGGACACAATTCCATAATTTAAACATTTCCTACAAAGCTGGGACATTGCGGTTGTTTATTTTCTAAAGATACACACGTATTTTGTTTGTTTCCCATTGCGTTGCGTGTATAATTACCCTAGCGATGTTGCAACGTACGCTGTTACTTTGTTTTTCTTTTTTTCCGAAATGTCGACAGAGGTAAATGTTTTCCTCGTCGTCCGTTGTTTTATCAACTGAAATTCGGCTGCAACGCCGCAAATAATTTGCATGGCGGTGAAATAAAAGCAAAATGTAATGTGTTGCGGTCGCTACACAGTTACAACGGCATTCTTTATCGATGCATTCGAAAAAAATTTAAACGAAAATAGATTATTCAATTTAATTGAACGATAAATCAACTCAATTCCGTGCTGATTAGTTTCGGCGATAATAATATTGAGGTAAAATATATCAACAGTGATCTTGTTTATCAGGAAGGAGTGTACTGAATCAACGGAGCAGTGTTGGATCAAGGGAGCAAATTGCATTGTCATTGTTATTGTTAACAGCTGATCTCTCTTGACAGATTGGGCTCACATTAACAGCGATATAATCGAATTATTTAAGTTTCATGTAATACTGACCTTTCGACGAATAGGAATTTTACAGAGTAAAGATGGTAAAAAGTGTATTTTTGTTGACAATTACAATGCGGTAGCCCCATACTTAAATGAAAGGAATTTAATCTAATTAGTAAACTGACCCTTTCATAAAACACAGGGAGGGTTGAAGCAAAATGAGTTCTGATATTTTTTAAGGATTTTTTATTGATAAATTAATACTATACAATCCACAACGAGTCGAATTCGTCGAGGGAGGAGCCAGTAAACAGCCTAACCTTGAAGAAACCAATGGAGACCGTGTGGGATTACCAACTCGTTTCCAGCTGTGACAGGACAGCGCTTAGCATTGCGTTTTTTCTGCTGTTACGCTCATTTAAGGCGCTCGGAAAAAGCATAGTTACTGTATTTAATTTTGCATCACAATTACAAAAAGCATAATTTAACGAACAATTTAAGGAATACACCCGTAGCTGGTTTTTCTTTCTTAAACAAATCATCAGATATTTCTTAACGAAAAGAATAATTTTCCGACTAAATAAATAAATGTTATACTAATCTTATCCCTTTTATTTTTAAAATTTTCAATTAAAAACTAATATTTATTTTTGACTTTTATTACTATTATTAGAAGAAAAATAAACATATCAGTACGTTCAAACTATCGTTTAATTCATAAAAAAACTTTGCAAATAATAAAACTACTTATGTATACGACTCTACGTGCAAGAAGTCGGTAGTCTCGTTCGGGGATTAGCCTCGTTGCGGGTAGCTCTTCGAGTTGACAACCTCTTGCTCTCCTATTGGCTATTACCCAACGGATATGATTATTGGCGCACAAAATCTCAGTTGAATAAATCTAGCCTATTGGTAGAATAAAATATAAGCAATAAGTAGAATATATTGGTAAAATTTAATGTTTTTTTCCGCCATTACCTTTTCAAAAATACCTCATTTTCGAGAACAAAATATCATATCTGTTTATATCTCAAAATAAGAAAAATAATTATAAAATATTTGTAGACGTTGACGAGATATAAAAATATTAATTTTAGACTTCCTTGTTTTAGATAAAATGTTGTTTTTTTTTTTAATAAAATGGAAAACGATTTTTTAAATAGATTTATAATTCCCCAGATGATTTACAAATTTACGTTAAAAGCAATAGAAAAAATATTAAATTGTTTTGTAATTAATTCACAAAATGTCTGAAAATGTTAATTATTTTATATTTTCATTTCCATTTTGTAACAATGTTGTCTATTATAATATTGAAGAGTTTTCTATTTGATGAGCCCTATTCAATAACGGGATTAGAATGTGTTACTTTTGTTACTGGAGGGGGGGGGGGTAGAGAGAATAAAGTTTATATTTCAAAGAAAACATAAATTTCATTCTTCCTCGTCGTCGGTATTAATCTATAAAGCAAATGCATCACCTTATTTGTAGCGCAAGCAAGGCTTCTGTTGTGGATCAACTCTGTACTGGGTTACCTGTTTGAGTGGTTATAGGAAGCCATACAACATCTATGTCAGTAAAAAGAGGTCGCAAAGGATTATTTGGCTCAGTAGGAAGGGGGGGATAAAAACAAACAGTATAAAGTTGTGCAAAAGAGAAGCACGGTTTGTCAATTATACATATTCTTCATTTGTTCTGAGAAACACTACGGACTTGAAGCATAGATATATTTAATTAAGAATAACAATGAAGATTTATTTCAGTATAAATATACAGTGTTATTTCAAGGTAGAGGTTGGGTTAGTTAAAAAAAATTTTAAAGTTACTTTCAAACTACAGATTTCATTTACATACTTTGGAAAATAAGCCTTCATTTTACCAACAATGTATTCAATGGAGAGGACTTTGTTCAACGTTTTCAAAAGATTAATTACAGATGAAGAGGACAGATAGTGACGAATAATTTATGTTTATTTAGACATATTTTTTATTTATGAACTGGTTTGTCCACTGTTTATCTTTTTTATTAACTTTATCTTGTAGTAGTTTTCTGTTTTTTTCTATTAAAGCTATTTAAAATTTTTTTAAAAATACTTTTGTACTCATCCAACTACAAAATCAAATACTAACTATAAATATTATTCATCATTATTATGCTAAAAATGTTTCAAACAGGTAGTAATTATATAAAATATATATATGACCAAAAAAATATTGGTGCAAAAATGTTGCACAAAACTTTCTCTATCACCCATTTCCAAAAACCAAAAAAAACTAATCGTTAAGAAAAAAAGACAGTTGGGGAGCGAAAATATAAAAGGGAGGCGTCTTAGAAAAATATTTAAATATAGGCCTAAATAAGTTCTTAAACATACTTTAATTGTGGCATAAACACGTTCTTAGCGTATATCGTTTTAATGATGGCACCCAATGTTCAATTTGTTTTTTGCAAATTACTTCTAAACAGTTATAATTACTTACGATTTTGAACACTAGATTAGGTTAATGCTTCACATTTCAATACAATTTTGAACGATATAGCCGATTTTTATAACAACATGATTTTGTTTTTACCGATATTTAAATTTATTGGAGATATTGCGACCGATAGACTATCTTTTTATTTGGGTTTTTATAGACCCTACTTGAACAACATTTGTTCAAATTGTTAGAGCCGATTTTAACAACAAATCGGAGTTTCTTTATCTACAAAGAATGGGAGATAACCGAAATATGGACTAAATATATCGATATACCAAATTTAATTAAAATCGGTCCACTGGTTTCGGCTGTAGAACACAGCACAAACGACAGAGAGATATCATTTCAAAAACCACTTTTTGGATCCAGTGGGACCTCAAAATATATAGTTCCGCAAAAAACTCGAAATCAGATTTTTTACCGATCACGTATATTTTATATTAGAAAATAAAAAAGTAATTTACTACATTACTGAATTTCCTATAATTGCCGCCCCCTTTCCCTGTAATGTTTATTGATGAAGATATTTTTTTCGTTTTCAACCTTAAAAATATATTTCTTACTTTTATTCAACTACCTTATATTCTAAATAAAATAAAATTATCAACAAAGTTTATAAAATCTTCCAAAACAGATTTATTAATACAGACTCAGACAGATTAAAGAAGAAATAAACAGCAGGAACTCTCTGTTTTAATTGCCCTAAGTTTCCATAACAGACACTAGTTCAGTAAACTTTACTCTGAGTTCAATTAGTAGTACCCTAGTTCTGCCCCTTACATTTAATTATTCCATGTATTAGTAGAGTCTCATTTAAATTAATAGCACGTAGAAATTGTTGTTCGTTTTGAGTAATTTATGCAATATTGATTTATTTATTTAGGACAGTTATGGCGGAACAGTTTACTGTAGAAGTTGAATAACGCGGACAACATTCCTAGAGATACGTTGAAATTACACAGAATATAACTAACTGTTATTTATGTAGAGAAATTATGTAGCATATTTACCTCCGATTTTAAGGATTAAAAGTAACAGAGAAGACTTCCACAATATGGTTTCCGAAAATTTGAAATTACGTAGTATAATTACCTCAGAGTTAAAGGATGTAAAAGAGAAGATAATATGATTTCGGAGAATTTGAAATTATGCCCTTGCGAATGGATTTTCATTATTTACTTAAACGAAAAATAATTATCGAGAAAACAATCTCGATTAAAAATTCATATTACTAATTATGTAAGATATAGTGTTTCAAAAATTTTAAATTAAAATTACACATTTTTAGGTCCTAAACAAGGTCGGATGTGACATAAGGAGCTGAGACAAGGACACTTTCAGCTGACAATGCCTTTGCGTTACGCGCCTTTGTAAGAAAAATCAAGCCGCTGTATGAGTAAGAAGAGTGGAGAATCCAGAAGAGGAAGACAGCATCCTTCACAGGATTTGTAAAGACGAAGAGGTCGAGTTGGATTGGACTTGTGGAGAGGATGCGGTTAGAGAGGTTGCAGAGACAGACTAGAGAAGACTGAATGACGTGAGGAATAGAGGAAGGCCACGAAGGAGATGGATGCAGGGCTTGAAGCGAGTTGAGTATTTTTGGAGGTCCTGGGGAGGGAAGTTGAAGACAGTGAAGAATCCAAAGATCACCAAGACTTGTAGAGCTTCGGAAGAAATAAAAGCTCTTATTAAGGTAAAATAAAAATAGGAGCATATATATACTAATTCTGCTTGTCTTCCATGTATTTAAACATTAAAAATGACTTAAATGTTCAACTTACCTAATATTAATTTTGTTTATTAGGATAAAGATAGTGACATGTTTAAAAACGTAATATATAGTATTTTATCTTTTCCCTATGTCCGTTTAGGTAGAAGATAAACTTTCATTATTGCTTTAAAAGTCTTCTACATGTTAAATAATAGTTAATTTACAGTTTAATTGCTTAAGAAGAGCAGATTTCATTCATTTATCTAGAAATATTATTGCATATTAAAATATAACTTTATTTATACTCACTAAAAAAGTACAGTATATAAGGTCGATTGTGGAATGTGCATTGAAAATTTAGCATCTGCAGTCATCCTCATTGCAAAGTAAGATCCAGGACTATGAAATGAGCATTGATCACGACTTTCATAACACGTATTTCAAGATTAGCTCAAATTCATATATACATACGTATGTATATATTTTGGATTGATTTTCGTTAAATTTATTTCAAACATAAACTAGCTTGAACGTGTTTGAGACCGAAAACGTTGGTTAACTTCAAAATGGCAGCAGTTATTTATATATATTTTGCGGGGGAATAACGTGTTCTAGATATCCATTAAAGCAATTAACTGTAGCTTTCAAAACTACGTCAAATATCCTTGCAAGTGTTATACTATAACTCTGGAAAATCAGTAATAACCTTTTCTGATTACCTAATAATCATATTTCAGTCAAATTTGACTCGCAAACTAAGTTTTCAATAAGTTGATGGTTGATACTAAAACAATAACTAGGCAAGTTTAAAAATGGAGTTTTTCAAGTGATAACAGGTTATTCTGATAACGACTGTCGATTTTCACAATGATACCATAGTCAAGGTCGTCAATCAACCATAAATATAATTAAAACATATTCACGATCAGTTACGTCAGCGTCTATCAGCTATTAGATGGAAAAACTTGGACACAAGATCTCACTAAACTAATGTACTAATTATAGTAGCTCATGTATCACTGAGGATGTCGACGTTGTCATTGAAACGCGTTTGATTAGGTAAACGTTATTTTTGTGAGATCTTGTGTCCTGGCTTTATAGATTCTATCTAACTTTATCTCACAAGTCAAGCTCAATATTTATTTATGTATCAGCTAAGATCAGAGTTTTGATTTTATTTTCACAGAATCAATTTATTTCCCAAGATAAGCAAGGAGAATTATTTCCATAAATATCACTAAAAAAGTTAATGTTTTAAAAATTATACAAAAAATATAAAGCCCAATGTCAACTATTTAACACAGTAAAAATAAATTAATGTTATAAACAAATTTTCACTTGTTTTGAACTTAAATATCTTGAACAAAGTCAAAGCCTATAAAAGTAGATTATAGCCTAGCATGTTGCTAAGGGCGAAAACATCACCTTTAATCCGAGTAGGACAGCTGTAATTAGGTGTAGAGGGGTGAAGGGTGAAGTAGGGCTACAAAGGAAGATCTTAGAACCCTATGTTTATATTACAAAGCTAGAGGGCTCTGTCCTGTCAGGAGCAACTGTAAACGGATCGCATCACATCTTGCCTTTTACCGGACAGTGAAGGATACAATATCAAAAACAGATCCCTCAGAATCCCCTTTCTTCATACAAACTTGATCTTTTTACCAGTTTTAAATAACAAAGGAAAATAGAAATAGAGGAATATTTACTTGTTATCGAGAAAACTGTGATTTTAAAACGAATATACAACTTCTGAAATTAAAAAATATATATATTAAATTTAATTATTTATTACAGCAGTCATTTATGTCTCGTTTTCCATTGAGCACGTCAGTCTTCACTGCGACAATAAATCGATGTATTGTGGAAAATGATTCGACTAAAATTTCATCCAGATTGTCCCTGATTTTGTAATGAGTCTACGAAACAATTGCACACAAAAAGTTCTCCAGCGTCTCAGCTGAACGTCGACAGAACCTACAGCTATCTTGTTCTATCAACCGTATATTTCTAGGCGCTACCTGTCCAGTTAATAGATCTGGCCTCTTAATGAGACATATAAATGGACAGGTTTGATCTGAGCTGTGAGCTGCGCGTGGAGGGGAGGTAAAGTTTGTAGTTCGAGGCCGCGTGGGGACAGAGGCATTGTAGGGGAAACAATCGGCGCCGACTACTGTCCACGATCCAGCGGTCTTGCAGACATCTTTGTTAGTACCAACACCCAACACAGACTGAGGCGACCGCTTCCCCCACCACCTCACTGCTGCTTAGACCACGCCTAGACCCACTGCGCACCCAAACTCCACAGCTCAGATGAAACCTGTCCATTTATACTCTATTGTTTTCATTGGAACATATCTGTACTTCTGGCTATTACGGAAATCTTATCGGTTTGGTTTTCTTGGAGGACGCAAGGACAACCGATAACATTCAGGACATTCAGGTATCGCTCCTTGTTCAATTCCTCCGCCGATCCTCCACTCTTTAAAATTAGGTCCTTCATTTTAGACCACGACGAATCTAACTATTATTTCATCAGAATATTTCCACAGTTAACGTACTCCATAATGTGTTCCTTAGACGGAAGAGTATCGGAAAATCTGAAGAGAGGGATTCCACGCCCTAACCTAACCTACCTAACTTAACCTAACCTAACTCCCGTTACAAGCTTGGCTAAAAACAATCAGTCTTAGAGTCATATTTTCCTGAACCCGTTTCAGAACTAGGTCCAAACAGGATAACTCTGGTATATGGAGTTGTCTCTTCCCAAAGAATCAAAACGTCAGTGATTCTACTTGAAGCGTAAATTACGACTAGGATAATTGTGCTGTGACAACTTTCCTTCTTAATTAGTCGACGGACAGAAAGTAAAGAACTAAAACATCATTATAAATATCATAACCCAAATCACCACCTTCCAACTCAGAATAACTACCAAACTCGTCGGTTCAACAATGCAGTCAAAATTTCATAAACATCCTGTGAATCTGCTTTTAAAATCCTCAATAGTTTTAAAATTCAATAACACTGAAAATCCAAATTATCCAAAAAAAAACAAACTGGAAGATAGAGGTTTTTCATATACATTTGAAACGTGTATTTTCAATTTAACACGTATTACAATATGGTTATACAATTATGCTATTATTTATGAACACAGGCTGTGCAAATAATCTCGTATTGCAATCAATCAATTCAGCGAAGCGACTATAAAATAAAACCAAAGATATAAACTGGATGACTCGTAAATTGTCAATATCTGTGATCAATAATAACGTCGCCATGCCGAGCCGCGGAGAATCTATTTGACAGATGGTTTTAACTTGCAAGAACACAGATGCATTTAAAACCATTTTAAATTAGTCTACGCAATCTTTTAAGATATATTTAATTATAAATCATTCATGTATTACAGTGTTATCTTTTCGTTACATAACAATGAATATAAAATGGTATGACTGTATCTTAGAAATGATCAAACAGGAAAATAATGACAACTCACAACTGGGATATTATCTAAACAGTAAGTTAGGTTAGGTTAGGTTAGGTTCTTATCTATAATTGTTCTATTTAATTATAAATGAACATCAATAAAATCTTCAAAAAAAAGGTTATTACTTTATCTGCCAAACTGATGACATAATAATACAAATGATAACAAATCATATTTCTTCAGCATAGCAGTATTATCTAATACGTGATAAACAGGTATAGTTAAACTAAAAGTACTCCAATTTTAGAATATACATCGACATATTGTAAAAGGGTGCGCCGATTTGGATAGCCTATCTAAATATCCATATTCTGCCCTAAAACTTACATATGATAGCGGTCAAATTCGAAATTTAATTAAGTTTATGACAACCTACAACTGTTGCTTGGTTTAAAACGTATTTCATTTCTCACAAATCTCCATCATGTTATTCAAATATATAGCCATTAACCCTCAGAGGCTCATTATACTGAGTAGTGTCAATCCTAAAGAATCCTAACTGGATCTATTCCTTCTGTAAGATCCCTCTCTTTCAATCCTATCAGGTCTCTCTTGACCAACTCTTATTCTTTTACGACCCTGACACTATGAAAGTATTCAACGTTGTATATATTACAGACTGAGACATATAACAATACAAGTAGTAACTTGGTATAGTTAACTGGCTTTACACCTTTTTTCAAGAGGTCTTGGATTAGATTACTTTAATCATTCCATCAAGTCTCTTTTGACCAAATATTACTTTTTTCCGACTCTGACGCTATTAGATTTTTCGAAGCTAAGAGTCTTACTCGTCCTAGCTTCACGACAGAGAAATCATTTCCCTTAAAAGACAAATTACAATTACGTTTGTTAATGAAATCAACTTATACTATACACCGTTTCATGTTAGCTGACAGTGTGTTTTAATCGAGAGAGGTTGTGCTATTACGTTTTTCAAAAACATCGTGATAGAACATAACGTGTGAACACAGTATTCTGAAAGAAAAGAACTCAAACTATATCAATAAATAATTAAACAAATCATCTACATGTCTAAAACTATCAAACCGTGAATTTCTGAGACGACCTTATTTCTTTATAACTGTTAGTATTGCTGAAACTCTTCCTTGAATTACACTGTCAACTAAAATTAAACGGAGTATAGTATTCTCCCCCCCCCCTTGTTATAAGTAACTCTAAATAGGACAGAATCTTTAAAGTCTGTAATCGCGGTAGTGAAATATAGTCTACATAGAACGGATAGACATGAGGATGACAAAAAAATAGAGTGCGGTGTAATATAACCTAAAATAATATTACAATTTTACAGAACTTCGTCCACTAAAATAGAGAAGTGGAACAAATTAATATTGTCTGGTTTTAAGTTATAATGAAATATTCTTAACGAAAAAATTGTCTACAAAAACACTCTATACGTAATTTTAATTTATATTTCGTTTTTGCACGTCATGGAAATGACTACCGATAAAGTACGCCATGTTTTACAATCAAACAATGTAGAAATAAAATGTTTACAATATAATACAACGACACTAAAATGAAGTGAGATAAAACAGAGGTAGAAGTATAGAACAGCTATTAGAGCCTTCTGACCGTCAATATTGTATTGTCCATTAACTCGTTGCACTGAAGTTATTTAAACATTTAATTTTTGTAATTCATATTGAGTGCTTTACAACTTACCTCGTGTAGTTTTGTAATGAATATCCTTATAACTACAGCGTCTCTACAGTAATGATTCATTACCTGAAACAAAAACAAAACAATGTCAGTAATCTCATTTAACTGGCGACATTAACTAATGAAATGACAAATTAAACTGTTTAATTATTAAAAATTCCAAAATGTAGAAATTTTTTTTGTTCAGTAAAAATAAAAGATAGAATACATTTTATATTTTTATTTAAACATGATATAAATACTATCAAACTATCTCTCTCTCTCTCTCTCTCTCCCTCCCTCCCTCCCTCTCTCTCTCTCTCTCTCTCTCTCTCTCTCTCTCTCTCTCTCTCTCTCTCTCTCTCTCTCTCTCTCTCTCTCTCTCTCTCTCTCTCTCTCTCTCTCTCTCTCTCTCTCTCTCTCTCTCTCTCTCTCTCTCTCTCTCTCTCTCTCTCTCTCTCTCTCTCTCTCTCTCTCTCTCTCTCTCTCTCTCTCTCTCTCTCTCTCTCTCTCTCTCTCTCTCTCTCTCTCTCACATTTCTGTCACTTGTAAAACTCAGAGAGTTTGTGCAGTAGTTTTTTTAATAACTTTGTAATAAGTCAAGCAAAAACAAGTATTATAATATTAGGTGAAGGACCTTGGGTCGGAAAAAGAACAATGAGTTTTACAAACTACGATTAGAATAAGCAGGAAATTAGAACATAATTAAGAAAACCGTAAAGTGACAAGCAGTTGTAATTTGAATATTCGGATTCTTAAGAATGTAAGCATAAATAATTAAGTATAATTTGTGCTTTAATAAAAATCCAAATATATAGAATGAATTATACATAAAATATTTTTGGTATAGTTGACAATTTTATATTACAGCTGTTTCTTTTTATTCCTTCATTTTCAATTGATATAATTTTATTCTTTGTCCAAAAACCTCTCCATCATCGACGTCTTATATAAAAAAAGGAAGAAGAAAACAATAAATAAGACCTCTAAACTTCGAATACTATAATAGTCGAAAAAGAAAAAAAGTTGGCCAAGGTGGAAAAAGTTGGTCATATAGGAAATATGGAAAAGAGACCAACTAAACCAAGACTACATGAAAAAAGGTGTATAACCAGTTAAGTGCTCTCGGAATTGCCATGCCTGTACTCACTACAGTCAATTAACATAAACAGCTCAATAAATTGAAAAAATCAAATTGTGTACAATGTAAGTAAAAACTACTAAATATTTATTTGTATAAATGGTTTAAGTGTTTTTTTAAAACTCTCTGTAAACATTTACTTCCATTCAAGCTATCTGATAATATATGAAAAATATATACAAATTGACAATTCTATTTTTAAATCGCTCTTGGAAAACCTGTATTACACTAAGCATATTGTAAGAAAAATCGGTTGTGACAACATAAGAAACATTAATTAAAACCTAAATTGAAGACGTGTCAATTAAACGATGACATAATACTAAAGAAAACAAATTAGATATTGATTCCATTATTGTCCAATATGTTTGTTGTCGACGCATGTTTGGTTTTACTCTTCTTTTACGTGACATATTTATTTCGTCAACAAAAATAGATTTATAATAACGTGGTTAAAAGGAAACGTGAAGACCATAGATGAACACAACGTTAACTATAATTATTATTATAAAATTAAAGCAATTATATACAACGTACAAAGGGAAGATTCATTCCACAAATATATTTTTAAAAAAATTGCGTTACTTCACGCGTTTTCCATTTTTTATAAACATATGATATATAATTAGATTTTTGTTGAATTTTATAAAAACAGAATTTTAAAATATTTTTGGTCTTTTTAACTTCAACAACATTTCAAAGTTCATTTGTGTTGTGTTTTTATAATGTCTTCAATATACTGCATGTTACACAATAACTAGCCTATTGATGAATATATTAAAGGTTAATTATCTAATTTTCTGTTACACAATACAACGTTTATCTAGATGGATAGCCGGTTTCGATGGTTAAACCGTCATCGTCAGATCCAAGACATCAAGTTTTTCGAAGTCGTCTTCTTTAACGAGCACTTATTAGACGACGCCTTTGAATAACTGAACAACTACATGACTCGGATCTGACGATGACCGTTTAACCGTCGAAACTGGCTATCCAATCTGGATAAACATTGGATTGTTTGACAGAAAATAAGTTAATTAACCTTTAATATATTTATTGAAAATACAATCCAGAAGGCCACATCTACTTTATATCTAAATTATTATTATTATTATTGGGTTGAATTTATCTAATATTTTAATGTTTAAAGTTTTTCATTAAAAGGTTAATTTTTGTTTAAAAACTGAAAATATTATAATTTCAACAACCTCTAAGTCTTTTATATTTGCATATTTTAAAATTATTTTAAAAATTGTTTTTATTTGGAATCCTGTTGGGTTTGAATAATTAAGTTTTATTTTAAAAGATAATTCTATTCGAACATCATATTATTAATAAAAAAAAAATTAATTAACTATGATATTCTATTCCTGGAGGCAAACTGGATTTATTTACGCATTTTACTGAATAAAATACACTGTTATTTTCACTTAATAAAATAGAAGATTAAATATAAAATCACAATCACAGTTTAACCTAAGTTTTTAGAAGTAGCATAATATTACCAGTAGTCTGCTTTAAATATTATCAGTAAACCACTTTAAATATTACCAGTAGCCTCTTTTAATATTACCAGTAGCCTACTTTAACTATTATCAGTAAACCATTTTAAATATTACCAATAGCCTATTTTAATATTACCAGTAGACTACTTTAAATATTACCAAGCCTACTTTATATATTACCTTGTATACTTTAAATATTACCAGTAGCCTACTTTAAATATTACCAGTAGCCTACTTTAAATATTACCAGTAGCCTACTTTAAATATTACCAATCGAGTACTTAAAATACTACCAAACCTACTTTCAATATTACCTGTAGCCCACTTTAAATATTACCAGTAGCCTACTTTAAATATTACCAGTAGCCTACTTTAAATATTACCAATCGAGTACTTAAAATACTACCAAACCTACTTTAAATATTACTTGTAGCCCACTTTATATATTACCAGTAGCCTATAATAATATTACGTGTAGAATACATTCAATATTAACAATAGCCTACTTTAAATAACCTTTCCAAATATCGACTTAAACATTTCTCATAAGATTAGTGCTAATACTGATATAAGATTACAACTAATCTTGTCAATAACAGAACGACAGGTAGAAATCATTCAAATTAGCTGTAATTGAATGTAGCAATTCCAGTTGAGTCTCCACTTTAGATACTGCATATCAAACTTTATTACTAAACATATTAAACCTTGGTAAGAATTGTAAAAATGAAGCTTACAAAGTATTACAGGCAACATGGATTACTCTCATGTCTATAAATTCTCAAGGGACACGCGGTAAAACTCTAAAAACATTTTAATTGCAAAACTGAATACGTGTGTTTTATATCTATTCCCAATTGGATTTAAAAAACTATAAACGTATTTTAACATTTTATTTAGACTCAGAGGTGACCTAATTGAAAATATCCACGACACCGGTAGTACACAAATTGTAGAATAGCCGCCCAATCCTATATTAATATTTAAATTAATAAACTTAAAAGTTTAATACGATTCATATAATGTTATTCTTAATACATACTATTATTCTTATTGTTATGTAAACTAGGTTAAGTTTGTAGGCATTTACTTAGTCGCGGTTAAAGTTTTCACTAGTATGGGAACTAAGTACAGTCTTTTATGAGAACAGAATCAGTACAGCCAGCATCAAAACTAATCCACAGGGGACGCATTCCAGAGGCTTTGTTGTAAGCAGGACGCCAGTTTAATTCCACCGCGTCGCTTTTTATTGTTGCGTTCCTCGTTCTAAGACGGAGCCGGGTTCACAATGTGACCTGACTTATCCCACTGGACTTCCAGGAATTGCTCCCCAACTCCTATACAATAACCGTAACAGAAACTCGATTACCTTTTAAGACATTTTCATTGAGACGCGATTAGTAAGAGTCCTTTGTTTGCGAGTGAATTGGATTCGTGTTTTGAGGAATCACTGTTCCGAGACAATAAAAAAAAACAGCTACTTTAAAACATTAATAATATTGAAAATATAAGATAAATATTTAACAATTTATAATGTATTTATTAACTTCGATAAGTATACAGTTATATCATAATAAATAATATTGTTTTAGTAGGAAATGTATATGTATATGCAGAAAGTAAAAATCATCATTATTGTTTAATTTAACACACGTCTTTATATAAGAAGGCAAGACAAAACTAGAAATTATAATGGCTTTTTTTCTTTTCTTTTTTTTTCAAAAATCGATCTAAAACTTTTGGAGCTCACAACAAAAAAAAAATGAAACCGTTTATAAACTTATTACCTAAAATGCTTATTTTACTGTCTAGCCCCATTTTGTGTCTAGCCGCCAACATCTTTTTAACTGTAAATTATATGGAATTTAGTGTTATGAAGACCCAATTTGAAAAAAATAATCAACCAATTTCCCTTAGTCATTCAAAAAATGGAGGCTATTTAAACTTTTTAATGTCAAATATCTCAAAAACCGTTATTTTACAAAATATTAATTCCAAGAGTCAAAATATTTTTCTTTTTTAACGGAAAACAAATTGAATTTTCAATTTTATCTGTAGTTTAAAAGGATAACTGAGCTATCCACAAAAAACTGAAAACATTAATTCTTGGTAATTGTCTAAAGCACCTAAGAATAGCCTAGATTCTAAATTTTTGTTTCAATTAATTGTGTTAATTTTTTATCTCCAAATCTTCATCTAGCTTAAAGGACAACCGAATTATCAACACACCCGATAGTAATATTTAAAACTAATATAAAAAATTTTAATTAAGTTTTTTTGGTTTTTAATTAAGCTAAAATTCAGAAATTTACTAAACGAATTTTAAACCAATAAACGAATTAAAACAATAAAAATCTCAAAAGTACCCCCCCCCCCAGTTCCCCAGAATTTAAAATTCCCACAAATTGCAACTTAACTTTTGCCATTTTCGGAATGAAGCTAAAATCAAAAGAGACAATAAATTCACAGACTTTGGAAGCAAATAAGTGACATTCATAGAACATTCCATTACCAAAACCAGCCGCATTCTCATGCGTAAGGGAATCTTGTTTTAATTTATTTTGGATGTAATTACTTATTCAAAACAATTCGTCTTTGTGAACATGATTCGGTCATGAATCAACTACGTCTAGAAATGTCTTTGAAAGAGGAAGTCATAAATAGAATATTCAAAATTGTGTTTCATTGTTTTGAGATACGATTTTGTTTTATTTATGTATTCATGTAAGAAGACGTTTTCTTGGCTTGTATATTAATGTAGAGAGTGTTTGTATAGTTTCCTTTATATCATAACTTAATATAAACAAAGTGAAGATACGCAAGTTACGTGATACTCGCCTCGCCTTGTCTTACTTGACTAATCTCATTAAATTAAATAGGATTCACAAAGTTAGTCCTGGACCGGATAAATTCACAATGAGTACTATGAAAATAATCAAATTTGTCTAGAATAACATTTTCATTGCCCAACATAGCCAATTCAATTTTAGTAAAGTCTAAATATCATTTAATTTTATACTCCGTTTTGTGACTCATTTTGTAACATAGGTTACGCGTTTCAGAACGTATGTTCCATCTTCAGACTCGCTCCTGAGAGGTCGTTAAAACATTAAAACACTACAAAACGTACACATCACATACAATAAACAAATAACATTCAAACGTGCTACAGGTGTAGGTACACCAACGGTTCAAGAACGTGCATTTGAGTGTTATTTGTTTATTGTATGTGATGCGTACGTTTTGTAGTGTTTTAATGTTTTAACGACCTCTCAAGAGGGAGTCTGAGGATGGAACATACGTTCTGAAACGCGTAACCTATGTTACAAAATCAGTCACAAGACGGAGTAAGTATTAAATAATTTAGAATAAGTAGTAGATTAAGATGTTAATTGTATAATTATTAAGTGCATCAAATTTGAAAGATAATTGTTTTTTTATTGTGAATGATTTTTAAACTTTAATTTTACAATTAAAGAAAGAGTTAAAACCTACATGTTTCAAAGTTATTTATTTTATAAACATTGGCATGAATAACGTGCGTATAAAATATAAGATTTGTTATAATTTATATATATATATATATATATATATATAATTTTTATACCATAAATAAAAATGAAGGATTTAAAAATAATTTTCATATATTTCAAACCTGCTTATAATTACAATAAATTTAAGTTAGATTTGTTCTTCTAATTTCTTATTGTTATTTTATTTCCCCTTCCTAGAGCCAAAATAAATTAAATTTTTAACTTGATTCAACATACAAAGGGAAGAAAATCGCCTCCCAAAATACACCAAAATAAAAAAAAAAATCCCAAAATAAAAATCTCTTAATAATGGTCTAAAATCTAAAAAGACAAAAAAATAGAGATCTCCATAGGGGATTTTAAAATTAGCTTCCATATTGGAGCATAGTGTCAATTTTCAAAGTTTGTAAAACGGTTTTTTTTAAATTCCATAAAAAGTAACTAAGTCCTCCATTTAAAGTTATTCATGAGATCAATAGTTTAAGAGACACCAAAAGTCTTTCTTAAATACTAAAAGTTTATCTTCTTCTTTTTGTAAAGTGATGATGACCAGTAAGTTTTTAAAAAACCACAAGGAAAAAACTAGCACAGGCTTGATTCATTTATTCATAAAATTCTTCAAGTTTTCCCGAAAATAATATCATTCATAACAGTTTTTTGCACGGTAATTTGAATCTATTCTTGGGTTAGATTCCTCTCTTTCGTCTTTTCTTTCCTGACTTTCTTAACCAACTCTTATCCTTTCCCGAACCCGATGCTATTAGAATATTTGGTGGCTAAAATTCTTCATTTTAACTTCTATTTTAAAGTGGTTTATCGCCTTAAACAACAAGGAAAAATTAGCACACGCTTGATCTTTTTATTCATAAAACGGTTCGTTTTCAGGAAAATAATATCATTAATAAAAATTATTTGTACGTTCATTTGAATCTATTCAACATTATATAACATTAATGAAAACTTACATAACCTTACATGAGTGATACGAAGTAATTGATATATATTATGTAAATCATATTAAGTAAATACATTACGTTCTACATTCAGGGATAGATAAGAAAACTTTTCCAAAGTTAAGAATTACAAGTAAGTCATTCTCATAATGTTGACGCCACTGAAGGTCGCGTCAAATCCATTATGACACGAACAACACAGCATTCTTTGAACGTTAGTCATTGAGAGATAAAACTCACATAAAATCCCAGATAACAGATTCAATGAATCGAAGTTGACTCATTGATTGGATTGGCTAATGCGGTTTAATATAGATTGATTGAGAGTTACAATTCCTATAGAAAGGAAGACAAAAAATAACCCTTTTGATTAAATAAAAAAAAAGTATGCCAACTTTGTGATTAGATATTTACTGTAAAGATTTATTAAAGCATTCATTCAACTTTTATATTAAAATATAGTCTTTACAAATTGTTAAGTTAATTAACAAATAATTATTATCTTCCGAATAAATAGATAAGCTGTAAAAGTAAATATTGTAGTTGTAATTTTCCTGTGTGTCTGGTTGACGAGAGTATCTTCGTAAATTTATTAAAAGTTTTGTTATTTTGTCATTCAAATGTGAAACAGATTCTAGGACCACAATTTACAGTAACAATTGGAACATGGTGAGATGTTGTATTATAACAGAATTGTCCGCTTAAAAATCATCCATAGATGGTCAGACAGGAATAAAAGAGCGTAAAATAAAGACCCCTAGCCCTCGAATATGCAAATAACGTCAGCAGGGTCGGAGAAGAACAAGAATTGGTCAAGAAAACCCTAATAGGAAAATGTAAGAGAAGGATCTAACTCACGGCTACATGGAAAATGGTGCAAACCAGCTTGGTTTCCTCGGGATTGCAAATCCCGTACACACTAAAGTCAGCCCCTGAGGGTCACTTTAAAAATCATTGGGCCTTTACTATTACGTTTCAAAGAACACACGATGATAAAGTTCTGAAATTATTATATAATCTCATATAACCAATTTCAAACACATCTTACATGCGTTACTCATAGAAAATTGAAATACTTTCAGGTAGGTATTTAGTGATAAATAATATGAATTAATGACCGTAAATATTTTGTAGAACGTACCTTATTCTCATTCAAATTCATTGAGAATTACGGGTAAAATAAAGGGTTATTTAAATTTATGACAATTTAATTTGATTTTATAAACACAAAAATTAACAGAATTTTAGAAATGTCGCTTTATATTAAAAAAAATAGAATTGAATAAATAATTAGTATCGTAGATACATTTTCAATTTTTCGAATTCAATTTGCATGATAAAATAATATCTAAAGATACCAGAAACTTTATCATTTCCGTGGATAAATCTTACGTAATCATAAAAGAAGAAAATGTCAGACTTGATAATTCGATACGTTTATTTTAAAAGGTCTAACCTTTAAATAACCAACCACATAGCAAACCTTACAAACTGTTGTCCACTTTTCTTGGTGAGGTAAGTTTACATTTATAAGTAGATGATTCAGCAGGGTTCCCAACTCTCTGTTTGAATTGTAAACTGAATTCATTAAAACAGATATTTTTACCTCCCGCCTAATTAGTGGCCTTCGGACGCAAGCTTTAACCGGGTTAGCATAATTCCTCATTATATCATTAAAAGCTTTTGTAATGTTATCAATATTTAATACCTGTTCAATATTAGTCTAGATTTAAAACACAACTAATAATTATATGAACATTGAGCTATTTAATAATAAATAACTTGTAGTTGTTAGAGGGAAGGGGTGTACATTAACTTTGTACATATATATTTGGTGTTTCAAAAATGTCACTCTCTATTCTTTTGAATGAAAGATTTTTTTAAAACGCGTTTTTTCGTAACTTTAAAGGATTTATGAAGCTAACTTAAGGCTTATAGGTTAATTTTACCTTACTTACAAAATCTAGTATCACATAATACATGGCCAATTTCAAATAGATGCAATTAAACGAAATCAGGTTTGCAATACTGTTTTCTATGTTAAATGAGCTTTTCAATAAGATATATTTTCTTAAAATTCTAGAAACACTGAGCCACGAACCCCAACACGTTTTTACTGGCTACATTGTTATTTTTTAGTAATTTACCTGCTTTTTTTGTCATCAAACCACATTCAAACACAAATAATAAAAGCAAAAACTGTGCAAAACATTGCTAAGTGAAAATTATACATGAAAGACATCTTTGAAAAAAAACATATTTATTACTGAAACAGCACCTAAACTTCTTAAGATTACGTCACAAACGCGTGTCAACGTATATCGTATTTGATTAGCATTGAGATTTTAATGCCGGAGATCAAGGTTAAATATTTGTTTTCTGTTTTATTATTCCTGAAGTGTAATATTTGTATTGCCACTTTGCACACTTTAGGTCATTAATCTTCATTTCACCACAGTTTGAACGAAATGTGAAGCGTTGATTTTGAAAAATAACGCCTTTTATAACCACTCAATGGTCGATTTTTGGTGTCTACTGATAACTTACGATTTTGCTGTTAGAATTTATGGTAATTATTAATTGTATGAAAATGTTGTCCCACGACAATGTATAAAAAGTAGAGAATAGTTGAGAGAGAATTCTTAAAGTGATGAAATGGCTGATTAGCAAGCAATATTCCCAGCACAGAGAGAACTATAAAACTATTTTTTATCTGTGACTTACCGCCAGCACTCCTTGATTTTTTATTTTTTTTCAGTTTATATGTTCATATAATTAATTTCACTACACGTGTTTCGGGACATTATCGTCGATCGTCGGGTGATAATCACCTAATTAAATCATTCAACATAAAATACAAGTATCCACAAAACACTCACGCACAACTATACGCACGGTAACCAATGCACAGTATACTATATAGCGCCGGCGCGGAGACAATGTAAAATAAAATATTGTGTTTCGTTTTGTTTGGACACTTAGGCGCTACGATTTATCAAAACATACCAAATTTGTTCAAAATCAGTTCACCCGTTTAGGCTATGGACAGACGATAGTGAAACACAAACTACTTTCTGAGCTCAGGAGACTTGAAAAAGGATAGTTATACGAAAAAACTCAACACGGATATCAACTTCTTATGCTAGTTAACTTAGATGATCATTAACATTATTAATCTATAATTTTATCTATGTACTAGTTCGATAACAAAACTTAATTGAAATATTAACGCAGCGAACAGTATACACGGGAAGCCATTCCCCTGATATCCCGCGCGTACAAAGTAATTTACGATCGTTGTCGAACTTTCAGCCAGGTTTACAAGATACTTTTATAGCTTACAATCCACGGGGAGATGTAGTCGTATTATATAGACGTACGTGTTTCACATAGACAAAAAAAATCATAAGTTCCAAACCCCTTTCGGTCCCGATTTATCTTGGCCTACTTAGGTTCCCTGCCGCGAGGTGTGCGAATACTGCCACACTTTTCAGCATTTTATCGATATTATTTGTGGGCCGAGGGAGGTTGTGCAGTTGATGTAACACGGTCGCCGTGTACTTTCGCGTGAGATATTGCACAAAGGGGATGAGGGAAGAAATCGGAAGCCAGGAGTAGAGTTGCCAATAGTTGAACAGCAGTAAATAACGGGTGGTGAGGGACTTGGTAGGAAGCCAAAACTCGGTAGATGGCAGCGTGCCATGCCAAGGTGCGACTTGGCTTTACTAATTATCCCTTCGTCTTCTATAAAGCGTTCTTTTTCAATCATTGCTTTGTTTCAACCCTTACACGTCTTGTCTGACACTTCCCTTCACCCACCCCTTGAAAGTGGAGCTCTGTAATTAAACGTTTGACGCCACCCCAAATGCTCTATAGTTTTACTTTAACTGAGGTAATCAAAATGAATCAATGTATTTGTTAATTCAAAAATTAATTTTTAATTTACCTTTTTATATATTTTTTCCTCTGATAATTAGTTTTGACGAGCCATTACCATTTATATCTCACATGTTCAGATTTAGAGGAAACCTTACAAAAAATACAGTCAAAAAATTATTTTCAGCAGTAATTAATCCCAAAGGATCTTAAAGGTTTGGATAGAAGTTAATTTATAATGACAAGGTGGATATACCTATTAACTGTTCATAAACACAGAGTTTGGAACACTTCCACAGAATAAATCTTGCTCTTACAACAAGTGAATCACTTATCAGATTGACACTTGCCCGAAATTACCATGATAAAAGGCAACCCCCTCATACTTTAAGTAGGTCTTCTATAATTTTCATTTAAATTATAATTTTAAAAAAATATTAATAAGGTTGATGACAAGTACAGGATAGTGGTAAAATGTTAGGTTAGGTATACGTTCTAAAATAATAGCAACTTCGTGTGAGTGCAAGTTACAACCTCTCTCTCTCTCTCTCTCTCTCTCTCTCTCTCTCTCTCTCTCTCTCTCTCTCTCTCTCTCTCTCTCTCTCTCTCTCTCTCTCTCTCTCTCTCTCTCTCTCTCTCTCTCTCTCTCTCTCTCTCTCTCTCTCTCTCTCTCTCTCTCTCTCTCTCTCTCTCTCTCTCTCTCTCTCTCTCTCTCTCTCTCTCTCTCTCTCTCTCTCTCTCTCTCTAACACCCCCCCCCACACACACACACTCAGATATATGTTTAAATACCGGGAGGGATTTTGATTGTTCTGATCACGTTTTCAGCAATTAGGGAGATTTTTAAATACCTCAACAAGTATTACATAATACATGAAAGTATTATGAACGAGTTGCACAGCAATTATTTCTGTACAAAAATGTTAATTCAATAATTATTACCCAAAACATTCTGATTTAAATTTATTACTAAATGTTTTCGTTAAAAGGAAATCAAACTGATATCTGTTTGTATTATATGCTTACAAGGCCTCTCTCACATTAGGATGGACTTTAACTTCATTGCTGTAAAGGTCGTTAGCTATGCGAGACAGTGGAAATCCTTTCCCTCAGAAATATTACATCAATAATCTTTTACTTCTTGATTTTAGTACGAAATAAATAAGTATGCATCACTGACCTGTGCCTACGATTGTCTACTATTACAATAAATCTCGCCAATTAGCTTACAACGATGTAGATTTAGGGAGTCGGAGGCTTTTGAAAGGGAACAATTTAAGCCTGTTAAAATAAAAACTCTTCAAAACAGTGGAAAGATAATTTCCTATTCTCGCACAGCTAAAGCTGCAGTAGTATACAAACTTGTACGTTGATAAAATTTACACACCTTATATTCATTTTAATTTTAAATTGAAGATAGAGTAATTTTCTAGATCTACCCCCTTGTATTAGGGTGTAATAAGCTGAACAAATACAATTAAAAATGTATATTGTTCGACGTAAATGAACGGAACTCGCTGTTTACTTTTAAAGGTACATGTTGTTAATTCTTCATAAAGAGAAGCGATCTTTGCCATTAAATATTTATTCAACCCTGAAGAAGATTTATTATTTTTGCATTGTATTTTCTTTCTTAACTTGTTTATGTATGTAATCCATATTTATGAAAACAACTTTGAATTATCAGAGGATGTATTCACTGTGATTTAATGTTTTACTGTTGTTGTTTAAAGGCGGATACCTCTCGGTCATTATCGTCTTATATATACAGGGTGTTTACAAAACCCATTTAGAACTTTGGGATATGATTCCTCATACAAAAAGGAAGAAAAAAGTTCATATGAAGGTATGTCCTAAAACGTTTATTTTTCATTTTTATGTCTCCAGTTGCAATAGTTTAACAACTAATAATGTATATTTATAATATATATATATATATATATATATATATATATATATATAGTTCCTGAAGATGGGAACTTGTTCCTGAAACGCGCGTTGTATTACACTACAAAAAAAAAATTGCAAGACGGAAACATTATACATTATTAGTTGTTTATTTTTCCGTCTATCTGTCTGTATTTGTGTTTTACTTAATACATTATATCTTAGGAACTTCTGAAGACATCAATTTCAAACTTGGTACAAGTATTACATCTAATAAGACCGATTTTGGTATGGAAAATTAGGTTTATACTTTGTACCATTTCAAAATAGCGGCCATTTTAAATTTCTAAATATCAATTACTTAAAATCCTTAAATTTTACAAAATATTTACGAGACAAAAAAAGTTGCTAAATTGTATCTCCTAAATAAAGGTTCATAAATTATTAAGATTCCATGGTTATTAATTGAATTTTATGAAAATGACTTCATGCGAATTTTGTGGTAATTATGGTTAAATTTCATGTTTTTAGTTCAAAAAATTGCAAAAACTCAATCAATAATCATGGAATCTTAATAATTTACGCGCCGTTATTTCGGAGATAAAATTTAGCAATTTTTTGTCTCTTGTAAATATTTTGTAAAACTTACGAATTTTGAGATATTGAGATTTAGATTTAATTTGGCCGCCATTTTGCAATGGCATAAAGTATAAACTTATATTCCAAACTAAAATGGGCCTTATTAGATGTACTATATGTACCAAGTTTGAAATTGATATCTTTAGAGGTTCCTAAGATATAACGTATTAAGTAAAAAACACATACAGACAGATAGACGGAAAACTAAACATTTTAGGACATACCTTCATATCAACTTTTTTCTTCCTTTTTGTATGAGGAATCATATCCCAAAGTCGTAAAACTTTTTTTTAAACACCCTTTATATAAATAAAAAGAGAGGACAAAATAGACTGCTTGCCCGTGAGTAGGGTAATAGCGTCAGAGTCTGAAGAGAACAAGAGTTTGTCAAGAGAGACACGATAAGGAAGATAAAAAAGAAGGACCTAACTCAAATGTACATGACAAAGAAGGTGTAGATCCAGCTAGGAACCCTCGGGATTGCCACATCCTTACTCACCTCCTGGAAGTATTTCGTGTTTGTGATTTGTCCTAAAACTGAGTAAAATACATAATATTTTGATTTTTTGAAGTTTATAAATATAGACTCATTATTCTTAAATTGTCTTCAAAAATAATAATAAACCAACTTTACTACCTTTGGGTCAATACTAGATTTATTTATCTTCTATTTTAATTATATACTAAACGAAACCAGGGTTTAGAACAAATCAACTATTGTCAAACTTTTCATAACTTTAGCTCATTACATATCGAAGTGATTCCGATATTGGAATATAGTCCAACTACTAGTATACATAATGAGAGGTTATGCCAATTAATGCACCAATCAAAACTGACAGTCGGGCAGAAACAAAGGCCATTAATTTTCATTTTTAATTGTGTGGGAATGCTATTAAACCATCAATCCACCCACAACTAGATGAAATTGTGTTTGAGTTCTTAGTCACAGAAGAATCGGTGGAAACGAATTGACTGATAATCTAGGAGAGAGACGCAGACCTTACTCATAGGAGCAGAACCTACTTGAGGCATTAAATAGAACTGAAACAAACATCATGAGAAGTTGGATGAGGGCAGAGACCATTATGCCGGAGAGGCCTGAACGATGGGTCATTGTACCAACCCAATCAAAAACCCTCAAAGTTTATAGTCCCAAAGAAAAGTCTTGTGGAAATGGATTTAGAGCGTTCAAGATACCCGAGTATCTGAATAACCTGAACGTACCTTGACTGTGTGTTCAGTACAAGGAGACTGTAGAACAAATACTATTGAAGTGCGAGGTGCAAAGAAAAAATAATCTAGCAAAAAGTTTCTAATTCTCAATAGCTAGCTGGATTATTACTTTATGAAAGGACACTAAATGTCTTTTATGTAGGTTAGATTAGATTAGGTTGGGCTGGGCTAGGTTAGGTTAGGTTAGGTTAGGTTAAAAATGACTCCAGATTGCAAGATAGTATTGGATTTATTTTTATCATCGTGCTTATATGCTTTCGTATATGTATAGTCTGTATACAGTAACTTGGCGTCTGAACCCTTGGCTACCTGCGAGCGGCCGGAACCGCCCCCCGTCGCTCCCTTCCTCACCCAACTGTTTCAGTGATGAGTCACCTACTAGCGTTAACACTGCACTATTTACCTTTTTTATGGGAGACACAATTTTAAATGTTTTTCAGCATAGTTAAAATGTTTAGGAAAATATAAGCAAATTGATACCAAACACGACACTATTCCGTTTGTAAAAGCCGCCAGTAGAAAGCTCTTTACACAGCTACTTTTTGCATAATCACATACTTATTATTTAAATGTTTACGTACTGTTTACATACATTTGTCGTGTTTGGTATCAATTTGCTTATATTTTCCTAAACATTTTAACAATGCTGAAAAAAATTAAAAATTGTATCTCCCATAAAAAAGTTAAAGAGTGAAGTTAACGCTAGTAGGTGACTCATCACGGAAACAGCTGGGTGAGGAAGGGAGCGAGGGGGGACGGTCCGGGTCCAGACGCCAAGTTACGGTATACAGATAATAATTGTATTACATTATAACGTAAACAAGGCGGGGAAAATGTCTACAACAAAATACGAAATAGGAAAAATAATAACTTAATAACAATAAGAGAAGACTAGTAGAATTATAGAATAAAACACTTGCCTCAAACATTCGATAGCCTTGACCGATATTTGGATTATCATACTCCTTAACACATTCCTAGACAACATGCCTCCGGCGACGAGGAATTTCATCTCTACCGGGAACTGACTAATAGATAACAACATAGTATTTACAAATATCTGAATCCATTTCTGTCAACAAATGAGAAATTCTTAAACTGATTAGTCCATCTACTGTCATCGTTTAACGACGCCAGTGAGCCGCAAGGAACTACAGACCTTATTCGGAAACTCCTTAAACAAACGGATAGGTTAAGTTCAAATTCCATTAACAGACTGTTCGAGCGTAAAAATAATCATGAATATTTACAAGGGAAACATTACGGGTGTAGTAGAAACTGCAGTTAGACTCGCCGGCACGTTCCTCTCTTATCTTAATGGCTAATCTATATTTCCTGATGTATATCTAAACCTAATGTAATTGCAAGCGCCTACCGTTATTGCTGTTCCAACTCATATATTTCAAATCAAATAAAATCATAACTACTCCTATTTAAATATTGTTACGACACAAGTTTCTAATGATACCGTTCAGTACAGTCTGTTATCAGAAACAGGCTTCATTATTTTTTTATTTGTTAAAGCGATTAAAGTAATCTATATAATAACTTGAGTTATTTTCTATGACCTGCTGTGCATCAATATTTTACTATTTGTTTTTTTAAAATCATATCTTGACATGACTGACAAGTGGCTGGCTGTCATTGAATATAATAATTTAAAGTTTACGGATAATAATGTTCGCACCTAAACGTGAAAAAATACACGATTTTGTAAATACAAACTTGTACAACTGTTTAATTTTTAAAATATCAATTAACTTTGTTGAAAATGATCCTGAATTAGCTGAAAACGACTTCAACAGTTAAATATTGTTTATAAACAAGACAGGAATTTAAATAAGAATTTTTTTTTTAAATTGTTATCATCTTTAAAATTAGAAATAAAGGGTCAAACATGTGCTAAAACCACAAGACTTAAGTCTCCATAGGAGTGTAGGCTAAGGATAGTTATTTTTATAAAGTCGAATTTTTTAAGCGGCTTAGTTCCAACATATTAATTTCTACGTCAAATAAACGTTTATTTTTGTAACCATAATAACTTCTAGTTTTATTTGATATCCCACACAATATTTTCTAAAAATAAATTTTTCAAGTCGATATTTTTTTGCACCTAAACTAACCCAAAGTAATTTTTTTATTACCGCTATATTTTCCTATATATGGGACGATACAAAGAATATAAATGCAAAGTTTGAAATATATAGGATTTATCGTTCAGCCTATGTAGACAGGTTACGACTTACATTAAATAGGTGTGAAATTATAAGGTTCCTTGGATTTACCTACGGACTCTAATAACGAGATATCAATGAATATCCAAAACATCTTTTAATGGCTATTGTGTTTGTCTCACATCTCACAAAAACTGCTTTTAAAACTTATAAGCTACAAATTTCAAGATGTGTGGGTAAATTAAGTTGTATTCATCATACAAAAAACTATAATATATGATTTCGCACTGCAATTTAATTTTAAATACTATTCTTTTTAAATACAGATTTGTAAGTCACGCCGTATAGCAGTTTTATATGGGGAGGGGGCATATGATATAATTTAAATTTACATTTAAATTTGGTGTAACACCAACATATTATTTTTTTCCGTCAAATAAACATACATATTCGCAATCAGAATGATTTCTTGTTTTATTTAATACCCCAAACATAATATTAAAAAAAAAAAAAAAAAAAAAAAAAAAACAGTTTTTGAACTCCATAGTGTTTGCCCCTAAATAACTAAAGGCAATTATTTGTTACCGCTATATATTTCCTACATTTGGGACAATACAAAGTTTTAAATATATAAGGTTTGTCGTCTTGACACAAACTTAAGAAAAATAAACGGACAGACAAAATTATAAGGGTCATTGGTTTTACACTCAAAACGGACTCAAAAAACGAGATGTGCATCGTGTCAATCTTCCTATGAAATAAGGAGTAGATGAGTTTCATCAACATTGGTTAATAATAAAAAAACATAAAATCTACGTTTATCACTGCTTTGAAATTTCGACTTTGAGTTAAGTAGTCGTCCTAAAACCACGCATTTAAAATTTAAAATCTAAGTTAAAAAGCTAAGTTGAATTAAAAATCTGTAAATAAATAAATAGTTCATATTTCGGCCGCCATTAAACATTCCAATTAAATTGAAAAAAGTAAATATTTTAAAATTAGTTTTCTAATGTATGTTAACGTCTGTGCAACGAATGATAATGATTTTGGATTTTCAAAATGTGAAAAACAAATCCCTTCAGAATACAAAATTTAAAATCACAAAACCGTAGGAAGAGATTAGTGGAAAAATTCAGCCATTTTGGTTGCAAAGACGACCATACTAAACGTACTTAAAGACAACCACAGTATTATAATAGATTTCTTTTTAGAATAGTAAAAAAAAATAATAAAAAAAAACATGTTTCGCATAAAAACTGAAAGTGTCACTAAAGCGTCCAAAAAGTGGAAACGTAACAATCTCGTGTTAATAAACGGAGAAAAAGGGATTTTAATTTTTGCACAAATTAAAATACTTAAATTTATTGTTTATAAAGAATTGAACTCACTAGGCAAGCAGCGTTAACCTGCGAACAACAACAAGGAGAGAAAAACTCCACGCTCGAGGTTTCTTTTAACGAGTTAATTTCACTTTTCTTATGCCATCTTGACGATCATTAAACAAAACTTTTTTTATTAATTAATTTAGTTTGAACTTGTTAATTTTCAACCGAGGGATCTTGCATTTTAAAACAAACGATTCGACAACGACTATTTTTAATGTTGTAATAATACTTCCAAAGTCTAATGAAAGTTAATATTAATGTAGTTGATAATAATAGATTGTATATTGGTCTATCTGTAAATATGATTGTTTTATTTACATGTTAATTACACACATATTATAATTAGGTTACCCTAACTTATAATTCCAAAAAATCACTCCGATACCAATTTTGTTTTATTTTCAATAACTTTATTAATATATTTTGTGAAAATTATCCTAGTTAGTACTTTTCATTACAAAATTCGTTAATATATGTTAGCAAAGCTATACAACAAACAATCAGTATTATATTAAAAAGTAATTTTAAAACATATTAATAGATATGCAACACTTTCGAAGAACTACTTTTAAATTCTCACTAACCTAACACAAAAACCATTTAAACGAAGGATCGGATAGTAAAATTTAATTAAAACAAAATGTCAACTAAAAGAGTGCTTTTAAGGGTCCCCAAGCTGTAATTGCCGTACAACTGTCAACAGATCTAATTGGATAATGATAATTATTTAGTCAGCCGTCGCCATAAAGAGGGCTGTTAAGAGAGAGGGTAGTTAACGATGTTGTACCTAACAACTGCAGTAGTGCATTCTGATTAGGTCATGTCATAATAACTCCATAACTAGTTAATAATAATGAACCAAGTTTCGTTACAAGCTTTTGTTTACTGTAATAACGTTGTACACTTCTGGGAACTGTTAATGTCGTAGTTGAAGATAAGAAGGGAGAGATAGAGAGTGAGTCAAATTTATTTATAAATACGATAACAAGAAACTGTGTTAAACAGTACTGGGAAATAGTATTGTGATAAACTGAGGTGAATAATGTCAATGTAGCAGGAGGGAGGGAGGGAGGGAGGGAGGGAGGGAGGGAGGGAGGGAGGGAGGGAGGGAGGGAGGGAGGGAGGGAGGGAGGGAGGGAGGGAGAGAGAGAGAGAGAGAGAGAGAGAGAGAGAGAGAGAGAGAGAGAGAACACTATAAATAGTGAGAAACTATAACCGTTTCCAGATTTACATAACAAAATTCCGTTGTTTCCGTTACTTTCCTCTTCTATTACTGTCGGTCGAATACTGTTAATGCGTCAGTAGGCTACAGTGCGTTTAGTGTCGTAATTTATTGTGATACTACCTTAGAATGATACTCTTTGTTGGATGCCAGGACTTGCTGGAATCAGCAAAAATCAGGAACGCTGAAATTCTAACAAATATAGCATCGGCAGGGAAGTTCATAGGACCAGAACCGTTTTGTGGAATTTCCAAGAAAAGGGATATGTTAATCACAACAATTGGGTTGAGAAAGAATATGGGACAAAATGGAGGAACATCTCGGGACTAAGACTGAGTAGACTGTCCCCTCTACATAAGGTGCATAGGACCTAACCCGGTGCAATATAAGGAACGTTATAGGCTGGATCACAGGGCACGGCTACTTTACGAGGCTCAAGAAATTGTACACTTATTACGAGGCTCAAGAAATTAAACATTTCTTACGAAACTCAAGAAATTTAACATTTCTTACGAGGCTCAAGATAATCAACATTTCTTACGAAACTCTCTTACGAGGCTCAAGATATTCAATATTTCTTCCGAAGCTCAGGATATTTAACATTTCTTACGAGCCTCAAGATATTGTACACTTATTACGAGACTCAAGAAATTGTACATTTATTACGAGGCTCAAGAAATTTAACATTTCTTAAGAGGCTAAAGAAATTTAACATTTCTCACGAGGCTCAAGAAATTTAACACTTCTCACGAGGGTCAAGGAAATTTAACATTTCTTACGAGCCTCAAGATATTCAACATTTCTTACGAAGCTCAAGAAATTTAACATTTCTTACGAGGCTCAAGAAATTGTACACTTATTAAAAGACTCAAGAAATTGTACACTTATTACGAGACTCAAGAAACTGTACATTTATTACGATGCTCAAGAAATTTAACATTTCTTACGAGGCTCAAGAAATTTAACATTTCTTACGAGGCTCAAGAAACCAACTTTTGCGTTGTATTACATTGGCATTGTGGGTAAATACCTCGATGGCGCCCATTAACTTGTTTTACTGATTAAAATGTACAGCATATTTATTTATTAAAAAACGAAATAGAATTTATCCAACTTTAGAAACTAGAGCTACGAAGAGTAAGATACGTGCTTACTTCTCAACTTAAGAATTGAAAATGGTTTTTCACTTCAACATAAATTCAATTAATTCACTTTACATAAGAATGAACTGGTGCAAGGCATCAGTGAACCTTCTAACAAAATTATACTAATTGAAAAATTGAATTCAACCCTCTGAAAATAATTCTAAGTAAAATACGACTACAATATAAGTTCCTATCTTAAGACTTATTGTAGTTTTATAAGACGAGGGACTAAATGAATGAGACTACTTTAAAGTTTTCTTGTTAGATAGTGTTCTATTAGAAATGTAATTTAATATTAGTTATGTAATTTTATTCTTATCAGTAAAAGAAATTCAACCCGGTAAAGTAGTCCACTACTTCAAAACATGTTATTCAAGGGCTAGTAAATCGTTAATTAAGAATAATTTTATAATGTTTATTTTAGTTTAGACTTAGAGACACATAATTTAACCTACATTTAAAGTCTGAAATCTTTACAAAAACATTGCACAAACGTTCTCACTCAACCATCCACAAAACCAAATAAAAATAAACCAAAACTGATTTTAGCCTATGATTAGGACCATCAACTAGTTTGTATATTCATCCAATAACTATTGATATAAAGGGTTGTGCAAGAGTACCGCAAATTCCAATATATCAGCTTCTTAGTTAGCGTACATGATGGACAGATGGAAAGCTCCTGATTGGTGCCATCTACAGAGTGTGCAGAAGTTCCATATAGCCCTACAGAGTATTCCGAAATAATATATAAATTATTTTCCCCCTCTTTCTTTAAATGTAAGTATATCAATGTTTTCCCCCCACTTCACTTACTACTAAAGTCTCTTTACTTTGGTGAAAGCAGAATCTTTTTATTTTACTTACATACAAAGTTATGAGGAATAAAATTTCAAAGTATCATTTCATTTTTACTGAGCCATAACAGAATAAAAACATGTAGTGGCAACTTTTTGGAAAGCCGTTTACATTTTGATATATGATATTATTTTTCTGCACAAGGTTTTCAAAAACTAATTTTAATAAAGACAATATTTTTGCGTTTTCAAAAGTGAAGTGAGTAACAAGCCAATAACAAAATTGAGAACAAATCACTTGACTCAATAAGTAGAGATAAAGTAAACATCTATTAGACAAAGTGTTCCCGAACCTCTATAGGACAAAGTTACCTCTATAGAATAAGGACAACCTTTGTACTAAGAGTTGAAATCCAATGTTGTTAGATAATCCAATTAAGAAAATAAATCCTTGTCCAAAGAATTGTCACATAATTTGTTTTTCTTGTGTTATGACTGAGTAAAATTTATTATTTTTTTAATGAAAGACTTTAAAATTTGTATCTAAATAAAATTAAAAGGTTCTGTTTTCATAAAAATAAATGGACTTTTTAGTAGTAACAAAGGAGGAAAATATCTTAAATTGTAAAAAGAGGGAGGAAATTTGTTATACTTATTTCGGAACACCCTGTATATTAAAATTGAGTTTTGGAACACCCTGTAGACAGCCCCAATCAAGGGTTTTCTATTGATGTGTCTACGCTAACTAGAAGCTGAGATATTGTAATATATGCGGGATTTTTGCCCAACCGATTGTGAAAAAATAAAACGAGGGCTAGTAACAATAAAATATAAGTTATGCACGATTTGTAAAAATTAAAAACTGTTGAAATACATATCTAAGGACTGTTAGTGTTACAAAATGGTTTGGAAATGATACAGCCCTGCCTCTTAATAAACAGCCTAACAATTTGATCATCAAAATAAAGACATTCAACTTCTGAACGTAATCAATTAGTCTGGCGTGCGTGCGTATTATTATAATTAAATTTCAAAAATTAACTTCATATATATAAAATTTAAACTTTTTATGTGTAATAAAATTAATAATGTAAAATATATCGCTCAAGGAATATATTTTTTCTCCCATGGTCCAATTGTAATCTTCAAAAAGAATAAGTTTATTTTAGAAGCTGTACATTACATGCAGCTCACAAAGACGGACAAAAGAAGGGAACACAAGACGCTAGTCTTCAACGAAAACGGCCTTTCGTAATGAGCTTGATTGCACTAATTAGGGATCGGGGGCAGAGGGGAGGGGGGATCGTACTTGCTTATTGTCTGTCTCGGGCTCCCACAGGGATCAATTATTGGTCTCAAGAACTACTATCTTTCGAAGACCTAGTTTGTTCTGAAATCATCAAATTTTCTAATAAAAATACTGGTAATTCGGTACCGGTAAATAAATTATGATGAGGCGTTGAAAGTTAATTAATAATATAAAATAATTTGAGAAATATATCAGGTGTTGTTATAATTAACACAAAAAGATAATTACGCTTTGGGATCAACACACAAATTATGAATATTTAATAATTGTAGTATTTTAAGAACCATTTAATTAAACGTCTAGGTTGAATACGTAATTCGAACTTTTAAAGTAATTGTTTACGTCAAGCAAAATATTTTAACTGGCTTATTTACATTTTAAGTTTTTGAGTTTTATATTACGTTAAAGTTTGAATTTTTTTTTGATTTTATAATAAATTTCAAACTCAATTGAAAAATTCTGCAGGGCTGAATAACCAAGAATAGAGAAACAAGTGGAATTTAAAACTATTTTATTTTTTGATGTGTATATTATTTTTTTGTAAATGTATTCTATTATTTTATTTTATAAACTGACTGAAACTAACTTCCTAGTGACAGGTTTTGCTGAATGGAAGACTTGCTGAGTGGGTGATTGGGTGAATGTGCGATTGACTGAATTAGTGCCTTGCTGAGTGGGTGACTGTTTGAAAGTGTAACAGAAAGAATGAATAACTTGTTGAGTGAATGGCTGGTTGGATGAGAGACTTGCTGATGAGTGGCTAGCTGAATGTGTGATCGACTGAATGCGTGACTGGCTGAATGTGTGACTGACTGAATGAGTAACTTGTTGAGTGAATGGCTGGTTGGATGAGAGACTTGCTGATGAGTGGCTAGCTGAATGTGCGATTGACTGAATTAGTGCCTTGCTGAGTGGGTGACTGTTTGAAAGTGTAACAGAAAGAATGAATAACTTGCTGAGTGAGTGGCTGGTTGGATGAGAGACTTGCTGATGAGTGGCTAGCTGAATGTGCGATTGACTGAATTAGTGCCTTGCTGAGTGGGTGACTGTTTGAAAGTGTAACAGAAAGAATGAATAACTTGTTGAGTGAATGGCTGGTTGGATGAGAGACTTGCTGATGAGTGGCTAGCTGAATGTGTGATCGACTGAATGCGTGACTGACTGAATGTGACGAGTGACTGGCTGAATGTGTGACTGACTGAATGAGTAACTTGCTGAGTGAGCGGCTGGTTGAATGAGAGACTTTCTGAGTGAGTGGCTGGCTGAATGTGTGATCGACTGAATGCGTGACTGACTGAATGTGACGAGTGACTGGCTGAATGTGTGACTGACTGAATGAGTAACTTGCTGAGTGAGCGGCTGGTTGAATGAGAGACTTTCTGACTGAGTGGCTGGCTGAATGTGTGATCGACTGAATGCGTGACTGACTGAATGTGACGAGTGACTGGCTGAATGTGTGACTGACTGAATGAGTAACTTGCTGAGTGAGCGGCTGGTTGAATGAGAGACTTTCTGACTGAGTGGCTAGCTGAATGTGTGATCGACTGAATGCGTGACTGACTGAATGTGACGAGTGACTGGCTGAATGTGTGACTGACTGAATGAGTAACTTGCTGAGTGAGCGGCTGGTTGAATGAGAGACTTTCTGACTGAGTGGCTGGCTGAATGTGTGATCGACTGAATGCGTGACTGACTGAATGTGACGAGTGACTGGCTGAATGTGTGACTGACTGAATGAGTAACTTGCTGAGTGAGCGGCTGGTTGAATGAGAGACTTTCTGACTGAGTGGCTGGCTGAATGTGTGATCGACTGAATGCGTGACTGACTGAATGTGACGAGTGACTGGCTGAATGTGTGACTGACTGAATGAGTAACTTGCTGAGTGAGCGGCTGGTTGAATGAGAGACTTTCTGACTGAGTGGCTGGCTGAATGTGTGATCGACTGAATGCGTGACTGACTGAATGTGACGAGTGACTGGCTGAATGTGTGACTGACTGAATGAGTAACTTGCTGAGTGAGCGGCTGGTTGAATGAGAGACTTTCTGACTGAGTGGCTGGCTGAATGTGTGATCGACTGAATGCGTGACTGACTGAATGTGACGAGTGACTGGCTGAATGTGTGACTGACTGAATGAGTAACTTGCTGAGTGAGCGGCTGGTTGAATGAGAGACTTTCTGACTGAGTGGCTGGCTGAATGTGTGATCGACTGAATGCGTGACTGACTGAATGTGACGAGTGACTGGCTGAATGTGTGACTGACTGAATGAGTAACTTGCTGAGTGAGCGGCTGGTTGAATGAGAGACTTTCTGACTGAGTGGCTGGCTGAATGTGTGATCGACTGAATGCGTGACTGACTGAATGTGACGAGTGACTGGCTGAATGTGTGACTGACTGAATGAGTAACTTGCTGAGTGAGCGGCTGGTTGAATGAGAGACTTTCTGACTGAGTGGCTGGCTGAATGTGTGATCGACTGAATGCGTGACTGACTGAATGTGACGAGTGACTGGCTGAATGTGTGACTGACTGAATGAGTAACTTGCTGAGTGAGCGGCTGGTTGAATGAGAGACTTTCTGACTGAGTGGCTGGCTGAATGTGTGATCGACTGAATGCGTGACTGACTGAATGTGACGAGTGACTGGCTGAATGTGTTACTGACTGAATGAGTAACTTGCTGAGTGAGCGGCTGGTTGAATGAGAGACTTTCTGACTGAGTGGCTGGCTGAATGTGTGATCGACTGAATGCGTGACTGACTGAATGTGACGAGTGACTGGCTGAATGTGTGACTGACTGAATGAGTAACTTGCTGAGTGAGCGGCTGGTTGAATGAGAGACTTTCTGACTGAGTGGCTGGCTGAATGTGTGATCGACTGAATGCGTGACTGACTGAATGTGACGAGTGACTGGCTGAATGTGTGACTGACTGAATGAGTAACTTGCTGAGTGAGCGGCTGGTTGAATGAGAGACTTTCTGACTGAGTGGCTGGCTGAATGTGTGATCGACTGAATGCGTGACTGACTGAATGTGACGAGTGACTGGCTGAATGTGTGACTGACTGAATGAGTAACTTGCTGAGTGAGTGGCTGGTTGAATGAGAGACTTTCTGACTGAGTGGCTGGCTGAATAAGTGAATGACGGAATGAAAAACTGGCTAAATGATAGACTGAATAAATGAGTGACTCGCTGAGTGAGTGACTGATTTTAGTTTGACTTGTTGAGCGAGTGCCTGTTTAATACATGACCGATTTAACTCAAGTCACCTACGAAATGAATTACTAACAGTTTGAATGAGTGAATGACTTCAGTTATCAGTCCAAACGGTAACTCGTAAGTCAAAACTAAAAAAAAACGATATTACGTCAGGGTTGAGCATCCATATGAAGTGAGTTAATTGAACTTCAAGTTATTACTCTACTGTATTGTATAACAAAACGCACACAAGTCAGGTGAGAATTGCAGATATGGGTGCACAATACACGGCAAAATTTATCAATACACCCTCCAACAGTTTTAAATTTGGGAATAAACTGTTGTAATATTTGTCCATTAGTGAAGAAAACCACTGTTATAAGCTGAACTATTTGTAAAGAGCCAATCGACGAATGAGTATTTTAAAGTTACCCTGTTTGTTCGTGATTTATTGGCAATTGTAACATGAAACGCCCCTTAAAGTTTGAGATTTTATTCTTACGGTAATGTGTACTCTGAGAAGTGAGTTTATCTTCTGAAAAAGCAGCGAGTATCATAATTAAGACCTTTTTAATTCTTAATTACAAAGCCAAATCTGTACTAATTTATTTATAACTTACCAACATCAAAAAGTTTGATATTCATATTATAAGTAATTATGTTTAATTTGTAAATAGTTATATTACTTTTAAAAAAGCAATAGGGAATTATTATATAAGTAACATAGAATTAAAATTCCATTAACGATTCAATATTTATAAGCTAAAACAAAATATATAAACAAAACAAAAGCTAATGGAGTAAATTATAAAAGTGTGACAGTGGACGTCCTAGTGAAGAATTCCGATCACGTGAGGTTCCTGTCTATAGAGGCGGTGAGGTGGAGAAGGGGGAAGGAGGGTTGTTTCGCCAATTCGTATTCCGGGTTAGTCGTGCCCCTCCTCCCCCTGGGACCAAGATGTAGGGTGGGCCTACATGAATTTCATTTTCTTCTCGTCTGTACCCGTATCTCAGTCTGGAAAAATGATGAGTTTGCACCCCCGTATGTCTATCTAAGCAGATCATAGCTCGGGTGTACTCGTATACATTCTGTTTCGACGATTCAAATAGCATATTTCATATATAATGTGCAACGGAAGCGTCTGTTGTGCCTTACATTATAACGCGATCGATAGCTACATCAAGATGCAAGTCTATTGTTTATTTTACATAGAGACTGTAGCCTGTAGCTATTACAGAATAATAGCTTCTTTGTATTATATTAATGCACTACTGGATAACTGATAAAATAATTAATTATAATTACAACTTTATTGTTTTATTTCCATAGCAAAAACCTCAGTATACAAACAAATAAATCAAACACTATGTATAATAATTTCAGAACAAAAGAAATTATTAATTTGTTCGTAACTTTAATGATTTAAAATTCACAAATAGTAATATAGGCTAAACACGTGTATATATATAAATAAACGCAAACAATTTTATAAGTTTTCACATAACATTCCATATAACATAAAATAAATTATTTCTTTTAAAAATAGCTGACTCTGCGCACACGCTCTGCGCAATGATGTAAACATAACCTCAAATGAAGGTAATACAATTTACTTGAGCTAAAAAAAAAAATCTGTAAAATTGTTAGAAGTATATAAATGGTCCAAAATATTTGTTTGATTGTTGTAAATCTATAAAGTTGTTTATGATTGTTATGCACCTTACGAAAGTACCCCTTCAAATTAAATAAACTATCTACAGTGGAAAACACCAAAGGGAGAAACTATTGACATCGACTATTGTTTGCAACATTTCATTTTATTCCCCCATGATGTAGTTATGTTAATTTAGTCATTAGTATACCACGTCTGACCTTTACATATATGTTTGGATAAACATGTATATTTTCTAATATATATTCAACCCCTTGTGCGACTATATATACTCCAGATGAGCTAGAAACTTGAAATTTGACAAACTTAAAGCTTTTAGACTGTAACCGACGGGAAAATTTCAAAAAAGTTAAACTTTTTAATCGCAAAATAAATTCAAAATATTTTGCAGGTTATCCAACAAGGATTGCATTACGGTTTTGGCGATATCTCCAAGTTTGTTTCTATAACTTTTTCGTAACTTCTTTAACGGTTATACCTTAGAGAGAGGTAGATTTTATATTTTAGATATTTTTTGAACTTTTTCCACGGATGTTTAATCTTTTGACACACTTGTAGGAGAGCTAGAATCGTCACATTTGTCAGGTATACTGACACATTAAACTGTCATAAACGTGCCAAATTTGATGTCCTAGAAGTGTGTCAAAAAATTTAATGTGTAAAAATTATTAAATTTTTATCTACAACTTTAATCCAATGTCAAACCCCATCCCATTCTCCCCTGTTGGTCAAAATACACTAGGGGTTTGGAGGCGAAGCCCTCAATGAGGAACCGAGTCTAATATATACAACTCCTTGTGCGATTCACTCATATATACAAGTTCTAACTAACTTCCAGATGAGCTAGAAACTTGAAATTTGGCACCCATAGTTATTAACCTGTATCTGTCGGGGAAATGTTAAAAAATTCAAAATGGCGTACGTAACTTTAAAGTAAGTGTAGACTTTTTTGGAGGATTTGATGAGATCTGTATCTCCATCGGATTTTCTTATTTCCATTGGTTTATACCTTAGACTGAGTTTTTGATTTTAGGTCAATTTTGTTTATTTTTTCACAAATTATTTATTCTTTTGGCACGTTTAAGGGACAGCTAGACCTTGAAAATGTCTGGATAATTTGATGATTTTAGATGACTTATAAGTTGTGTCAAATAATTAAATAATTTGTGGAAATTATGAAGTTTTGCACTACAACTTTGATTCAATATCAACCCCTCTCCCTCTCCGGTTTGTCGAATTCTTCTGAGATTATGAACGAAGCGATTATATACACACAGTATATAATTCATCATTGTATATACACACAGACTTAACCATATACGTATTACTCCTTTAACCTTGTACGAATGTATATACTCAATGTTAACAGTATAATAAACATATTCCCAAGAAACAGTTTATTTACAGAAATATAAATGGTTATGATGAAGGTAAAATCTGTTGTGTTCTTTTACAAATGACTGATATCTAATCAAATTTTAAAATACACAAATACAGTATACAGATGTTTTTCTTGTGACCTGCAATTTAGAAGTCGGTTGATTAAAATAATTTCTGATGCCGACCTAAGATTTTAAATCCCAAAAATTGTCCTGGAATTAAACTAATTAACGTAATTTTAAATGTTTAAGAGTTCAATTTATTTGTAATACTTCATTTTTCAATTGTCTAAAGTAAAAAGTGTGTAGGCATACTTAGAAAAAATGCATGTGTGTACAGTCACTCCTCGCATTCATATCAGAATAAAAACATTAAAATGACATTTTCCTCAAAACCAGTTTTCTAACAATATTGATAAAAAAAAAGACTGCTAATTAAAATATCAAAGTTAACAGAGGCAACACACGTATCAAAGATAGTTCCAAACAAAACTGAGATTCCTAAAATAATCTTTCATTTAAATGCAAAAGTTTAGGGGAGAGCACTTTATAGACACCCTATAAAGATGAAGATTGTGAAGTACAACACACTCGCTAAATAAACACCATGACACACTCAGCAGGACTTGTGTCATTCATGCATAGTCCATATATGACGAAGACATTCTTGAAACATAGCCATGGTAATCAAAATGTACATTTAGAAGTCTCGGACAATGCATTTATATGCTATTTAATTTTTTACTTAATTATATATATATTCAAAATTAAACAAATTATAAATTACATGCAAAAATAAAGAAAACGTATTTTATAAACCTATGTTTGAAAACGCCTGATTTTCCGTGAGTGTTTATTTTAAAAAGATAGAACTTCGAAAATGTATGAGATATTGTGTTCGGAATTGCTATACATATTTTTTATTTAAAATACCAAAATACAAACAAAAACTAATAATTTTTGTAGATTTTCAAAATGGCGGCCATTTTGAAATTTGTAATACCAAATATCTCTAATATCATTATTTTATAAAACAATTATAAGAGACAAAATAATCTATTTTTCAACTACAAACAGGACTTTTTTCTTGCTGCTTAAAGGTGAAAACTTTCTCAGTCTAAGTCTTATAAAATAAAGAATAAAATTAAATTGAGACCTTTGATTTTGGAATACTCTATTTTTTGTCAAGGAATAAAAAAAGATGGTCAAGAGAAATCTGATAGGAAAGATAAAGAGAGGGCTATAACCCAAGACTAAACTGAAAACTGTATGGATCCAACTTAGATTCCCAAGTTTGTTTTACTTTTTATTGTAACTTAAAGGATAACTGTTTCAATACAAATTTTAAAAAATAAAAATTCTTCATATTAATTAAACACAAAGAGTTTTATATTGGGGCGGGGGGTTGTAAGTGTAACATATAGTTAAAATAACAAGTATCATGAATATTTAGGTGATGCAGTCAATTACTAATTTTTATATCAATTAGGGTAGTTGGTTTTTCGTTGTAAGAGGGAAATAGTTTCTTGTACATTTAATTGTTTTCCACTCGACATTAGAATTTTAAAATGGTCGTCATTTTGAATGAATATTCAAATTAACTCTCATTAACCAAATATGTATAAGTCTATAAGCACCAACAAAAATCCAAACTCATAATTAGAAAACTTGTCCACTTTATAACTACAGATAACGAGTTTATACCCCCACTGGCCACTTAGTAGATAGATACTTAAACTATTCTAACTTTAGTACTTCTACATAAAAATATATTTAATAATACTGGTAACATTATAGAGATGTGTTGCCAAAAAAAAATCTTGTCTTGATGAGGGAGAAGTAGAGTAGACGTCTACGATGACAAAACATAAACCCACACAACAATAGAAACTCTTAACTCGATCAGAGACTGTTGATTTAAAGTATTCAGATAGCAAAGTTTATTACGATATTACTTGCAGACGAAGGATCAAAGTAGAATTCCGTGGTAGTTTGAATAAGCTTGTTGAACATAGTTTGGTGGTTCGGAAAAGCTTGAATTTTGAGAACCAAGAACATGTGGGGAAAAGTGTAAATGCGCGTTCACCCAAACTTTTCCTAGATTTGAGAATTTGTTACAGGCTAAACTTCTCAGAGAAGAACTAACTTCGCCGGCACTGATCGAGAATTTCCTCTCCCCAACAACATAAAAGTTTATCTTATTGGCACACGAAAACTCCGTCCTTCTCTCTACTTTATCCTGGTTTCTAAGGACACAGGACGTAATGAGATCACTGTATCTGTGTGTGTGCTACAAATAACTTTTTCCAACGTTCTTCAGTTCAAATTGGTAGAAAAATATAGTTTATCTCACAATTGTATTTGTATGTGACTTTTTTTATAAGTATTAGGAAAGGAATATTTGTGATTTCTTATAGTTAACAGAGCAATACACCCGAGCTATTATTGTTAAATTTAAGCTTACGTTTAACATCTGTTATTTCAATCATTTATTTAATTTTCCATTTATCGCCATTGTCTACTCAAATCTTTCGTAATCACTTGCTTTTAATTTCTGAATATTGTAAATATAACGGGCGTTTCATAAAGTACGCAATCCGAAGTTTAAAAAGGTACAAGTTAAGCATAGGTAAATTTTTTCTTCCCCAAATATCAGTTGGCAAAACTGTTCTTATTGTTGACTCGTCATGTGTTATTGTAATGCACTACTGCTATTCCAGTATGCATTTGTCTTTGTAAGTGTGTGTATATTTTCAACTGTGTCTTTTTCCAAGGATGAACGTGTGTTTATTATTGAGACTTATTGAGCGTATAAATCTTAAAAACTAGTAAAAGACGAGTTACAGTTACAATTTACCAATTCTTCAGTACCTAATAAGTGGTATATCTAACATTACTGAGCAAACACTACGAAAAGTGGCTGCAAATGTTATGAAATGTGTCCGAACCTGGATTTCAAACGGAGGAAGTAATTTTAAAAAAAGTAATAAATTCACGTCATCAAAAATGAGGTTGCGTCCTTTTTTAAAAACCAGTTAGTTAAGGAAAAAAGAATTTACTCTGAAAGAAATATTAGTGCCCTGCTCTACACTTCCTTAGCATGTGTATTTTTTAAATAGATGATATAAACCTCTTGGTCATCGTGGCCTTATAAAAAATGAAGAAAAAAAGATAAAATTTAGCCCTCGAATTATCAGTGCCAGGGTCGGAATAAAACAAGAGTTGCTCAAAATATAATTGATATGAAAGACGAAAGAGAGAGATTTAACCCAAGGCTACATGCAAAATGTGTAGATCCAGCTAGGTATCACGGAATTGCCACTATAGTGGGCCCTATAAGAATATACGATTTATAACCTCTATTGTAAAACATTTTATCATAAAACACCAACATTAACCTAATTTCAAAATTTCACACAACAATGTCGTTAAATGTTTTGACGGTGAAAACTTACTTTGAGAAGATAATTTGTAAAGATAATAATGAATAAAAAATAAAATTAACATTATTATTGTGCAAACAACAACCTTGTAAAATTATGTCAATTTTGTTATTTTATTAATGAATTAAAAAAGTAGTAATAACAACAAAAATGTGTACTGATGCTCAAACGTTGATTCATTCATTATTCTTTAGAATGAAATCATTTCATCACACTCCGAGCAACACTCAGCCCACGGTCAATTGCTCCATATAATGAGTCGTGAGAGGTTTTTACAAATTGGACAAGGATTTAAATGGATTTGGCAGGGAATGTCACAAGCGACACGAGGATACGCTAAAAGATTTGTTACTACACGAGTGTTCTTTGCTTTGTTGACCCACTTCCTCTACTTTTCCTACTTGGAAACTTTTTTGCCAAATAAGAAGGTTGTCTTACTTGAAACATCGCATATAACATTGTTAGTATACAATACGATCTTAAATCAAAACTTTTTAAAACAAAAGATTTGTTTTATAATGTGGACTGATACGATCATCTCGCTTTAATTAAAAATAAAACGAAAAAAAATTAATAGAATAACAAATGTTTCTTTTTAGACCCAAAACTGAGTACAGGAACAGATTTCAAATAGTCTCAGGAACAAATGTAAAATAAATTCAAAAACCTAATCATATAAAAACGTTATAAAAAATCACTTTTTTACGACCACGTAAAGAGAATGGGCAACAACAGATTGGCTAAAAGACTTTTGGTGTCAAGAAAAAAACAAAAATCCCGAGGGGGGTCAAAGAAGTTCGGAAAGATCTGGATAGAGTAGGGATCGGCGAAATGGAAATTTATGACAGAGAAAAAGAGTTCCCAGCTGTAAGTGATATAACAACTGAAAAGACAACATGAATGAAAAAATTCGAGAATAGACCCATAGTTGGTCCTAACAATTTAAAAATTTGGACGCGTTGCAAATTATTAGTAAAATTGACTAATGTGTAATATTATGTACAGTAAGACTTAATTAAAGATTTTACATAGACAATCATATTATGAAGTGGTGTGAAGTTTTTTAATAAGGGGAATTTTGAAAAATACTTTGCTACAAGCTTCTGTAACATATTCTGTCCAATTAATAATTAATTGTAAGTCCCATATTCTAACGTTTTTACTCCAATATGTAGTTTTAAATTCATATTTGTAACGTTTTTATTCCAAAATGTCGTTTTCAAATGTTATTTCTAATATTTTTATTCCAAATTGTTGTTTGCTACAAACTGCTGTAACTAATTCTGGCCAATTACTAATTAATAGTAAGGCCCATATTCTAACGTTTTTATTCCAAAATGTCGTTTTTAAATGTTATTTCTAATATTTTTATTCCAAAATGTTGTTTGCTACAAACTTCTGTAACTAATTCTGGCCAATTTCTAATTAATTTTAACTCCCATATTCTAAAGTTTTTATTACAAAATGTCGTTTTCAAATGATATTTCTAATATTTTTATTCCAAAATGTTGTTTGCTACAAACTTCTGTAACTAATTCTGGCCAATTACTAATTAATTGTAAGTCCCATATTCTAAAGTTTTTATTCCAAAGTGTCGGTTTCATTGATATTTCTAATGTTTTTATTCCAAAATGTTGTTTGCTACAAACTTCTGTAACTAATTCTGGCCAATTACTAATTAATTTTAACTCCCATATTCTAAAGTTTTTATTCCAAAATGTCGTTTTTAATTGATATTTCTAATGTTTTATTTCAAAATGTTGTTTGCTACAAGCTTCTGTAACTAATTCTGGCCAATTACTAATTAATTTTAACTCCCATATTCTAAAGTTTTTATTCCAAAATGTCGTTTTCAATTCATATTTGTAATGTTTTTATTTTAAAAATGTCAAATCATATTTCTAACGTTTATATTCCAAACTGCCCTTTTCAAATCATATTTCTAAAGTTTTTATTCCAAAATTATCGTTTTAAACTTTGAGTTAGAGAAGTTGTTATAAATCTACTCTAATCATTTGGCGGTAATAAAAACAATAACCTGTTGCATTTTGAATAATAAAAGAAAGTATATTGTGAAATAGCGAGAACATTTATAAAATAGTAACAATCATTTATAAAATGCCATAATAGTCTGTTAGAAAATGCTACAATTTTTTATAACTATTATGAAATAATTCTGAATAAAATATGTACCATAGGTCTACTATTGACGTATAAATGATCATAATTAAAATTAAAGTATCAGAAAAATACCCCAGTGAAAAACTTGTTATTGTGAAAATAAAAGCACTGGCAGTAAAACAAAAGATAATTTTAAAAAACAGAACATCGTTTCCACAATTTCCGTAATTGAGGACATATTATACTTTGAAAACACCTATTTTTATGAGCAAGTGAGGTCCAATCATTGATATTACTTCCCAAGTGGGTCAACGAATGGGCAGGGCAGGGAATGGTCACGTGACATAATGATTAAACATTCCAATTTACGTGAAAACAACGTTGATGGGATTTAACCATGTAAGGATTAATGTCACCTTAGATTGCGAAACTTGTTGGGTTTTTTGCATTTCACTTCCAACGTCAACTAAAAAGAAAATACATTTCACTAACACGAAACTACATTTCTAACATACCCACCTAATAAATAAGAAAATGTTAATTGAATACAAAAGTATTTGTCTCATAATAATTGAAGATTCAGAAGTTGTGAAAAAAAAAGAAATATTTTATGAGTAAAAAAGAACATTCCCCATCAGCAACATAGAGTCAAGCGAGATCTATCAAATGTTGGTTAAAGATGAAGGGTTATAACAGAAAATCTCGTAATCTAGTAAATTTGAAAACACCATAACGAAACAGACAGTCAAACAGTCTGACAGTCCGTGAGTTAATTTTTTTTAAATACTCATAAACCGTAATTTTTATTTATCTGAGTCTTGACATTAGTTTCAGTCATATACCTCCTCACAATAATCAAAATTTGGTCTAAAACGTATGAGCATATTTTGAGATATTCGGTTATTTTTCACTTTAAGACGTATAGCTCCCGAAACAAATTCAATACGTTTTGTTCGGGTTATGTAGTTTATTTGATCATAATCTTTAGATTTAAGAAAAAGTAAATATTCTATTATGAACAATTTTAGTTATAGAGACCCTATTCTTTTAAAGAGTTACGATTTGCCCTCCTTAATTTTCTGTTTTTTCGACCTCCTCTTTCTAATTCCTTATACGAAATCAGTTCTACCCAATCAGTTCCTGAAGTTTGGTCCATTAATTTTTAGACACCCTGTGTAACAGTGATACTGGTTTGTTCCCTACGATTGTTTTACACCTTGATAAAAATTCATATACAGTAGCCTCAGATTAGGAGTGTGTCTGTTGTAAGGGGCGTGTCCTCCCTTCTACTTGCTTCCTTAGCCTGACTTGGCGGTACAACCAATTCCAAGAAAACTAGGTACACAAATTACTGCTTAGCTATATTTAATTCCTAAATATAAAGGTACCTTGTGCACTTTTATAAACATTTTATTCTTATTTACACTCATAAAAGAAACTAAAGTATGGTACGTGTTTACGCAGAAGAATTTGAAGTCTATATTTTTTTATTGGGGTTGTACCGCAAAAGCAACAAACAACGTGTGGGAGCCCCTCTTTTCCTCTCCACCCAAGACACATTCCTACCTCGAGAGTACTGTAACTTCTATGTGAATTATAATAAAATATAAACAGTAATCAGATTGTTTATGCTTATAAAATGGGTCACCAGCCACTGAGGCCCACCACTGATGTAGGTAAATGTACTTTTTCAGCCAAATCAATCAGGACTTCGAATTTTATTTCCATGAATGGGGGGTATTGTATAATATTAATTTAATAGCATTGTTATTCCACAATTACGCCAAATGAAATGAGCCAGTCACTAATAAAGAATTTATTTTATATTTACTTACAACTTAAAAGTTCGACTAAAGATTTCAGAAATAAATGAAATTCATTCCAAATAATGAACAAAAACTGAATTCATTAATTTGAAATATTAAAAAGAAAATACAATGATTAAAATATCTGTATTTGATTTATATGCTACATGACATTTCTTGTATATTGTGTCTTACCCGATCAATTCCTGGAGTAATTCTGAACAACCTCTATATAAAACTTCCTAAATACAGCGAAATTAAACCCTAAATATCATATTTCATTAAAATCAATTCACCCGTTTTGGAGTTTTGTCGTAACAACATTATAGATAACCGGTATCTATCATCTGCTTTTTTTCGATTCGAGAAAGCTAAAAACAAATATTTTATACAAAACATTTGTATACTTCGTTCATGTAAAAAAAAAAGAAAGAAAGAAAAGAAAAAGTGGAATAAATAAATATTATATCTAATTGATAACCCGGCGATCTTAATTTTGAATATAAAGCATTCCTTCCTTGTTTGAATTTTGGTTTTCATTTTAAAATACCAGGAAACATGCAATCTTGTCCGTTGATAAAACACCACCAGTTATTAATGGAAAGAACAATACAGATAATTGGGAACCAGGTGCTCTGTAGTGACGCGATGAGTCATCATTCAACGGCTGTGAAATGGCACTCTCAACAAATGACAGTACAAAAATAACCAGCCTGTAAGTAAATGCACGATTTGGTAGATAAATGTTCTTTTGTCTCTCGCGAACGCAGAAATCGATTTCAACACTCTTTCGACTTGGGTTCGTCTATCACAAAAGTACGATTGCGTGAGCACCGACTGGAATCGAGCATTCGGATAGTTATTTAAATTGTAAAGGAAGCTACGCCTAAAAATCATAATTAAAAAATAAAGAACACATAATGACAAGTAAAAATACCACCCATATATAGTTTGGGTAACTTGTAATTACGGTATCGGATAAAAACAGAGATCTAATATTATAACATATATGTACACAATACCAAACTTAAAGCAATTGAAAAATAATCATCGTCATGTCCACCAAAAATACAGATTTTGATAAAAAAATTACAAATGAAGCATGAACGACCTGATTAGAAAACATTTAAAAGTGTGCCCACGTGGTCTTTTCAAGTAAAATTCTATCGAAATTGTTTTCGCCGATTTTTAAATATTCGACTTTATGACGATTCATATTTTACCAATAACTCTCGAACCTCCAATTCCGATAACGTCATTAACGTTTTGTTCCGATCTTGTGTTTAGTTTTATTGCGAATAGCTTGATTTAATTATTTTAAAAACTCACAATACTTGAGTCAACAAAAATATGCCTACCAAATTGGATCTAATCGCCTCTCAATTTAAGTAATAAAACGCTCTTTTCGATCGAAAGATACACAAACACAGTTCAAAAACCACTTTTTATTTCTCCTGAGCGAATAACTTCATGAAGTAACAAAATATTGTTTTGACTCATTAGAATACTTTCTCATTATATTTGAGAAAGTAAAAGAAAGAAATGTTACGTAATGGCTCCACCCTCTTTATTACACCTCATAAATCATAACTTTATTAATACACCCTTTTAAATATAATAAAGTTCATAATTATTGTTTCCAAACACGGTTTTATTACAGTTAATAAGTAATTATTTGAAGAGGTTATTAACATGAGGAAACGGCTCCGGCAATGCCTGAGGATATTATACAATCCAATTAATTAAAATGAAACAAATAATTATTAATTTGCCAAATTGAAGTCGTAATTTGATAAAATATAATCGTTGCTTGTTTATCATAATTAAAATGTTTACTTTCTTTATATTTTTACTTTCTTTCGGAAAAGCTGGTCATTTTAACGAACTAAATATTACACATAATGCATACAGATTAGAAATGCCTTTATATACACGTGGGGTTAATAATTAGCGGCACACAGCTCTTCAATATCATTCAAACAGCTCTTCAATATCATTCAAAAATTCCTAGTGAAAAATAGCTGCATATATCGACCTAAAAACATTAGTCCTGAAAATAAAATTTGTTTATGAAAACTCAATGAGTATAGTCCACATAAACCATAATAATTAGGAAGAAGCGTGAATGCTGTATCTTTTATTTCTGGGAACTTGACAGAGACATTCTATTTACATTTTAAGGATAAAACTGTCAACCATTTTCCTTCCTCATCTTCGATGATCTACCTATATCTATCCCCTCCTTTTCTTTCCTCATCATCGATCGCCTCCCTATCTATCCCCTCTCTTTCCTTCCTCATCATCGATGGCGTTCCATCTATCCCTTCCTTTTCATTCCTCCTCACCGATGGCCTCCCAATCTATCCCTTCATCATCGATGGCCTCCCTATCTATACCCTTTATTTCCCTCCTCATCATCGATGGCTTTCCATCTATCCCTTCCTTTTCATTCCCTTCATCACCGATGGCCTCCCAATCTAACCCTTCATCATCGATGCATTCCCAAAACATCTCCTCTCTTTTCTTCCTCATCATCAATGACCTCCCTATCTATCCCCTCTCTTTCCTTCCTCATCATCGATGGCGTTCCATCTATCCCTTCCTTTTCATTCCTCCTCACCGATGGCCTCCCAATCTATCCCTTCATCATCGATGGCCTCCCTATCTATACCCTTTATTTCCCTCCTCATCATCGATGGCTTTCCATCTATCCCTTCCTTTTCATTCCCTTCATCACCGATGGCCTCCCAATCTAACCCTTCATCATCGATGCATTCCCAAAACATCTCCTCTCTTTTCTTCCTCATCATCAATGACCTCCCTATCTATCCCCTCTCTTTCCTTCCTCATCATCGATGGCATTCCATCTATCCCTTCCTTTTCATTACTCATCACCAATGGCCTCCCAATTTATCCCTTCATCATCGATGGCCTCCCTATCTATACCCTTTCTTTCCCTCCTCATCATCGATTGCTTTCCATCTACCCCTTCCTTTTCATTCCTCATCACCGATGGCCTCCCAATCTAACCCTTGATCATCGATGCATTCCCAATACATCTCCTCTCTTTTCTTCCTCATCATCAATGACCTATCTATCTATCCCCTCTCTTTCGTTCCTCACCGTCGATGACCTCTCAATCCATCCCCTGACTTTCCTTCGTCAACTACTTCATGTCTCATCTATACACCACACAGTTTTATTTTCCGAACAAAGAAAAAACACATGTAACGTCGTTAAAAAATAAATCATTAATTTTGATTAATTTTCACTCTTTGAAGGACGAACTTTTATTTCGATGTGTGAATATGGTCACGTAATTATACAAACTTCACATCAAGTTGACAACTTTTGAAGACATCTCAATGATAACACAAGTGTTGCACTGTCAAGTAATTTAACAAACAGGTAGAGATTAAATTATATTAACTGAACTAATCAACAATTTATTTTTCAACTTCCACCGGTTCGAAAAATAAATTCAAATTAAATTGATTTGTCGTTCCATTACAGTGAGAACATTTTAAATCCACTTAATCAAGTTCTAATATTAACAGAAAACATCTGGTGAGAAAACAATGACATTTCATTATCTGGTAATGAAGGAAAATACACAAACAATAATTTATTTCTATAAACAGCCTTGAACTTTCATTAAAAGCATAACTCATAATAAGCATTCGGTTCTATTTGCAGATATGATACAACTTGATTGTAGAAATCGAGCATGATATGAATGAATTTGAATAAAATGTTATTCAGATTTAACGGATGAGATTATGCTGATTTGTAATTATTACTATTTTAAAAATTATGATTAATAGTTTTATCTATAGTGGACCATCGTTGGAATCGTTAACAATCTGACTATTGTTGTATTTTATTCTAATTCATATTGGCGTGTGTTTATTACATTTATAACAATTTTTGAGCGAATCAAAGGGAAAGAGGTTTTTTACTTTTTGGTGAGGTGAAACGACTTGTGAAAAAAAGTTCAAATTTTATTCATTCAACCATTATATTTAATTATCGTAGCGCGCCCTGTTTTCCTCGTCGGACCATTCATTTACTGATATTATATATACTAACATCATATAGACTACAGACATTTTTATAAAATCTTGTTATACTGATATTGTTATAAAATCTTGTTATACTGATATTTTTTATAAAATCTTGTTATACTGATATTGTTATAAAATCGTGTTATACTGATATTGTTATAAAATCTTGTTATACTGATATTGTTATAAAATCTTGTTATACTGATATTTTTATAAAATCTTGTTATACTGATATTGTTATAAAATCTTGTTAATACTGATATTGTTATAAAATCTTGTTATACTGATATTGTTATAAAATCTTGTTATACTGATATTGTTATAAAATCTTGTTACATTGATATTGTTATAAAATCTTGTTATACTGATATTTTTATAAATTCTTGTTATACTGATATTTTTATAAAATCATTTATACTGAAATTTAAAAAAATCTTGTTATACTGATACTGTTATAAAATCTTGTTATACTGATATTGTTATAAAATCTTGTTATACTGATATTTTTATAAAATCTTGTTATACTGATATTGTTATATCTTTTGTTATACTGAAATTGTTATAAAATCTTGTTATACTGATATTGTTATAAAATCTTGTTAAACTGATATTGTTATAAATTCTTGTTATACTGAAATTGTTATAAAATCTTGTTATACTGATATTGTTATAAAATCTTCTTATACTGATATTTTTATAAAATCTTGTTATACTGATATTGTTATAAAATCTTGTTATACTGATATTGTTATAAAATCTTGTTATACTGATATTGTTATAAAATCTTGTTATACTGATATTGTTATAAAATCTTGTTACACTGATATTGTTATAAAATCTTGTTATACTGATATTTTTATAAAATCCTGTTATACTGATATTGTTATAAAATCTTGTTATACTGATATTGTTATAAAATCTTGTTATACTGATATTTTTATAAAATCTTGTTATACTGATATTGTTATAAAATCTTGTTATACTGAAATTGTTATAAAATCTTGTTATACTGATATTGTTATAAAATCTTGTTATACTGATATTGTTATAAAATCTTGTTACATTGATATTGTTATAAAATCTTGTTATACTGATATTTTTATAAAATCCTGTTATACTGATATTTTTATAAAATCTTGTTATACTGATATTGTTATAAAATCTTGTTATACTGATATTGTTATAAAATCTTGTTATACTGAAATTGTTATAAAATCTTGTTATACTGATATTGTTATAAAATCTTCTTACACTGATATTGTTATAAAATCTTGTTATACTGATATTTTTATAAAATCCTGTTATACTGATATTGTTATAAAATCTTGTTATACTGATATTGTTATAAAATCTTGTTATACTGAAATTGTTATAAAATATTGTTATTCTGATATTGTTATAAAATCTTGTTATAAAATCTAGTTATACTGATATTGTTATAAAATCTTGTTATACTGTATTGTCATAAAATCTTGTTATACTGATATTGTTATAAAATCTTGTTATACTGATATTGTAATAAAGTCTTGTTATGCTAATATTGTTTTAAAATCTTGTTATACTGATATTGTTATAAAATCTTGTTATACTGATATTGTTATAAAATCTTGTTATACTGATATTGTTATAAATTCTTGTTATAATGATATTGTTATAAATTCTTGTTAAACTGATATTTTTATAAAATCTTGTCATACGATATTGTTATAAAATTTTGTTATACTGACTTGTTTATACAGAACTTCTTCAGAGCATTAAATAAATTACAAAAAAATATTGATCGTTTTTCATTATTTGAAAAATTGAATGTATGTTTCCTCCTTAACTATTTAAATCCAAATAATTTCTCGGTCATCATCGCATTAAAAAAAAAAGCGTAAAATAGATCACCCTAGTCCTCGAATACTGAAATACCATCAAGGGCGGAAAAGATCAAAAGTTGGTCATAAAAGATCTGATAGGAAAGATGAAAGAGAGGAATCTAACCCAAGACTTATACGAAGAAGTGTAAGAGCCTACAAGTTAGGCTCGTTCGGGCTTCCCACACCCGTACTCGCTGTAAGTGAGTCCCTGAGGGTTTAACTTCTTTCAATAAAACACCACTTCTTCAAAAATGCAACTCTCTTTCTGATTCTTGGCTAAATCTTGTTTCGTAATATTACAATACATTGTAAAACCGAATCGAGTGCTTTATTATAAACATTTATTATTAAGGAATATAATTCATATGTTAACTCTATAACTGTGATTATATTAAATAATAAATCAACTATTTTTCTTTATATACACGTTAATGGTATCGGAATCTTTAAGCACAAATTAATCTAATGTGGAAATCAATATATCAATAATTAACTATCGAAATTTGCTACAATTTAATACAACCAGTTTATTAAAATGTTTAAGACAAACACACAAACATGCAGAACGCTTTAGAATTTAGTACACAGACTCTCAAGTCGATTATCTGGGGAAACATTTTATGAGTTGAGAAAATAGCTATCTTTTATTTTATTCATAAAAAGAATAAAACAATTAATACAGATGATGGTCAAAATGTGGTAATTTGTTATGGTGGCGTACTTTCTCCACTTCCCTCACCCTCCCCCAGAACTGGAACTGACGTGAAGAGACACTATGTGAACTTTATTAGTATTAAAGTACAGTATGAGCCAAAATAAAGTGTATTTAACGTTGCTTTCATAACAATGCTTTATTAAAAGTTAACAATACAAGAGTATAGCCGTACTTGGCGATAGATGGATTTCACTCCCAACGCTTCCCAAGTTTAATATGCGTCCCGTTGTGTTTGAGACAGTACTCCTTCACGTAGATTCTCAGACATATTCCTAAAGAGAGTTTATTTAATTTCTCTTCTGTACAGTATCCTCAAGGTAGGAATGTCTCTCTGGTGGATAGGAAAATATGGGCCCCCACTCTTCGTTTGTTGCGTTTTTTTTAGCGGTATAACTCCAATAAAAAAATATAGACCTCAAATGCTTCTGAGTGAACGCCTACCCTACTTTCGTTTCTTTCGGTGTAAATAACAATAAAACGTTTACAAAATTAAACTTTTATGAATTAACTTGTACCAATGACTACATAAATACTATAAGACACGACATAGGATAGGGAAATAGTCTACGCTTTACGGGTGCTGTTCGTCACAAGTTTGACACACAGCTATCAGAAAGCGCTAGCAGCAGGTGCTTGACTGTACGCATCCCACTTGGTTGAGACTGTACAACTGTTGACCTCTCTCTCACAAACCTTCTCACTTACTTCCGTCAGCATAGTCAGTGTTGTCAGTTCGTGCGCTGAGATAAGCGATTCTCGACCTTCCCTCGCATCTCTGGCCCCATATGTGGCATCAGTGCGTTTTCTCTTACCCGCCTGAAACATTGTTTGACCGTAGAGCCACCTAGCGCCAGTCACATCAACTTCAGATTCTCTAGCAGAGCGACCTAGCGGGTATTGGACAACTCAAGAATAAGCGTAGAATATTTAACATGGCCATGTCGTGTCTTATAGTATTTATGTAGTCATTGCTTGTACTTAAATGTAGCTAAGAAGTAATTTGTGTACCTTGTTTTCTTGGAATGGGTTGTACCGTCGTCAGGTTAGGGAAGCAAGTAGAAGGGAGGACACGCCCATTACACCAGACCACACTCCTAGTCTGAGGGTACTGTACGTCACAAAATTTTCCCGTAAATTTATATTCTCGAAAAATGGCTTCCTTTAGCATTCTTTAAATGTCTATGGTGTATTAACATCCTAAGAATATAGGAAATCTGTTTTACAGAAAAATAAGTGTTTTTTTTTTTAAGATTTCCATCATCATCCTCAACAACATGAGGGACGAATATGCCGTTTGTAGACGTCGACCATATTGTTACATCCTGATTAATCTCTGACAGTAGTTCACAACTAAGAAAATGGATTCTCTATCTATCCAACGGAATATGGCTTTCAAACGCTGCACAATCTTATCTTCTATAGGAAATATAATACATAACTTTATTTGTAACAATATTTGTGACACTGAACTAAAATAGACAAAGCCAATATTACACGCAGGAATGTAGCCACGCCTCCAAGTTCAATGCCTTCACAATAAGAAAAACACAGCTTTAGACTTTTAATTACTTTTTAATATTAGATGAACATAATAAATAAATACTAAGCTTGACTTGTTAGATAATATTAGATATAATAAAACTTGAACATAAGATCTCACAAAAATTACGCTTACTTAATCAAACGCGTTTCAACGATAAAGTCGCCATCCTCAGGTGATACGTGAGATACAATAACTAAATTATATCTTATTTTATAAATTTATAATAGATAGATATAATTTATAATTTAGTTATTGTAGATAATTTATCACTGAGGATGGCGACTTTGTCGTTGAAACGCGTTTAATTAAGGAAACGTAATTTTTGTGAGATCTTGTGTTCGAGTTTTATTCCTTGCAGATGTTTGACTGATTTTTTATTTTTTATTTTCGGGAGATTTCTCTTAGAAGGTTGTACAACTTACTGTAAGAGTCGTACTTGATTGGCATGTGTAAGACAGAATTTTTTAAGGACTGTTAAGATCAATTTGTTACTTTGTTGAATCTTTTGGAATCTCTCGCCAAATGGGTCCATCCCCGTATAGCAAAAACAATATGCAACGATAAAAACTCCTGCGTTGTTAGAACCAAAACAAACTTCTGCTAAACCAATACTAAAATAAACGTATTAACATGACCATGGTTAGTGATTGATGAAATGATCGCATGGTGCGCATGCGTATCATATGCTTTCGGTACTGTTCGATTGGCACATACCTTCTGAGCCTAAATGAAATGCTAATTAGTTTGTATGAATTTACTAAATATATTATAAATAAAAAACGGAATTGGTACTGCAAATGTTTTATTCGTGGAAACAACACGAAGCTGCATTGAAAGAAACAAAAACAAACACAAAACATAAAGAAACGAAATTGAGACATTTTATTGTTGAGGCCCTCCTATCGATATGTGTTATTGATAAAAAAACTGGGGATTTACGATGCTCTACGATATGTCTCAAATGAACCCCCACCCCCCACCCACGTCATAAATGCTCTTTTCGTAATTTTGCCGTCATCTACAATATTGGTTAGGTAAGTTTTGTTATAGGCTTACAATTTATGTCCGTGTGACTAGTGAGGATGTGAAAAATATCGGGTGATTCAATAAATCAATTATTATTTTACAGAATATTGTTCGGAATGTAACAAGCACCTGATCATCTCCGCGTAGGTTTCATGTTAAACCTTGCATGTCAATCATTTGTGGATATTATTAGAGCAATAACAAATCCCCAACTAATTAGATATTAAACTAATTTTCCACATTAAAAAAAAATCGTTTCTCTATTGAGTAAACAATTTGAAACAAAACAAGTAAAAATTCAAACAATAATATTCCCTAGTGTGAATCAATAAATAATTTAACTCCCTTCTTTTCATCTATTATTACTTGCTTGGGGATTTTTTTCTATTCATTTTATTTGTAAAATCTTTTAGCAATTGACTTTTGAAGTAGTCTTTGAATTTGTAAAGAATTGGGGACTCAGTAGTCACGACATCAAAGGTAAGATAGTGGGGAAGGAGAGGGGAGCTATGCAGGGGAACAAACCTAAAAAGAAAAACAAGTTACGGATAAAAGATGGCGTCACGAGAAGGAGACGTAACAGGGACTGTGGTCCCGAGGGATTTTTCTTCACCCCTTCTTCGAATTCAGTTCAAAGAGACTTGTACAAAATCTGTGCACCGTATCTGTAACTGACTGTCTTTGAGTGATTTAGTTAGTCTTCATACGTTGCCTTTCTATAAGCTATATGTCCACCGAGCCTCTTCACTGTAAAATATATCAAGTAATATAATTAAAGTACGATCTGTCGATGTCTGTAATTAGAAGAGTGTAAAAACAGATGAACTTTCGTATTAAAATCTAGCAACTCCTGTAATTAAATAAAGAATATTATAAACTGAATTAAATGGAAACTTTTTCATTTTAAGAAATAATTTAAAACAGAAAGTTAAAACACAAACTATTTTAGCTGAGATTTTCAAATTATGTTTCTGGTTTTTATAATTTTTGACAACAGTTTGTAGACGATCTTTTAATATTTTAGGTGAAAAATTATTCTTAAAACTAAACAAATTATTTATTATTATAAATCGAGAACATCAGAACTTCAAGATGTAATGATAGGGGTTTTATCATCCAAACCGCTGAATCGATTTTTATGAAGTTCACACTAATCTCTTTCTGTCTAGTCATTAAGAAGGGAATCATTATTAAATTTTTACAGAACAATATTTTTAAACTACCAAAAATTCCTAAGATCATGAAGAATGGTTTTCTTCTATAGCCTCTTTCATTAGAAATCCACGGAAAAAAGTTAGACACGATAAAATTGAAATTTATATTACTAAATATACTCTGAAGATTTGTAACTAATTTTCTCCATTTTGTTTTTCATTTCTACTGGAAAATATAGCTGTTTTTAGCTATTTTGGAGCATTTGAAACCGGAATAAAATTAACGCCGTATCTCAAAATCTACCAGACCGATGATGACGAGTTGTGCGCACAATTATAAATTCGGTAATTTGTTAGTGGATTTTTAATTTTTGACCAATTTGTGATTGATCAAATATTTCATATACAATAGCCAATAAGAACTTATAAGCGTATTTGTTTCTCGAAAGTTTAAAGTCAATATTTGTTACCATAACCATCTATTTTACAGATTTAATTGTTATTAGAATTGAGGTTAGATTGACCTACTAGGGTTAGCGGGAAACATTATCACAGTCACATAGAGGCATTGGTATGTTTTCCCTCTTTCAGATGATAAAAGTTATCGCAAAAACTCTATCAAATAAACTCTTACAAGGAAAAGACAAAAGTTCAATAGATTACTCCAGCTATCTGTATATGTTAGTTACTACATTTAATTACATTTCTCTAAATGAAAACTTTATTTCATAAGGGCTTTTTATGTTTTATGAACTATTAATTGTTCATTTGAAATTTATATATGTAGTGTGATTTAAAAAGTATCAGCAATTCAGGAGCTTATTCCTCACATCAAATTTAACAAATTTCAAACTTTTTAAGCAGTCTGTAGCAGTTATATCGACCCGTAGATTAAGTCAAGTATGTTAAACTTGGAGCCCCCACTTGGTCGAGTAGCTTCCGCCTGATGAGCAAACCGTTCTAAATTCGATCCCCGAGGGTTCTTGAGGAAGTTAGAGTGTTGACACAGCATCGCGAGACCCATGGTAAGCTACGATCTGTATCTAATCCTGGTCACGAAAACTAGTTTTATGATAACGGAAACTAAAATTTTTAAACGATTAAAAGCAGGTTTCACAGGCTCCCAAGGGACTGTTGACCTAAATATGTTCATATCAAACTTGGAAAAGATTATCAGAAAATTGGGTGGGAGAGGCAGGATTTTATTTGGCGCCCAAATTTTACGATTGATGAAATCAGCTGTGACATTAACATTGAAGGAGATTATGGAGGTTCACCAATTGACATCAATATATCTGATAAATGTTGAATCATAAATTAAATGTTCAATACCCTTCTTTATTCTTTTTTAATGCTAAGAAAGTGTTAATTAAAAACAGAAGCCTGCATACTTTAAAAAGTTTAAAAGTGTTTCGGATAGTTACGGAGGAAAACTGTTTTGAATTTATTATATCCTGAGGCTGGGGTGCGGAATGATGGTGGTGGGTTGAATTGAAAGTTGGACATGCTGTTAATAATAAAGTTGGGCCGAGGTATTCAAGAAGGTTGTTCAAATAAAAAACCGGGGTTCAGGAAAAGGATTTATCCCTCCTTCACAATTCACTCTATGAGAGTGAGGGGAAATTTGCTTCGTTAGGAAGGAAACAGTCTTGCACATAAATACAATTTACAATAAGTAACCAACAATTTTAAAGTAAAAATTATGTCTTCTTATGGATAAATTGCAATATTCTTAACAGAAGTCTGAATAGTATGAACTTACATTTTTTAATAAACCTGTATTTGTAAAAATAAATTAATAAATGAAATAGTTTTTATAAAATATTTTTAACGTTTCGCTGTTAGGCATCTTCAGGCTCTTTCCTTAATATACAGTTTTTACTTTAATATTTTTTAATTATAATTTCTGTTGGTGTACTTTTATTATAAAAATGTTTTTTATTAGTATACATAGTATTCTTATGGAGATAAATAAATCTTTAGAGTTAATGGTATTAACATTTTTGCAATTTTACCCTCCAAGATTGTATATAAATTTAAATTATTACCTTTTAGATCCGTCACAATCGATCCTGTATTTTTATCGGATTACCGGTTTCGACAATTATGTTGTCATCGTCAGATCACAAACACAGTCACAAAAAACAAATATCCAAAACACATCGCAAACACACAAATAAACTCTTACACCGAACTTTTAACAGTGAACATGGCGACTATATTATTTTATCATAATTGTAACATGATAAAGTTTGATTACATGTTTTATTTGTTTTTGTAACTGTGTTTGGTGATCTGATGATGACAATATAATTGTCGAAACCGGTAATCCGATAAACATACAGGAAATATTGTGACCGACCTAAAGGGTAATAATTTTAACCAATATTATTGTCCATGATAATATCATATGATATCATAGTTTTCTATATGAGCGTATTCGATTAAATTAACGTATGTCCTTGTTGTTCAAAGGTGAAAAATCTCTCAGTCATCATCGCCTTATTAAAAAAGAAGAAGATAACCCATAAAAGAAAGATCCCTACCTCTCGAAAAAGGGTCGAAAATTATTATTTTTAAAAAGGGTCGACCCTACATTATTAGGGTCGAAAAAGAACAAGAGTTGGTCAAGCAAGGACCTGATGGGAAATATGAGAGGGCTCTAACCCAAGACTAGATGAAGTAAAGTGTAGCTTCAGCTAGTGTAACTCGAAATGCTGATAGAAATAAACATCATTTCTTGAACACAATCATAAAACATACAGTAAATATTTTCTGAAAATGAATAAGTTATGAATTAATTAGATGCACACATGAATTTATATTAAGTATTATTTCTAGTCGTATTACATAATAAACAGTCCCAGGCTTGTATTAACACCGGCATGATGGAACGTACATTTATTTTTCTGACTTTTGTATTCTTTTGTTTACCAGTTAGACATTAAATATTTGACTTAGATATATGCAGATCTTTAAAAAAAAAAAAAAAAAAAAAAAAAAAAAAAAAAAAAAAAAAATTCCCAGAAAAAGGAACGACCAAAAATTATATTAAATAGCCGACATTTTTCAATCATATTAAAAGAATAGTAACCTTAAATTGATTGCTAAATTCATTCTATTTTTAAAATAATTAAATAACGTTGGAACCTTCGCAAGGTACTATACTCCTCTTGAATCAAGTGACACCTTCTCTCGACCAAACCTCTAAATCTACCATAGTGAGCCCAATGACTGAAATTGAAACAGTTGAACACTACCAGGTTCTGTCAAAGGAGCCTGAATTCATCTCAATTTGTTTTTGTTTTACTGAGAAGAGACGCACTTGGATAGTCAGAGGATGGACGATATTTCAAAAAGATTATTTTGAATACTCATGTTTTCCTTTCGTAAGAGATCCCGCAATGCTCGACCCATAGGATGTGTGGTTACTTTATGACAAAGCTCCCTGTTTCAAATCCAAAGATAAAGCATCATTGACTTATATTTAAACAATGAATGCTGAAGGGTTCTCCTGATCGAAGTGTGATTAAACATTTTCGAGTAATCTTAACGAATACGCCGCACTGGAATTTAGCGAAAAAACGCACAGCCCTCAGGTTGGTGTTTGACGAGGGTGAGACAAGGATTAACCCTTGAGGAAACAAAATTTAACAGGCGAAAAAATTGCACAAAACCGAGAACCCGCACATCAGTGTTGACTAGAAAAAATTGATTTAAGCAACAAATCAATTGTTACTGTTTACATAAAACTTACGAGTAGTGTAAATGACTTATAACCAATATTTACAGTATTTTTAAACTTAAATAATATAGACTACATATAGAGTTAAATAAAAATATCAATTTCTAAAAATACTTACCATCTGCATTGCGATTAGTCTTTGTTGAAAACCTAACCTTACCTGACCCTACCAAAACTGAAGTTGTTATTTTTCTTTAACTCCATATGTAGGCTATATTATTTAAATTTTAAAACTGCTGTAATATTGGTTATAAGTCATTTACACTACTCGTAAATTTTATGTAAACAGTAAGAATTGATTTGTTGCTTAAGTCGAATCTTTCTAGTCAACGCGGGGGTTCTTGGTGTTGTGCGCTTTTATCGCCGGTCAAATTTTGTTTCCTCAGGGGTTAACCCTCGTCACACCCATTATATACTGAATGTTATATTAATTTTTTAACGTAATAAATTCACGTCATCAGAAATAGGGTTGCGTACTTTTTGAAACACCCGTCATATGACAAGTAATTTAATATAAAATAATAACTGTAGCAACCACAGCATTTGTGGATTAATCAGTTAATGAATTAACCTCACTTTGTACAGCAACTACTTCTTACAAACTGTTTATGCAATTATTATAATCAACATACATCAATTGATATACGATATGTATAGAAGAATCGAAGTTTTAAAGTCGCACATTGCTGTTAACTTTCCTATCGATACTCAGAAATGATAATTCAGTCTTTAAACGTACCTATTAATTTGATTCAAAACAAACATAATCACCGTACTAACGATACTCGTCACTCTACAATAATTTCAACTCGGAGAGAAATACTGAATGGAATGTACTCGGCAACAGTCGATTGTCAAGGTCGATTGCTTCATTCATGTAGAGATATACTGCTTTTAACCGGTCTTCTACAAGCCGATTGTGTTTAACGTAATATTCTGTTATACTGTAATTATTTGCCGCTCGGTAAAATGAAGAATATATTCTTCTACTGTAAATAGATTGGTTTTGTCACTCTAATTTTATTTTATAATTGTATGCCATTCTTTTTCTTCTTCATTTAAGCACAGAGCGTAGCCTACTATTGTTGTTCTATATGGATAGAATACAACATAATATCCATACTTGTGTATTGACTGAAAATTACTTTATTTATTTTGCAAAATGTTCCCAAATTAAATAGCCATTAAACACCCCACAAACTACAAAATGCATTTATTTAATTTATAATTTATAAGCTAATTTTATTATCATCAAAATGAAAGAAAAAGTTCTACTTTATTTGTAAATATCCATACTTGTGTATTGACTGAAAATTACTTTATTTATTTTGCAAAATGTTCCCAAATTAAATAGCCATTTAAACAACCCAAAAATTACGAAATGCATTTATTTAATTTATAATTTAAAGCTAATTTTATTATCATCAAAATGAAAGAAAAAGTTCTACTTTATTTGTAAATATCCATACTTGTTTATTGACTGAAAATTACTTTATTTATTTTGCAAAATTTTCCCAAATTAAATAGCCATTTAAACACCCCAAAAATTACGAAATGCATTTATTTAATTTATAATTTAAAGCTAATTTTATTATCATCAAAATGAAAGAAAAAGTTCTACTTTATTTGTAAATATCCATACTTGTGTATTGACTGAAAATTACTTTATTTATTTTGCAAAATTTTCCCAAATTAAATAGACATTTAAACACCCCAAAAATTACGAAATGCATTTATTTAGTTTATAATTTAAAGCTAATTTTATTATCATCAAAATGAAAGAAAAAGTTCTACTTTATTTGTAAATATCCATACTTGTGTATTGACTGAAAATTACTTTATTCATTTTGCAAAATTTCCCCAAATTAAATAGCCATTTAAACACCCCAAAAATTACGAAATGCATTTATTTAATTTATAATTTAAAGCTAATTTTATTATCATCAAAATGAAAGAAAAAGTTCTACTTTATTTGTAAATATCCATACTTGTGTATTGACTGAAAATTACTTTATTCATTTTGCAAAATTTCCCCAAATTAAATAGCCATTTAAACACCCCAAAAATTACGAAATGCATTTATTTAGTTTATAATTTAAAGCTAAATTTATTAACATTAAAATGAAAGAAAAAGTTCTACTTTTTTAGTACAATAAAACACACGATGATGTTTCGATGAATGAATTGGTGAAGAAAAAATGAAAGAGAGGGTTCTAACTCAAGACTACATGAGAGAAGGTATAGTTAGGAGCCCTCGGTATTGCTCCCCGGTAGTCACTATTTAGGATTTAATTTATGATATTTTCTATCTGAACAAAAATTAAATATTATGTGTCAAAAATACGGGAGGCTATGGTTTTACACTTTCTTTGACAAGTTGCGCTATAGATTTGTGTCATTCAAATCTAGCATTTACAATATTGCACTGATATTTCTCTTGCATTTTATTTTTGTTCACAAATTTCTAATATCATGTTAGAAAATAGTAGTTTTTATAGAAATAGAAAAGTCCTTAATAGGAAATGTCCTTAATTCAAGAATCATTGAATCCGAAATGTTGAAGGCAGCTAGCATCAAATTTCATCCTTAGACGGCCTTGCTGGGGTATTTCAAATAATAATTTAATTAAATAAGAAGCTAAAGTCTCGTCTCCTGTTGAAGATGAAAGAGCGTCTCAAATTCTACACCGTTCCAGGTAAAGATATTAAAAAAATTTTAGAAGGTCGAATTTTAAACATTTATATCCCTACAATATATAATTATTACAATAAAAATTGATTTAAGATCGGCAGGATATATAGAGAATTTTCCTAGTTTATAGAACCATAGGGAACGATTTCGCGAGCGAATTGGAGGGGGGGATTGACGTGATTGGAATGCACAGGAACATATGTGCTATTTGCAAACAGAGACTTCCTTGTATCTACGTGATTTCTTGGCCTGACTGTATTTGAATTAGCATTTTGATGAATTTTAACTGTTAAAGTGAAAAAACCAAAACTATAAATTTGATGAAATTAAATTATTCTCTGTAAATACTAAACCAAAAATTAACCAAACAAAAATTAATCATTACCGCCGTTTTAAATTTTATAAACAATATTTCTACAGGGTGTTTCCGAAAATCGTCCCATAGAGCTTATTCATCACATCAAAACCAATGAAACAGTTTCTATAACCTTATTTCCTAAAATGATTAATTATCTATCTAGCCGCCATTTGGTCTTTTTTAACAACAAAATTAATAACTTTGTAATGGTAAATGATATGGAGTTGATATTTTGGATGGTACTTAGTAGTATAAATACCCAATTTTAGCAAAATAATCAACCCATTTCCATTGCTCATTTCAAATTGGTGACTATTTAAACTTTTTAGTTTAAGGTCATTATAACAAACAAGTTTTAAACTTTAAACAACTAAGAAAAAAATCGTTAGGGTTAAACATTTTACAGACGACAGACCACTTTTTTGGACCGAGAGGGCTTCAAAATTTATAATTCCGACACCTGTTTGACTAATTCTATATAGGCTACTATATAAATTCAAAAAGTAAAAGTGGATTACAATTCCTTCTTCAAATCAAAATAAAGTTACGCTTTATTTAATAAATAAACACATAGCTGATGTATGATTCCTCATAGAACAATAAAATGTATATTTACTTTAGAACTAAACTAGAAATATTGTATTTTGTTCTCCTGCAATTCAGATATACGGGAATACTAAATGGAAGGGAAGAAAAAACATTTTCAAAGCATTAATTCACAAATGTATGCAGCGCCAGGCCGCCAATTAAAAACAATTTAAACAATGCTTGCACTTAAAACTCAAAATGGAATTCGGACTTTAATAGTTACAGTTTAAACGTAGGCCTACTTGAATTCTAATTTACTTTACCCTTCATGTAATGTAAATAGGACGGAACTATGAGAGAGGATGTTTCCGGAGTTAGACTCTGGGATAATTTGACAGTCACCCTCTCGCTCTTCTTCTCTTGCATACCTAAAACAAATAAAAAAAGATGAAATTAATTAAAGGTTTACAAACTTTTAGAATTGGTGAGGTTATGTTAGATAAACACGCGATTTATTTCTAAAGGGTGAACTCGATTAAAAACAAATAAAATGGATATGCTTTAATTAAGCCAATACTCGGAGAAGTGTAAAATTGTGGCTCTGTTGGGAAATTTTATTTCTGTTGGAACAAAAGATAGATATAAAAATTTTAATTGGTTATGAAATTATTTTTTAGCTACGGATGAGCCGATTTCAATCAAATTTGTTACCTGGGCACATTTTGGCGATATCTCGGGAAGTTTCATTTTTTGATAAGTCAAAATTTGAGGAGTAGTAAAAAACTGTAATGGGTTGTTATAAAATATTTATCCAAATCTATTTAATTTATTAAGAACAATGAGAAGAATCCGTGTTCAAAATTGCAAGTTCAACAACATAACCGGAAGGAATTGACACATAAAATCAATATATATATTTTTTCAAATACTGTGTCAACAATTTGTTTTCATGTTTTACTAACAACTACCGTTCTATCTTGGTTTTTACTTGATTCTGGGGAAAGGGAAAATAAAAAAAGGTATGATTTTGACATCGTTTCAAAACAATGTTTCTATATGTTTAATTCAAAATTCAAATGTTAAAATAGTCGCACATCTAAACTTGAACTACAGCCCTCGTTTTCGTAACAGCTTTGCAAGTTCGTGCTGTTGTATGTGAATTCAATAAACATAAAACCTCAAAAACATTCAAATAATTGTATTGAGCAGCACAAAAATAAATCGTAAATTCTTTTACATCGGCAGCAATCAATTTCATTAACTCGTCAATTAATTTTTTTTAAACAAAATTGTTAAAATATCTCCTAAGCGTTTATAATTTATTAGTTAATGCTTATACGTCGAAATACATACAGAAAAACGTAAACGATACATTAAATCTGCCATAATTTAAATATACTATTGAAGAAAACATCATTTCTTTATATTAACTTTAAGATCGCTTAGAAATCTTTCGTGAAAAGGCGGTTCACAAAATAATTCGCCTTAAGGAAAAATAATTGCTATTTAAATATAGCTAAAGAACATTCGTTAAATTTACATTAAAAGAGTTCTGAATACAGTAATTGTAATAAAAATATGTTCCTTAGGAAAGTAGTTTTAAAATCGATAAAAATAGGGAACTATTTTTAAATTTTTTAAATTGGAAAAGAAATTGGAATTAGGTTAATAATCACAACTCTGACGGGAAGCTAGTACGGACAAGAAACGGATTAAGAATGTCGGTTTACAATTTACAGAAAAAGTTTTAGTAAGGTTTAACGATTTTACTGCTAAAAACTGTGTCAATTACATAAATTAACTGAGATATTTTGCATTATATTGTTGTTTAAAGAAAGAAAAAACCACACGGCCAGCATCGTCTTATAAAAAAAAAAAGGAAAATAAAATAAAGATTCCTAAGTCTTGAATAGCATCAGGGTCGTAATAGAACAAGAGTTGATCAAGAGAGACCTAAGGAAAGATGAAAGAGACGGATATAACACAAGACTACATAAACGTTTCTATTTAAAACAAAATTACCAATAATAAAATCATTTTACTTTGAGATTTTACATAGAATCCTGTAATAAAATATCTACATTTACATTTGAATGTAATTTTTTTTGCGAAATTGGTCTTTTCACTTGCACTAAATGAGAGGTAAATTTTCAACTTTGCGAAATTGGGCTGTATATAAAACGTACTTCAATTTCACGAGCAATAATTGACTTGCCCGATGATACCGCAAGGCGAAACTATTGTAGCTCATTTATATTATTAAAATATTTTGAAACTTTATTGCTTTATTTTATCCTTGAATATGGAGTTTCAACAAGAAATATCTGCTATTACATTAAAAATAACTCAATTCTTGTTTCCCACTGTTATTCGTTTCAGTTATCAAACACAATTTTGTAACACCCTGTACACAAACACGACATTATCGGTCGTAATTTTAGTAAACAAACTACTCGTTAAAACGTGATCAAGGAACAATGATCGAAGCACCAAATAGGCGCCCGTGACGAATGTTGTAATAACTGTATTTCAGTACGGAAATTATTTAATAACTCATTTTCTCCAATAACCTTCAGGTTAAAAATTTACAGAATCAACCAGTACTCGGATTATATTTTATAAACATCACTGTTCCCAGTGTTGTAAAACAACTCGAGACCTTTACACGGTATAATTAGGTGACTTTTTGTTGAGTTCATCCCTTTCATCTCCTTGTCACAATCCCCTGAGAGGAAATCACAGTACCAGTCGTATTTCCTTTAACGTTTGATGGTCGAGTGCGCCGTTATGTTTATCTTACGAAAACCGTTCTCTACTTTCTATTTCAGTATTACACACTGGTCGGACAAATAAGTAAATATAGAAATAAACATGACTTATTATGGTGATAACTTATCTATCCGAGTCGAAACGGGTCAATACACAGCTATATATAACAAAGAGGAAATCATCACTGACTCATCATTAATCCATCCTCTTCCTACCAATCTGTAAATTAGACATTCGACATAGTTATTGTTTATAGACTTTGAGCCAGTTAATATGAGGTTTATTTTACACCGAGATATTTCATTAATTTTTGTACATGTCTTTAGAAGATTGTATCTGGCAGCTCCTTGACTTTAAAAATTCTATTTTTCTAAATGTTTAAAGTGGTTTTAAAAAAAATATGGTGAAAAATATGTAAATTTTTCATTAAAATTATACCTGTTGACTTACAAACGTACAAAAATATATATATATCTGAAAACTTAGACAGGAAAAGGATAGCCAGAAGGCAGGCAAAACATGTAACACATGACCTTTGTCCGACCGCATAGTAAATAGTGTTATTTAATGATTTATTATTTTACCTTCTGGTTCCAAAGGGAAACCCTAGCGGGTATCATCGATTTTAAAATAAAAGGTTAAAGCGTGTACTTTTAAACACGCGAATTAGTGTGATAGGGACAGTTATTTTATAAAGTCGCAGTTTATGAAGCAGCCTAGCGCCAACATATTACTATTTTCCATATTTTTAGATAACGTCATTTTAAAGTTAGGGTGACATGATACCTGACATAAATTTGGCCTATTACCAACATATTAATATTTTCGTCAAATAAACATACATATTAGTAATCAGAATAACTTTTTATATACCCCACACATAATATTAACACATATATAATATACTAGCTAAAAGCCTCAGTTTGATTGTTGATATAGTTTTATAAAGTTTTTTTTAACACAACCCTAATGGTGGTGCTATGAAAATACATTATGCCCAAATATAGCAACAAACCGATTTTGATCAAAACAACATAGATATGATTCTTATTTTAAGGGTAAAAAACACCCTGGGAGTGGAACATTTTAAAAACCTTTCTTAGTACGCGTCTACAAACCTACCCCAAACCATGTTAAAAATGAATAGCCCTAGGCTTCTTGGGTCCAGAGATATGCTTTAGGGGTAAAAAACACCCTTGAAGTTGAAAATTTTTAAAACCCTTTCTCAGTAAGCGTCTACAAACCTACCCCAAACCATGTTAAAAAATGCATAACTCTAGGCTTCTTGGATCCAGAGATATGCTTTAGGGGTAATAAACACCCGTGAAGTGGAAAATTTTCAAAACCCTTTCTTAGTACACGTCTATAGACCTATCCCAAATCATGTTAAAAAAATCACAGCTCTAGGCTTCTTGAATCTAGAGATATCTTTTAGGGGTAAAAAACACTCTAGGAGTGGAACATTTTCAAAACCCTTTCTTAGTACACGTCTACAGTCCTACCCCAAACCATGTTAAAAAATTCGTAGCTCTAGGCTTCTTGGATCCAGAGATTTTTTGATCAGTCGGTGGGTTTTGACTTTTTATACATATAGATAACTCGATAGTGTTTGCCCCTTAACTACCCCAAGATTATTTTTTATACCCATATGTTTCCTATATGGTGAACAATACAAAGAATATAAATGTAAAGTTTGAAATATATAGGATTTATTGTCTTGTCTTGTAGACTGGTTGCGACTTCCAGACAGACAGACAAGCGTCCTTGGTTTTACCTACGGACTTTTTATATAAAGAAAAAAGGGCATAAAATATTCTGGGAAAAATGTTTTACAATATTTTTCGATATCTACATTTAGCGTAATATAATTTAACTATTGAACACTTTTGAAACGCCTAACGTTCGGCAGTGCTAACGTTAGGAACTATAGTAACGATATTAAAGTAATCATTTGCAATTAATTATGATTAATGATATCAAAAGATAAATAGTTAATTAATTCATGTACAAAGAAAAATAAAATAAAAAGAAAAAGAAATTAATATTGAAGAAAATGTAATGAAGCCAGGTGCAGTTTGGGAGGTTGGAATGTAACGGTACCAAGGGAAGTGTACAAGAAACACAAAGAAAAAATACTAAAAAAATAACTCACGTTTTTGCCTTGTGGCAACGCTTATACTTCTGGAAAAATTATTAATAAAAAATTGTTTATTTTCGAAACACCCAAGTGGTTTTGGCAAAACTTTTGTCTACGTGTTACCAACTTTAGGGATCATTTCCAATATAATTTTTTATTAATCGTGTAAAGTTTTGTGAACATTAAATAACAGAAGATGATAACACAATCATGGTAATATCATATTGTTACCAATAAAGTGTTTTGCTTTGGAAATTAATGTTTCACTTCATTTGATAACAATTAATCGGAGAGTTTGAAAGATAACACAGGACTGTTATATTTACAGTAACGTGGTCCTGACATGGCAATGTCTCGACTACTTTTTAATAAACTATATCCTCTGGTTCCAGTTTACTAGGTCCAGCCGGGAAACTTTCAACCAATCAAGTCATAAGGATTGGTTTATAAAATATTCTTTTTAAGTGAACACTAATTTCAGTGTTGTAGGAGACACTAAATTTAACAAACGAGGTAATTGGCTCGATAATCTATCTCAAACGACGAGAAATCGAAACAAACAAAATAAAAGATTGTGAAATATAAATTTCTTTCACTCGACAAAATTGCGCAAATTTAAATCATGTTATTGTACTCGAATATGGTAATGACATATATATATATATACAATAACCAGTTTATTTTAAGATCACATAGATTTAAATCAACAATAATAAATGATTGTGTAGAGCCATGCCATTACTCACTTACACACATTACGTAGAACAGACTTATAACTGCGTGGGACGATGGAACGCCCATTTCATTTATCCGTCCACTTAATTATAGAGTATGTAATTATTTAATTAATTTACAACAAGCCTAGGCTACTTACACTATACTGTAATAACTTGCAACATTCTCGAACTATTTTTGTAAAACAAACGAAGAATTTTCACCATTGAATAAACAACAATTGCTATTACTGCAACACATCTGTGGATGTTTTCTCAGAAGTGAAAACAATTTTCAATATAAGAAGATAGTTTTACGAGTACGATTTTAAAAGTTTGAATTTTAATAATTGTTAAAACTCGTTTAGAGGGGGTAATAAAACGAAGTCCTTTCTTTGGGGATATAAAACAAATAATTAAAAACTTTTACTTTAGATATTGAATAACGAAGAAGGGGAGATGGAAACGAGGAAGTAACTAGGTTTCGAACCTGGAAGTTTACACATTTCGAAACTTCATATTCTTTATCTAAATGAAATTTGGCAAAAAATGTACATCAGAGTTATCATTTAGGAGGGTCGACGTAATTTATCGTTTACGGCGTTTTAGAAACATTGTTTAACGGGCTTATACAAAGAAAATCATAACCACTTTCTATACAACAATAAATAACGAATTATATAATATCTTTAATTCTGATATTTATCATCTAAGAACAGATTCAAACATAATTTCTTAAAAAAAAATATATAAAAATTAGTAGGGTGAATCAAAAGAATTAGAAATGTTTATTGTCCATTCAACAACATAAATAGTAATTTGGATACGTGTTTGTGAACAAGGGGACGTTCAATTTTAAACATCTTGGGCATTTTATTAGAAACACACAAATATATTAAAAATTAACATAGCGTGGTTTTTCTCACTTCGCGGACGCTAAGTCACTCTTAAAGAATCTATTGTGGAATATATACGAGCACTTATACAAACACACTATATGTAATTCTTCCTCGACCACCGACGTATCTCATGAGGACTCTGGTAACAGCTCTAAGGATTTCCGGCTCTACAAAGATTCTTTCACGCATGCTTTGATATTGGTAGACGTCTTCGTTTTATAGGAGTAGAACAGATAGAGCTTTCATTCAACAACATTATTTTTAGGTGGTAATTCACTGGGCAGTGTCCAATTAACAGATTTTAAAATGCTGACTGTTCACTAAGGAAAAGTTTATTGCAACGGTTCCAAACTGAATTTACTTGCTGTTTAACAAATCATTACGTCTAATCAAAAAAAGGAGGGACGAAATCACCAAATAAGGACCCCTAGCCCTCGAATACTGTGGTAGTAAAATAACAAGCGTTGGCCAAAAGAGAGATTTGATAGGATAGATGAGTTATAGATTCTAACCCAAGCGCACACGGAAAAGGGTATAGTTCCACCTAGGTTCTATCAAGATTGCCAATCTCGTACTCACTATAGTGAGTCCCTGAAGGTCTGAACTGATAATGTCGAACCCATTTCTTTGTTTTCTCTGCTTACACAAGGTCAACAGATAAGGTCTCTTCAACTATCACGCCCTTACTGAACTCTTCTGATGGTCTTCAACCCATTCCCATTGAATCCAAGGATCCTTTCATCAGACCCCAGATAACAACAATCTTTTACTCGAGGATATCTCCTATCCCACAACTCTCAGATTAACTACCTGCAACTAATCAACCAGAGACCAAACCCATTGAAGTATCTTCAAGAATACGTTACTGTCGTCACAATCTTTAGTTACAGGGTTGTGCAAAGATTCTTTCAAAAGTTGGCAATAACGAATGTAAATTCATACTAAATGTACAATTTTGATAAGTTACTAGCAGTGGACGTAATGTCAGTAGTTACAACTGGGTGTTCTTAATAAGAACAAATTAAAACTGTTTTATAAAATAGTGAACCACAAGACGTGCGCGCGTCTGTGTGTTTCTGTAAAGAACAAAGTTTAAAAATTAGATAAAAATAATAATAACAAACAAATGTTGACAGTCCATTATTAATATCACGGAAGGTTGGAAAGTTCCCGCAATTACAAAATTAGTAAATCTCAATTGTAATAATAACAAATTTTACTTTGTAGAAAATTTGCGTGTCCGTCTTACTGGTAGATTGTTACAGGAAACCTGCATAATGATTCTATGTTGATGATTTTAATCTTTATATAAACACAGCTTTCACTCGACATACTCCGTTGTTGGTAACTTGGTTCTATAGTGAGTTCCACGTTTAGTTGGTATGTATTTAATGACGAGAGGCTGCGCTATTACACGTTTAAAAAACATCATGAAACTGTATTGCACAGGTTGAAAATTTGTCATTTAAAATTAACACATTTCAATGATAAAATAAACGTTTTTTTCTATTAGAAAACAGAACATAAATATAATTAAACTTTGAATAATCTTTTTCTCCCCTTAAATATAATGGAAATAAGTTGGTATAGAAAATTCCAATTTTTTTTTGTTTCCAAATTTTATATAGAAAAAAATTAATATATTTAAATAAAGTCTATCTTTGATTCGCATGTACCATAACACTCATCCATAAATAGTATTTTATTGATACACAGTTTTTACTGACATCGGTAAACATTTTTTTTGCCAACAATTTCTCAAATGCAATTTTATTTTACTTTCGTTTTGGCACAATATGATATTATTTTCGTAATTCATCAAAATTTCAACAAAATCTGTAGAGTCTATTTTGAGAAAATATTAATTTTGAATTGTATTCTTCTATTATGGGAGTTATCTTCAAATATTTAGTTATCTGAATAATCTCAATATTAGCCGAAATATCCTCAAAATTTGATCAAAATTGGTCCATTCGTTTGGATCACTGTACCGACAGACAGACATAATTGCAAATACTGCATTTTTTGCTTCAGGGTACCTCAAACGAATATTTACGCGTACTATTGGGCATTGATTTGTTTACATTTCAACATAACTTACTGTAATCAACGAGTAAGTGAAAAATAAAAAGGAATCTTCAAATGTTTTACCGTAAAAACACTTGTACATATAATACGAATATTTTGGTAAAAACGTTAAGCAAATTAACTTAAAATAACGTGGATAAAACTGGCGCAATATTTATAAACGCTGACAGATCTTATTAATGCATTGGAATGTTCTTTTACTTAACGCAGAGGTTATCAAGAGCTTTCTTATCACAGGAGGTTAATTATCGGAGCATTAATAAAGATAACATTATTGTTCTTTTAGAGAATAATATTTTCATTATTATAGGAGTACAGAAGACGATTGTATCATTATAATCACGTAACAGACCGAGATCGGAAATAAGTGTTGATGTAGGCTCTATCTGGAGGCTGGAATGATACTTCCACTTGGGCTTTACAATACAGTAGAGCCGCTTTAACTGTGCCACTGGGAGACAGCGCTGAGAACAACCCATACTTAGCAGTATAAGTTAAAGAAAATATTATCATTGATCCTTTTCGTCTTAAATTATATTTTGAAATAATACAACATTCACAAAATATTCAAACAATAAATAGTTGGAATCATGATAACAATTGTCGTATATAAAAAAGTGAAAGAGTTTTTTTAAATTTTTATTTTAATTTTAGTGTACGATTTTTGTCAGTTAAAATAAAACTACCCCAAACAGAGGGAAGATAAATTCGCGCAACACTCAGCCAAATTCGCGCTTAGCTCAGTCTTCAAAGCTTGATTTTCGGAATTCAGTCGGATTTTACAATTTGAGTTATTATTAAACGCGTCAAAAGACTCATTTATCTAGACTAAGTTAGAAATTACAGAAGTGTTAAATAAAAGAATATAAATTGTAGCGGGAAAAATATAATAAAATAAAAACTTTTTAGATAAGACACAATACGTGAATCGAATAAATATCAAGATGGTAATTTTATATTGGTCAAAAAGAACTAAGCAACCAACAACAGGGTTCATACAGTTCACAAGGTTCGTAGAAAATTTCTTGAACGTAAAAAAATTACGGGAAAATTAGCTAAAAATATTTCTCACACAAAAACAGACAAAGCTTAGTTAAACAAAATGTATTTCCTATTATCTCACCAAAAATTAAACCATGAGCAGCGGCAAGGATACATTTTGGTTTGTCACAGCCGTTTTTGTGTCGTACATTAGCCTGAATAATAATCTTTAGACAAATTTTGAACAAGTATATATTGAGAGATGGCATTTAAAAAGGGCTGTTTTGGATCTTTAATGGTTACAATGTTAAAAAATGATATTCTATTTTATCAAAATCGATATTACTATTTGAGGTTTAGAATATTGCTCGGTCGACAAACGCACACAATCTCAAAAACATTTATTACTTTTTTTTTAATATACGGAGTATAAAAAATGTTTTTTATTTAGAAAATAATACATTTAAAATGTCTATAGATTTCTCAGTGTGAACGGCCATGACCCGAAATATGTGGTTTTACGATTAAATGTATCGTATAATGAACGTTTGGGTCGATTTTACTTATTTTTTATATGGTTATTAGAACAATTTGTATCTGAATTACAAAAATTTAACCTCCAAGATTTCAATCGAAACGTTTTGAAACTATTTCCCAGGAAATAGACGTTCGGAAGTTATCTGTCTTGAAGTGACAATTAACCGATGTGTCTTAGTAAGTTAACTATTTCAAACAGGTCTTTGTTAATTAAATTTTGATGATATTGATAACTTAAAACCATATTAAAAGCCTCAAATAAAAGAAAATTGTAATCAGTAAATTTAGAATATACCAAAATGAACCCTGATGTCGTAGAATTTTCTAAATTATTCGGGAACTTTTCACTACGTTTAGGATAAAGTAAAATAAAGTTATAAAAACACATCAATAGTTTTATCCACTTCACAGAATTGTAAGTAATTAAGCAGCATAATTTGTTATATGACGAGAAACGTGAAAAGATAAGCTAATCCCGCTGCAAAGTTAGGTTGAAATTCCACAAGTCACGCACACATGCGTTATTGCCCGTCTCTAAAGCTGTTTTGTCATTCCCGAGGGACCGACGCATTGCGCTCTTGTGAGTTTCGTGTTTGCACTTGATATTTGTTTTGCAGTTTCCTTTCCGATGGTTTTAAACGCGCACCATTTACTTCACGCGTTTAGGAACACACAGAGTGGATCGAATGAAGTCAGGTGGAAAAAGAGAATGAATCTGTGACGTGTCAATTTATAGAAGATTTAAAGCACTGTGCACAATAATTGTAAATGTATTTTTGTTCCCAGTTTTGTTTTTATTAACAAAGTAAAAAACTCTTAATGAAATCATCCGTCTAAACAATATTTGCACTTAATATAATTAAAATGGGTCGCTAGGTTTAAATAAATTTAAGGTATGGAGGTTATATCTTTCTGTTTCTCCTTTGTTTACTAAACAAACATTCCCTTATTTTTAATTTTAATTTTATTTGTTAATAATTAATTTTTATAAATTTGTGTTTTTGATTTAGTATTTTTTTTTTTTTTTTAATATTACTGTTCTAACGTAATGATACATTCATTATAAAGTAACTTTTTATAAAAATATTTCAAAGAAAACAAACTTAGTTCCACAAATGGAAGATACTATTATAGATGGTTTAGATACTAGCGGAAAGACCTGTTGATGTTTTCTACTTAGAGAAAGAGCGTCCAGAGCAATGACCTGGTAGAGTTTGTCTTACGTCAAATATGTTTAAATACAGAAGACTTTCACCAATTAACAAACAAGTGTTGATTTCAACTCGGCCAAATCGTAGATCTAACCCTTGCCTCGACCCGTATTTGGAAAGTGTCAGCAATCTGTTCAAAATAACAAATCTAGAGATACGTCTTGTTCTCAAAGAATAGGTCACTTTCTAGCCGGACACTAAAGATGGCCGACTCTACTTATTTAGCAGTACAATCACGGCTGGAATGCACATAAAGAAGGAACTGGATCCATTGCCAACTAGCTGGAAACGGATTCCAACATGGTTGCATTGCATTTCAACCGTTAACAATATATGATAGATAACAAGTAATTTTATCTGTTTCCAACCAACGGTTGTGGGTCTAAACACAACAATGCATTTCAGGTGTGTCCAACATAAAGTAAACCTAAACATAACATTGAATTTTAGCTGTTTCCAAAAAACGGTTGCTGTATCTAGAGAAAATTATTTATCTGGGCTATTTTTAATGCATTGTAGGACGAGTCATAACATTACATTTCAACTGTTTCAATCACTTAATAGGCCTAAACATGACATTACATTTCAGATGTTTTCAATTCATAACAACAAAATGATGCTGTGCCTGATAAAAAACAATTTATTTGGTTTCTTTTCCATGTACAATAAGCTTAATCATAAAATTGCATTTCAATTGATTCCATCAATTTTAGGCCTAATCATAACATTGCATTTCAGCTCTTCTCAAACCATAGTAGGCCTAATACTTCAGCCGTGACCATCGATTAGTAGGCCTACATTTAGAGTTGTATTGCTGTTGTTTCCAACACCCAGTAGGCTCTAACATAACATTACATTTTAATTGTTTACAAACCATAGTAGACCTATTATTAACAATATATATCAGCTGTGATCATCGATTAGTAGGCCTATACTTAGAGTTGGATTGCTTTGTTTTAAACACCTTGTAGGCTCTAACATAACATTACGTTTCAACTGCTTCATCTCTTAGTAAGCCTAAACATAGCATTACGTTTCAACTGCTTCATCTCTTAGTAAGCCTAAACATAGCATTACGCTTCAACTGCTTCATCTCTTAGTAAGCCGAAATATAGCATTACGTTTCGACTGCTTCATCTCTTAGTAAGCCTAAACATAGCATTACTTTTTAACTGATCCATCTCTTAGTAAGCCTAAACATAGCATTACGTTTCAACTGCTTCATCTCTTAGTAAGCCTAAACATAGCATTACGCTTCAACTGCTTCATCTCTTAGTAAGCCTAAACATAGCATTACGTTTCAACTGCTTCATCTCTTAGTAAGCCGAAACATAGCATTACGTTTCGACTGCTTCATCTCTTAGTAAGCCTAAACATAGCATTACGTTTCAACTGCTTCATCTCTTAGTAAACCTAAACATAGCATTACGTTTCAACTGCTTCTTCTCTTAGTAAGCCTAAACATAGCATTACGTTTCAACTGCTTCATCCCTTAGTAAGCTTAAACATAGCATTACGTTTCAACTGCTTCATCCCTTAGTAAGCTTAAACATAGCATTACATTTCAACTGCTTCATCCCTTAGTAAGCTTAAACATAGCATTACATTTCAACTGCTTCATCCCTTAGTAAGCCTAAACATAGCATTACGTTTCAACTGCTTCATCCCTTAGTAAGCTTAAACATAGCATTACGTTTCAACTGCTTCATCTCTTAGTAAGCCTAAATATAGCATTACGTTTCAACTGCTTCATCTCTTAGTAAGCCTAAATATAGCATTACGTTTCAACTGCTTCATCTCTTAGTAAGCTTAAACATAGCATTACGTTTCAACTGCTTCATCTCTTAGTAAGCCTAAACATAGCATTACGTTTCAACTGTTTCATCTCTTAGTAAGCCTAAACATAACATTACGTTTCAACTGCTTCATCTCTTAGTAAGCCTAAATATAGCATTACGTTTCAACTGCTTCATCTCTTAGTAAGCTTAAACATAGCATTACGTTTCAACTGCTTCATCTCTTAGTAAGCCTAAACATAGCATTACGTTTCAACTGCTTCATCTCTTAGTAAGCCTAAACATAACATTACGTTTCAACTGCTTCATCTCTTAGTAAGCCTAAATATAGCATTACGTTTCAACTGCTTCATCTCTTAGTAAGCCTAAACATAGCATTACGTTTCAACTGCTTCATCTCTTAGTAAGCCTAAACATAGCATTACGTTTCAACTGCTTCATCTCTTAGTAAGCCTAAACATAGCATTACGCTTCAACTGCTTCATCTCTTAGTAAGCCTAAACATAGCATTACGTTTCAACTGCTTCATCTCTTAGTAAGCCTAAACATAGCATTACGTTTCAACAGCTTCATCTCTTAGTAAGCCTAAACATAGCATTACGCTTCAACTGCTTCATCTCTTAGTAAGCCTAAACATAGCATTACGTTTCAACTGCTTCATCTCTTAGTAAGCCTAAACATAGCATTACATTTCAACTGCTTCATCTCTTAGTAAGCCTAAACATAGCATTTATTTCAAATATTTTACAATCCATAGTTGGCCTGAACATATGAAATCTGTTTCTAACTCAAGGTATATAACGATTGTATTTCAGCTGTTCCAAAAGACAGTGGTAATAAATGTGACTCTTGTTTCCCACATAAGGCACCTAACATGGCATTTTAACTGGGCCCAACATATAATAGGCCTAATTATAACGTTGTATTTCAGCTCTTCCTATCACACAGTACGCCTAAACATTGAATTGCAAATTTTCAAATTCTAACACAAACTAGGGTAAAACGAAATATATCTGATTTCTTACAATAGACCTACACATAACAAACAAATCATAGCAACTCCTAACCATTTGATAAGTCTAACTTTGAATTTCTTCCCTCATGAATATATGGCCTAAACATACCATTGTTTTTTAAATACAATATTCACAAAATAATATAGTTGGAAAATTTATAGTTCATTTCAAACCTAATACATAATAATAACTTAGAAAACGAGGTTGTAAACAGTTTAAAACGTCAAATCTGATTTTTTTCATCAACATTTTCGGGGAAAGCTCTTTGCTGTGGATATTTCATACCCCCCGGTGAACTCTTTTTAATAACGCGGTAACCCTAAAGTTTAATCTTTGGCCATTTCGGTAGTTTTTAGAACACTAGATATGGCAAATTTACGATATCGCCTATTTACCCTCCTTTCTCTGTGTATGTTTAAGCAGCCCTAGAACAAGACTGGGTTACGTTTTTGTTTTGGACGAAAGTAAACAGTAAGCCCGATGTTGCCGAAAGGCGAAACAATTTTATTGTAGCTCATTTATATCATTATATAATTTTGAAACTTTAGCTTAATTGCTTTATTTAATCCTTGAAATTAAATAGAACCACTATCCATTAAGTACGAGAATAAAAAATCAAATTGTTTGTCTACGTTTTTATAAACAACTCTAAAGCTATAAAAAATCCACGTTACGTTTTTTTAAAACTAATATCTTGGTAGCATGTCGCTAGTCTAGAATGACATCTCATTGTTTATAGGAGAAGATATACTTTACAATGATATACACGTAAACTATTGCAATTAAAGAAAGTGAAAGGTTTATATGCGTTTTAACAGACGCCAATTTAAAAACGTGTAGAAAAATCTACCGAACGTGTATGATAAGTACAACAATACAGAGCTTATCGAAAAGGTAATAAAGGAATCTAAGAAATCTTTAAACAATCTAATTAAGATTGCTATAATTTATAGGCTAAAAGTTTGTGACGTTTATTGGATAGGACAATGGAAAATTCAGCAATTTATTGAGTTGTTAAGAAATAATCATGTCCATTAGTACACTTTACCAGAAGTGTACTTTAATAGCAAAGAAATTTGTGAGTACGATCATGGTACTTACCCAGCCTGTTCGTATAGTGCAATACAAGCAGATCCTCTAACAGTAGGTTACTTTGACCTTCTAGAAACTGTTGAATTACAAGGGGTTTAGGCAGTGGGGAACAGTTGTTACATAGGGTGTCTAAATATGTATATCACAACTCTTTGGACTTAGGGGAGAACCTAACGGGCCTAGTACATGTATATATGCTAAAACGTCTCCACTAGATTCTGGTGTCAGTATATCGGTTCTGAGGAGCGTTTAAGATGTACATATGTGAAGAAGTATCTACTCGTACACTCGCGTCCATGACTTGGCCCTGCTGGATCTCTTATCACATTTTCTTACAAGGTTAGGGTTAGACATTATATTTTTTCCCATAACATTGATTTGTCATCGTAGAAAGTTGCAGTTGTTACCATTACATGCAGAATTCAAATCTTTAACACTTTATTTAATTTAGTGCGTTATAAGTTAAATAATAAATACATCACGAAATATGAACAAAATCTATTTAAAATGACAGCCATTTTGAAGTTTAATATTCGATTAAGTATAAAACAGTCTTAGGCAATTTCTATTGTCTGGATCCTATTACTCGGTGGATGAGTTTATGCGTTGATTGTAATATTTCATGATGGATGTTTTCTTTTTTTTCTTTTATAATATGTTTATCCTGTTTTATCTGACTGTACTATAATTTATTTATGTGTAATGTGTCAATTATTGTATATTTTTCTCTATTTTTATAAGCTGTTTAACTGTTTGTTGTGATTTGTTATGTGTATTGTCTCAATGTTTTGTAATGTGTATATATGACCTGTTTTATACAAATTTTATTTGTCAAAAAACTAATATTGAATAAATCTTATTCTATTAAACGAGCAAGGAATTGTATTTATGTATGTATGTATGTATGTATGTATGTACTGTATGTATGTATTTCCAGTCATTTTATCTCAAAAACGACTCTAACGATTTTCTCCATATTTTGTATATAAAGGGTTTTCAACATCAGGAATCCAATGGACTTGGTCAAAATTTCGAGAAAAAAATTTTCTATGAGTTTTCATGATTCGAAAAATATAATGTAAAAATATATAGGAGAAATATTAGCTACGTCTACTTCTATTAAACGAGCAAGGAATTGTATGTATGTATGTATGTATGTATGTATGTATGTATGTATGTATGTATGTATGTATGTGTGTGTGTGTGTGTATGTATGTATATAGGCTATGTACCTATTTCCAGTTATTTTATCTTAAAAACGGCTCTAACGATTTTCTCCATATTTTTTTATATAAAGGGTTTTTAACATCAGCAATCCAATGGACTTGGTCAAAATTTCGAGAATTAATAGAAGCAAGTATGCTAAACAAATTAGGTGAAATCAGACTTGCTTCTATTAATTCTCGAAATTTTGACTAAGTCCATTGGATTGCTGATGTTGAAAACCCTTTATATACAAAATATGGAGAAAATCGTTAGAGCCGATAATTCTACAAAAAAGTTTTAAAATATGTTTTTATAATTTTCATAATGGGAGATAATTATTGTACTTATAACAAAACCAAATAACTAATAACAAACCCAATTTTTTATAGACGAGACAATAACCCGATCGGAGATCGGCTTTCCTGGTACTAAATAAATAAATAAAATTTAAAAGGTAAGTTTAAATACGAATATTTCTAACTTATTTACACTTTAATTTGCAATATCTAGGAATCAAAACTTCTAATCTTAATGTCATAAATCAATTGTACTGTTTTGGCATTGGCCTACTACGTGGCTATTTCGTTTATACAAATAGTTTCTCAGGTTTCATTCTTTTATTTTTTAAATAGACTTTAAAACAAACTTTATTGAATAGAATTCCTCAATTCACGTCCATGATAGTAAATTACTAACTGTAAATATTAGGATCAATCGTTAAATTATTGTAAATGTATTCGGTAAGCAATGTCGAAGATTTATTAAAATTGTAGAGTTATATTTGAAGATTTATAATACTACATTTTTAAGAAAAATGCGAAATTGTCATTTAATGAATGTATAGATGGAAAAATAATGTTATAACAACAATACAATAGAAAATAATGAGCTCACAAACCTACGCTAGAAACCTACGTTTTAAAAATAAAAATGAAACAGCTAAAACTATCCTTTTTTTTACGTATAGTAATAAAATATTTTTCAGAACAACTTAAAGTAACAGATAAGACTTCCAGCAAAAAAAAAAAAAAAAAAAAAAAAAAAACTCTTACTAAAAGCAATAGAGTTTCTATTTCGACTGTAAAAATTTAAATATTCAAACTAAATCGTGCTGAAATAGTAAACGAAAAAAAACACAAATTTTGCTGCTTAGAATTCTGTTCGCTTGTCAACAAAATCAAAGTGCACGCAATCCCCCCTCCCTCCTCCTTCACCCTAATCAACATGTTTACATCGCTCCTTGCCTCAGGGAACATTGTCAATCTCTTCGAAGAAAATATGAATAATGTCAATTTGAAGAGTTGAATTATATAATGTACCCTTTTAAACAAAACAAATATAGGGACATGCGTTTTATCAATCAGCACACACCTACTATAGAGTGAATACTGGTGGAAAACAGCTTTGAAATATCTAATAAAATATTGTATTAAACAGCTATGTTTATTTTTTAACTTTATTTTGTACTGCCAATTTTAAGAGGAAAATCGGTATCTAATAACTATGAGGTTAAGCGGAAGAAGGACCTTTTCAGAGTGATTACTATTCCTGATGATGGAGTTACGGCTCCGAAACATGTCGAATCTCGATTAAGAAGTCACGTGACAACCAAATAAGTTAATTAACTAATTTTAAACAGTGACTTAGCTACCATAAATTGCAAATTAAATAATATACGTCGCTAATTTTTCTTTCTTTCTTATATGTGACATCGAAAATCTACTAATTTTTATTATTACTGGTTTTTTCCTTATGGAAATAATTTAAACTTTGCAAAAATACAAAATAAAATATTTGGAAACCGATTTATTTAAATTGAGACTAAACTTTGCTTCCCTTGTGAGATAAACTTAACCTAAGTAAAAATCGTATTTTTTTTTTAAATCGAGTTTTAATAACGTTGGTCAAAGTCCGTTTGTCCTTGAACCGATTTTCATTTACTTGAGATTTGGCACTGTGGTTTATAATTATTCACTATTTCACAAATATTTTGATCGAAACTTTTTAAACAATTTAGAGAAACGTCTGTCTTTTATAATAGCTCTACAGCCATTTTTTTGTCAATAAGTCAAAAACAGACTTTTTTTGGTTATATGGTGCCCAGTAGCTTTATGTTTGGGTCCTTAGAGACTACTTTTTAGTAAGTGATATGGTGTCCAGTAGTTTTATATTTGGGTCCTTTGAGACTACACTTAAGTAAGTGATATGGTGTCCAGTAGCTTTATATTTGAGTCCTTAGAGACTACACTTTAGTAAGTGATATGGTGTCCAGTAGCTTTATATTTGGGTCCTTAGAGACTACTTTTTAGTAAGTGAAATGGTGTCCAGTAGCTTTATGTTTGGGTCCTTAGAGGCTACGCTTTTGTAAGTGATATGGTGTCCAGTAGCTTTATATTTGGGTCCTTAGAGACTACACTTTTGTAAGTGGTATGGTGTACAGTAGCTTTATATTTGGGTCCTTAGAGACTACACTTTTGTAAGTGATATGGTGTCCAGTAGCTTTATATTTGGGTCCTTAGAGACTACACTTTTGTAAGTGATATGGTGTCCAGTAGCTTTATATTTGGGTCCTTAGAGACTACACTTTTGTAAGTGATATGGTGTCCAGTAGCTTTATATTTGGGTCCTTAGAGACTACACTTTTGTAAGTGATATGGTGTCCAGTAGCTTTATGTTTGGGTCCTTAGAGACTACACTTTAGTAAGTGGTATGGTGTCCAGTAGCTTTATATTTGGGTCCTTAGAGACTACACTTTTGTAAGTGATATGGTGTCCAGTAGCTTTATATTTGGGTCCTTAGAGACTACACTTTAGTAAGTGATATGGTGTCCAGTAGCTTTATATTTGGGTCCTTAGAGACTACACTTTTGTAAGTGATATGGTGTCCAGTAGCTTTATGTTTGGGTCCTTAGAGACTACACTTTTGTAAGTGATATGGTGTCCAGTAGCTTTATATTTGGGTCCTTAGAGACTACACTTTTGTAAGTGATATGGTGTCCAGTAGCTTTATATTTGGGTCCTTAGAGACTACACTTTAGTAAGTGATATGGTGTCTAGTAGCTTTATGTTTGGGTTCTTAGAGACTACACTTTAGTAAATGATATGGTACCAGTAGCTTAGAGACTACACTTTAGCAAAATATGATCAATATTTTGCTCCTCGTTGGGCTGAAGAGGACAACGTCAGACAACAGACGACAAATTTATTCTAAAAATATTTTTGGAGACCTCAAAACGCAATATTTGCGTGAAAATCACGTCATCATTTTTTTTTTAGCAATCCTTTAGATAGCCTATTAGGCCTACATATTTGTGAGAAAATAAAGTTATACATTTCAAAAGAAATGCGCATTTATCTAGTGTTCAAATCTTATAGTTTTCATATAATGCGTTAATAAAAAAAAACACACACCAAAACAATGCAATCTGTTTTTCATAAAAAGGTTAGTGGTTGAGTATCGACGTTTTATTACATACTTAATACAGGATTTTTTTTGTTGTTTTTTTTTACTTCGCGTGTATATTATTAATTTACTTATCTGATCAGTTTACAAAGAAACTTCTTAATTTTAATGTGAAATATAATTAGGGTTTTTTAAGGAAGGGAAAATTAGATGTGCTGCAAATTTGTTTTTCACAAAAGAAATTTTGACGGTTAAACCTAAACGTAAGAACGGAATAAAAGGAGCGAGATAGAGAGAAAAGAGTGACTTACCATTAATAACTTTTTGAGTTACGAATCATAATAAATTTAAGCACTTGTCTGTCCGTCTATCTGTAAGTGGCAACCAGTCTACAAGACAATAAATACTACATATTTTTCAAAATTTGCATTTATATTCTTTGTATTGTCCCACACATAAATAAAATATAACTGTAACAAAAATTACCTTGGTGTAATTAAGGGGGGAAATTATCCAGTTGAAAAATAAATAATATGTGTGGGGTATTAAATACTGTAACTAGAAGTTTTTCTGATTACGAATATGTACCTTCATTTCACGAAAAATTACTATGTTGGCGCTAGGCAAAATTTAAAGTGCCTGATAACATATCTCCGCCGTAACCTACAGTTTTGAAAAACAAAAATTATTTGGTTTTGAAAATTAATTGCTGTGCGAAATCACATATTTATAGTGTTTGTAATGACGAATGCAACTTAATTTAACCACACAATGAGGAATGCGTAGCGTATACGTTTTAAAAGTACTGAGACAAACAAAATAACAGATGGATTGCGTTTTCATTGATTTCTCTTTATTAGGATCCGTATGTAAAACCAAGGACGCTTATAATTTCACGCGAATGTCTCTCGCGCACGCTTGACGCTTTTATTAAACAAAAACATGAATATCACAAATTTAGGACTCTACTCTAAATAAATTAAAAAAAGAATATTACGCCCGAAAAAAGTTTTACGTGTTTGTACGTGCGTGCGCACCCACAAAGACCCGGCTTTGAGATAACAGTAATGTATTCTACCGCATATAATGCACTCATGCATAAGGCACGGGCCTCCCACCCAATTATACCGCCGAGTGATTTTCCTATATCAGCTGTTACAATCTTGTGTTTGCCTTAGGTCCTTGTTAACAATATATAGGTCTACATACATCGTATATCAACGATGTCTGATAAAATGCCAGCGGGGGTTTTTTATCAGAGAAATGACAACATGTAAAATTATAATACATGAATACACAAAATATGTTTAGTTCTTGTGGTAATATTACGCTCTCTAGTTTAATATATTTTCATACTGTTAACCATGAAAGGCGTTTCATAGCCCTTCATTAAGATGTTATTCAAAACTACCCTGTATGCTCCACTAAAACACGTATGAGCCTCCGAACTCTGAGAAGAGTTAAGTTATTTACAGCGGTTGTGTTAATTGTGCAAAGCTTTCTCTCTCCTAAAGTGAAACTTATTTTCGAAAATGGAAATGACTAGCTCTAGTTGACACAGAGTAGCTCTAGTTAACAAAACTGACATAGGCTTAATTAACCTATAAATATTCAAATTTTTTAATATTACGTTTCACACTGTTGTTGTTTTTTAATTAAAAAATAAAATTTCCCCTCATTAGCTCTCCTAATTTATACTCGTTGTTTGTTGCTTAAAGAAAGGGAAAACATTAAAACAGGAGTGAAATAACCAAACCAACATTAGAAACTATGAAAAGCAAGTCTAGACAGAATATCTAACCTGAATTTTGTAATATACAAGTAAATAACCGTAGATCAGTAAATCTCGATTCGGATTATAAAACTAAACTTCGCATTTTGTCTTTGGTTACAAAACAGAAAACAAAAATAGAAACGGTAAAAAAATAATGGACCAAGCTAAACGTGGTCTTGGGAACACGAGCATATGTTATTTTGTTTGTAAATTTAATTAATTTATGCGTTAGTTAAACAATACAGCCAAACCAAACCAATTGATATGAAATTTTAAAACGTTTTCTCTGTAACGTACAATTTACAGTTTTTTAACAATTAATATTTTCTTTAAAAATGCGCTCAATTACATAAACTCCCCCCCCCAATAATACGCTCTAACCTAACCTAACCAAACCTACCCCAACCTAGACTAAAAACACTACTGTAATATTACAAATAGAAATTAGCTGATAAGAGTAGCTGTTTCCTTTACTGAGAATAAGTTTATGAAATTGAAATTAGATGCACGAGTTTTGTTATTGTTAAAAAATTATCAGAATTCAAAAATATTTGGTTTTAGCCTAATTTTGGATGTTGTAGATAATTACCTAGACATTATGTTTTCGCTATTTTGTTGATAACTCGATTATCTTCCAAGCTATAGTAAAATTACAAAAATCGTTTTGTTTGTCATTAAAAAGCGAAACTTTTTGGATCTTGTAATTTGTTGATAAAGTTAACAGTTTTGGAGATATTCGACATTGAAAATTCAAAAAAAAATTATTAATAAATTCTTTTTTTATAGACTTGTATAACGGAGCATAAAAAATGTTACAACAAATCAGAACTCAATATCTATTTCCAAAGTTTTACCGCTTTTTTATAAAACTACAAAATGGCAGATAAAAGGAAATCTAAACAAGATAAGATTATATGTTAAACGGAATTTCTTGTGTATTTTGTTCTACCCAATCAGTTCTTGAAGTTTGGTCGAGTCATTTTAGGACACCCTGTATAACAGTAACACTGGTTTGTCCCCTGCGATTATTTTACAGATTCATAAACTTTCATGTAACTTCTATGTGAATTATAATATAATATAAACAGTAATCAGATTGTTTATGTTTTAAAAAATGGGTCACCAGCCACTGAGGCCCACCAGTGATGTATGTAAAGGTACTTTTTTTAATCAAATCAGTCAACTCTTCGAATTTTATTTCCATGAATTGGCAATGTATAATATTTACTAGCATTGTTATTCCACAATCAAATGGAATGATCTAGTGTCTTATGAAGCATTTATTTCATATCTACTTACAACTTAAAAGTTCGACTAAAGATTTGAGAAAGAAATGAGTGATACTAACTAATGAACAAAAACTGAATTCATAAATTTGAAATATTAAAAAAATAAAGTGTTCATAATATCTGTAATTTATTCGGCTTTTGCAAAACAATATTATTTTTATAAGAGAAACAAATAGCTTGTCAGAGTTCTACATGCGCTTGTACGGGAGCATTGCTGTAAATATCACACGAACCCCCCGCTCTGACGTGGGGGGAACAAACTAGCATCGATACCAAAGAACGACTCCAGTAAAATCATTGACAGATGGCATAAATAATTCGTCCTCCAGGCTTGGGGATTTCAAGGAACGGCACGTATATAGTAGTACTTTACCAGTACAAACCCCAGGGATTTCTTACAACTTCAATGCGGATTGGAGTTGACATCTCTTCACACGAGAGCGAGTAAAGAGTGAAAGTTTATAGTCTGCAAATGATACTTTATTGCACAACTGTACAGCTTATAATTAAATGTACCGTATTTTCTCTCGTAATGTAGGGAGCAAAACTTTAACGTTCTTCAATAAATTTGTTTTTTTAAGACATTGAAATATTGTAATTGGAATACTTTTCCTATAACTTGCATCCGACAGAATGAAATGATAATAGAATTTATCGGAAAATTAACTATTTATAGATATCTATACAGACATGTTACGGTCTACATAACCTAATCAACATGGCTAACACGTAAATTTATCATTCCGATAGGAAATTTACAGAAGTCAAAAGTCAAGAGAACATTTAAGCTCAGTTTAATGCGGTATGTAAAAATGCTATAGAAAATAATTTATGTAAAAATATTGCACTAACTTTCTCACACACACAGCTACAAAACCAAAAATAATATTCGTGGCCATTTCCACGAAAATTCCTCTATTCTATTCCCTCCCCCATGTATTTTTGAAGATTTTATGTATTTAAACATAAACAAAACCTTCACTTGTACTAAAAATACTTTCTGGGCGTAAATCGTATTTGATTTAAATCAAACATAACGGCGCTAAAGGTTGTTTTCTTTTTTAATTTGTCAACAGCTTTTACTTGTGATTTTGCACACTCGATTTTGCAAACGTCAAAACAAATTTTTCAGAGAAATAAACATAGATTTGTTTAATCCTTTTTTCTCTATTTTATATGCGAGAAACAAAATGAAAGAACGCTCGCCATTATTCACTTACAACGAACTTTAAAGTGAAAAATAATGGTAAAGTTTGGTTTTGTAAAACAGTATTGGCTTTAAAGTGGCATAGATATAACTAACTTTTTAAATACAACCTAAAACTTTTCAGGTTTTTAGGGTAGGATGACAATGTTGGGTAGGATGAACTTTGAGACCTCTAGTTTGCGCCATTATTCTTATTTTTTTAAAGGCTTTTAAAATGAGGAATCACTCAATAGGGGGGGGGGTAAGGGTTGAAAATTTTGATACTTCAAAAACTCTTCCTTTGGTTATCTAAACTTTCCCCAAAGCAAATCTGTCTATTTCCATTAATAAAAATAATAATAGGGGGTGGGACTTTTAGGACACTTGGTATAATAAACTGGACTACCAAATATTAGGGGGACCTAAAACCGTCGGAAATAACACATAACCGTCTTGTAAGGATTGGATTGATTTGATTTATGCTCTACTATTTTTTCAAGGGGATGATGACCGTAAGGTTCTTCACCTTAAAAAAATTACCACTGGCTGCCTATTACATTTTTTTAAACGAATTGTTGTATACGGTTTCCGTTAGTAAAATTTGATTATAAATACAAGATATACACAAAAATAACCCCCCCCCCCATAACTTTAGTCTAAATTGATTGATGTGAGAAACTTTATTTAAAATAGTTTTATAAAACACCGCAATCGAAGTTAAATAGCACGTGTCCTAACTAGACAAACAATCGAGCAAGTCACTGTTGAGTGGATGGGTGACATCGGTAATGAATGGTTGGCTTTGCTCTAGTATTTCCTAAATGAAGTAGTCATTAATAAATAGACTGGCCCGACAAAGGGGTGAGACGTCGGATACGGGTCATAGCTAGTGAAAGCGAGTTATAATATTAAAATACAACTTCCAACCAACACAAACATCCATCCGCCGTGCATCTGTCTTTCAGTCATTTTAGGAATCCGTTCTTGAAGAATAAAAGTGGTTTTTAGCATACGTTACTTAATACCCAACAGCCTAAAAAGTAAAATATAGTAAGAAATGTTTACTATTACAATTAAAATTGAAAATATTATATTCTCAAATAATACAACATTTAATAACAAACTAAAAACAAGTTGATGTGCACCATCATGGTACTTACCCCTACCACACGAACAAACAATGTGCCCAACGATCCTCTAAATGTGCCCAACAGTTAGGCCTTGTAGGATTTGTTAATTGTATTGATATATCAACGCTCTTAACCAGTAAAGTAATACAACATTTTACGCAGGTTTTCTGAACCTTGTATTTGTGTTAAGGGGGTTCGGAGGGTCCATAAGAGCCTATGTTAAATTTGTCATATTGATGACCCATTTTCTCAAAAACCACTAAAGCAATCTGGTTGAAATTTTTGTTGTTGGTTTTATTACTCGTTCTTAGAACTTTAACACTGGGATTTTTTATTTAATTGATATTTTCCCTTTTTATGATTTTTATAATATGTTATATTTAAAACGCAATAAAAATTTCACATTTTTGACTGTAAAAAGATTTTTAATTCATAAAACTGAAAAATCCTGTGTTAAAGTTTACATCCAAACTAGAAGATTATGTGGTAAAACTTTTGTACCTGTATCTTTTGTAGTTTCTGAGAAAACGGGTCATTTATACAAAAAAACGAAGTTTTCAGAAAAACGCAAAAGAAGATTTATTTTTCTATCACCGACGTGATTCAATGAGGAGTTTAATACATTCCGGCACCATATAAAGGCTGGTCAGGGTCCGCATATTCAAGAAATGCTTCTTCTAACTTCCTCTTGGCACTTTCACGATGTTGTTTAGCTTTTTTCGCAAGTTTTGAAAGCATTCGCTCACATTTCCGTCCAGTTCACTCATCACTGTGGCTGTGCCTTCACTTACAGTTATTTCAAGCTTTTTCATAACAAGGCATCTTGTAACATTCCCTTTATTAAAACTCAAAATGGTATCATACACACCAAATTCCATGGTTTGTAGACCTACAAATACTGTTTTTTGGCAATCGTGACCAAATAAAGGCATTTAGTGACTCATTGGGATTCTGTGACTTCCCATGCGGACACTTTTTTAGCAGAGTAGGATTTGCTAAATCTTGAAAAATTAGCTTTATTGTAGTCATAACAACTTTAGGTATATGTAAATGTTATGCTTACTTCCAATTACTGATTTGAAGGCACTAGAATCGCCATCGCCCAAGTAATATTTTATACTTTACGCCATAGTCAGCCTCAAACCTTTAGCGAAACACATGACACTGCTTCACAAAAAGGAAATAACTTTTGTTCCATATGACAAAAATTAATGGGAGTGGTCTTAAATAAATTCTATGAAACAGAGGAACACTAAAATTCAATAAACAAAAATTTGAATTTTTTTGAAAAAAAAAAACCCTCCGAACCCCCTTAATCACTACTTTCCTAACAGACTTTGAAGCTGTACACATGTGAAAGAGCCACCATTCTCACCGCTCGTATAGAATGTTACATTTCCTTTGGTCAGAGTTCTATATTATATTTTTGACAATAACTTAGCTATTTGAAATTTTAGAGAGGTGGAGGTCATACCATGGCGGAATGAAAATTCATTTAATTTAATTTAGTTCGTTACAAGGTCAATAACATATGAAGATATGAACAAAAAGCAGTTCAACATCCCAATACGACATCTTCAATTGGATTTTTTTTTATTTCAATTTCTATATGAGCATACTGTAGTGCTATCGTAGAGATGACTACAATAACGATCGAATATCATTGGCATCGAAAACGTAGAGTAATGAACCGTGAAGATCAGTCTAAATTATTTTTAATTTTCAAACATACTCAATACTATCTAAAATTTGTGAAATCTTAAGTTTTACTAACTTCCCCAGTATATACAGTAAGTACAGGGTGAGTTGGTAATCGCAAAATGTTGACCTATTTTTGACAGATGTTCACGTTTCATAACTTCAAATAATGATAAACACAAACACAAGGTTTAGAAAACTTGCGTAACAACAGTTTTAAACTAGTTACTCTACTGGAAAAGACTGCTTGATCTACCTATTATAATTCAACGTTTCCTCAAGGCCCAAGAGATAAACTTCTGGGGATTACATTTGGAGGATCTTTTTGTATTATGTAGATTGATTGAGCTGGGTAAACATGATTACGTAAATCAATTTGCTTAATGATTTATCACTTTTAAACGAAAATTGATCTAAAATAACGTGTATTCATTTTTACACACATAAATTTATATATCCGAATTATACCGATAAATGCTATTATTTTGTCAACAAGATATTGTATTGTCCAATTGTACCTCATTATCTCCGACCAACAACATCAAGGTAACTTCTCTTCATACTTTGAAGAAGCCATCTTCTCAAAATCTTCAAAATGAAACACTAGAACTGTCATGGAAATAAAATACCGTCTTATTAAGACTGGAAGAGATCACTTAGTGCGTTTAATGGGTCTGTCAACCCCACTCATTTCTCCGGTCTAATTTTACGAGGACCACAGTACTGTGAACAAATTGTTGTCTCTGGGAGATGGTTGGAATAAAACTACTGAACCAATTAAAATTTTACGACTCCACACTTGAGACACATAAACACTGGGTTTTATTTAAATATCTGTTCCTACTGCAAATTATAAAGTGTGTTGAAGTGACTTCAAAGAAGGGATAAGGTTTATGTTTAGGAATGTTGATAACAAAATTAATGACCTCCGACAGTAAACATAAACATACTTGACACACAATAATAGAGAATTTATACATTTTAATGTATCGCATTGTATGTAGTCTATTAAAGAGAGAGTTATCTGATGGGTAAAAAAAAACTGGGTTGATTTTTTTCGTGAAAATATCTGTCTTCCGCGCCCAAATAATTAGTTTTGGGAATGAAGTCATTTGTCTTTCATGTAATGTTCTACAGACCAGAGAAAGCGAGCAATTTTGAATTAAATTCCAGCCATTTTTTAAGTATATACAGAGAATCTCAAACAATCTGTACACAGTTTGAACAGTTATACAGGGTGTTTGAAAAAGAACTCCTTAGTTTTATGTATCAGTTTAATGATGAAATTAATGAAAAACTACATCGAGTACATACAATGAAATAGAATACCTTAAAGTTTTTTTTAAATGTTAGTAAACCTCAACTTAGGATCCTCTTGTTGTCCTACACACGTCAAGACGATATACCACTTCTCGCCAGGTATTCACCAACGTAGCCGGTGTTTCCGTCGCGATGATTTTATCCCGTAAATGAGTGATGTCACGGATCTTTTCAGCGTAAACAACATTTTTAATGTGGCCCCATGAAAAAAAGTCAAATGGGGTTATATCTGGGCTACGTGGTGGCCAAGAGATTGGGCCAGCCCTTCCTATCCACCTTCCCGGAAAGCGAGTGACCAATAAGCGCGTAAATGAAGTATTTTACGTACCATATCATACAAAGTACCTTTAGGGACTCCTCATTGTAGACTAAGTCCGGCCAATGACGTCTTTGTGCTCCGAACATGTGAAACACGGATCTGTTCAACAGTATCTTCAGAAGTTCTCGGTCGACCTGGCGAATTCGCTTTCAAAACACTGCCGGTTTCCTTGAAAAAGTTTAGCCTATTACGGACAGTTTTTGCTGTAGAGGGTTCACCCCATACTGACGTCTGAAATTACTTTGCACTGTTATAACAGATTCAGTTTGCACAAGCCAACTACTGTTGCGAAGTAGCCATTGCACTGCAGGTTGCACTGAAAGCATGAAGTGAGGGCTAGCGCCGCAAGGTCAAACAGACCTGCCAACTGCAGGTACAGAATTCCTGCATTTACCTGAGCAAAACTTGGACAGTTGATGAATCAAATACCACAAACTAGAATAATGTGTCACTTTGTACATATTTTTGGGTAAATTAAAACTAGGGAGTTATTTTTCAAGATTCTTTATAGTCTTTCATAAACGTATTTTTAAATTATATTTTTATTTTATGTTATTGGTTTTAACAAGTTACTATTGTATAACTTTTTAGTGTTACTTAAGTTTAGCAATCCGAAAGGTTCGAGCTGGATCTCTGCCTTTTTCCATATAGTCTTGGGTTAGATCTCTCCTTTCTACTCTCCAATCGGATATTTTTTGACCAACACTTGTTCTTTTATAAAACACTAGGCGTTTTTATATTCTTTTTTTTTTTAATAAGTTGATGATGACTGAGGTGTTTTTAACAACAACAACAAAAAGTATTGTTAACTTAAAACGAAGATATGAATTTTCCATCATTTTATAAACATCGTCAAACAATGTTGTACTGATTTTAAAATACAGCATGTATTACATTTTATTTACTTATGCCTATAAAATAGAGCTGTCATTTATTTTGTTTTTCCAATCGAATCGTTCACTTACTTTGGAAGGCGCGAAGTTATTATTTTCTGTATAATGATTCTTCCAGAAATTCTGTTTTGTTCAACTGCAAACAGTGGGATGGAAAATGGCGCCTCCACTTTACTGAAGATGAGTTTTTCCTTCACTCTAACTTTGGAATGATTAATATAGGAGTTGACTTTCTTTTTATTTGTCGCACTCATGATTGATAGTCCGTAGAACAACATTTTGTTTGGTCGCAATTTCTAACGTTTTTCGCTTGTGTACAATTTATGCTGACTGTAATTTACTATGTCTTACGTAAAATGTTTGGTGCCCTTTGATATCAGTGCAGTTCCTATCTTATAAACTTTGAATTTTATGTTTTATTGACCAATTCTATATCGATTGGAAATTCGAACTTGAGTATCTCATTTGTTTATTGTTTTATGCAATAATATAAACGAATATTGAGCTTGACTTATGAGATAATATTAAATAGACCAAAACTCGAACATAAGATCTCACAAATTACGTTTACTTAATCAGACGCGTTTCAACGACAAAGGTGCCATCCTCAGTGATTCACGATTTATCTATAGTTCTAATTTAATTATCGTAGCTCATGTATCACTGATGATGGCGACGTTGTCGTTGAAACGCGTTTGAAAGTAAACGTAAGTTTTGTGAGATCTTGTGTTCGAGTTTTAGTCTATCTGTTTTATCCAATGTTATAGGTATAGATAAAAGTTATTTGAAAAATATTTCGTTGTTTGAATTTCATAATAATTCTAGTGATTGTTTCTAATACAATCACACAAATGTTATTATTACTATTGTTGTGATCTTTTGGCTTGGAAGAATTCTATACAGATATTTCCACGAAAAAGTGAACTTAGTTTTTTTTTTTACATAAATACTACACAGATATGTATAAATTCTCTATTATTGTGTGTCAAGTATGTTTATGTTTACTGTCGGAGGTCATTAATTTTGTTATCAACATTCCTAAACATAAACCTTATCCCTTCGTTGAAGTCACTTCAACACACTTTATAATTTGCAGTAGGAACTGATATTTAAATAAAACCCAGTGTTTATGTGTCTCAAGTGTGGAATCGTAAAATTTTAATTGGTTCAGTAGTTTTATTCCAACCATCTCCCAGAGACAACAATTTGTTTACAGTACTGTGGTCCTCGTAAAATTAGACCGGAGAAATGAGTGGGGTTGACAGACCCATTAAACGCACTAAGTGATCTTTTCCAGTCTTAATAAGACGGCATTTTATTTCCATGACAGTTCTGGTGTTTATCATTCTGAAGATTTTGAGAAGATGGCTTCTTCAAAGTATGAAGAGAAGTTAGCGTACCTTTTCCGTACTTTGGCGTTGGTTGTCAGGGATAATGAGACGAAATTTGACTACAGTGTGTATGTATATATACTGAGGAAAGTAACCAAAAGTTATGTTTTTTGACTCGAGTACTTTCAATTTCTATGGAATTTGAACAAAGAATGAAATAGCCAAAATCTTGAACCAGACGAACTTGACAGAATCAGTAAACAGAAGAAGGAATGTGATAAATTTCGTCGAAAGCGGTTTAGTAGTTTCAACTAAGCACAAATATAGAAAAGGCTAGATAGACGATTTTTGTTATAGTAACCAAAACAGTGATTTAAACTAATAGAACTCCGAGATAAAAATATTTTACTACAACAAATCATGTTATTAATGAAAGAGAAATATATTAAAATGGAGTTCACCCATATCAGAAGATGGATTATTTATATTTATGTACTCCGTTATATTTGTGTAAGAACAAAACTTAATCAATCTTTATAACATAAACGAATTAGGACGTAAATTATTATTTGAACATTCACTATCGCTATCTCATGATGATATTCGTTTAATCGTGTGATCACAAGCTCATACATGAAATGAACTGAACTACTAGCCAGACATTCCCCACTTTTATGACCGTCCCATGGAATGGAACATGAAGTTATAGCTAGAATTGTAGCAATTTCATAAAATTAATCCAGCCAAGAGGTTGGCAGGTGCGCGTTGCTCTAAGCTAGACAGAGAGAAAATTGGATGGCATTCGGCCAATTGCAAAGCCGATCAAAGAGGAAAACAACACTTTTATACATTTAGGTTTCTTCTGCAATCGCATTACACGATAACCCGACCCCGTTCCTCTCCACTTTAGTTGTGATTTTAACCAAAAGGTTGATATGAATCACAGATCCAATGTAAAAATCTTATTTATCATTTAATGAGCAGAATCGTGTTTGTTCAACTGTTGTAAATAAATGGATAATGAACAAGACCTTTGAAGCTTGTGTTTTCAACGCAGAGCAGTATCGAGGACAGGTCATCATTTAATTAAGAATAAAATAAAGATATAGATAAAACGAGACGCGAACATTATATACCGAGCTGATTTAATATATATATATATTTTTTTTGTAAAGGTGAAAAATCATTGCCTTAACAAATACTGAGCATAAAATTCTACTTTAGTTTATTATTTATTCTATTAAATAATTACCAGTGAATATCCTTTGGAAATGTAGCTTTTGCATTTATATATAAAAAAAAAACTAGAAATATTATCAGCTTATTTACAACTTAGCACAAATATACTGTCTAATCCAAAGAAGCAAAGTTCATTTGACATTTTATTGTGTGTTTACGTGTTTATAGCGCAATTAAGTCTATTTTAAAATGATTTTAAAGGCGAAAACCCTCCCGGTCATCATTGCCTTTTAATTACGTCTATACGATTTAGATAAATATTAAGCTTGACTTGTGAGATAATATTAGATAGAATAAAACTCGAACTTAAGATCTCAAAAACAATTACTTTCGCTCAACCAAACGCGTTTAAACGATTAAGTCGTCATCCTCAGTGATACATGAGCTACAATAACTAAACTACTGTTTATATATAGTTTATTTATTGTAGCTTAATATATTTATGATTTAGTATAAATTGGAGGTGGAGGGGGATAACAACTCTCCTAAAGGTCCCACGATCGCTACTTGAAGTTCATTTGTTAAGAAATAGGCTGTAATAGAAATTTAATGTTTAGTATTTAGAATAATAGGGGGGGGGGATCTTACTATTTGTTCCAACAATGGCCACCTTAGAAGTTCATTGGTTAAAAAAATACCCTGTAATAGAATATTTTAAAGGTTGTCGTTTAGAATAATTGGGGGGGGGGGAGTGGGTTACATGTTATTATATAAGTTTTACAATGACCACTGTATGCAACCTGAAAATATACACACAAAGATATCTATATTTATGTATATATATGTTTTCTCGTATAAAAATTAAGAAGTAATTGCTAAAAAACTATAAATTTAACACATTCTACAACTTGAAAGGAAACAGTGAAAATCTTTCCAGTGGCTAAAATTTTTTTAATTTTCAGACAATTTTTGTACATGATTTTCACTTTCTTATTCAATAATTTAGTACAAGATAAATCTGTATATTCTATATTACTCTAAAATAGCTCATTTTTTGCATTTTTACAATATTCGTATACTAATATCAAAGCCCAGATCCTCAACAAACCACAAATAACATAGAGTTACAGTGTAACAGTGCAAGTTACTTGATTACACAAAACAAAAGCCATATGCCACAGAAAATGAAGTGAAATCGATTTCAAATGAAACAGAAATTGTGCTGAATTTATAAAGTAGGGTCGAACATAACCCAACATAGAGCCATTATTACTTGTCTCTGTAGGCTGCGCAGGCGCATTACATGATCAACGCCATATGGTTTCATCGGAGACAACTTTCTCACGACTAAATTAAAAACCTTCTGCTTCAACTACTGCTTCAATGACCAATGCTTTAGTACTGTAAGTTTAAGATAACTGAGTAATTGTAAGGGTACTTTTAAAATGAGACTACTTAATATGTGTGTGATTATCTGTGAGTAGTATACGATTGGGCGTTTGTGTTTCTGGTTGTTCATAAACTGTAGGTATGATATGAATGACAAAATAATATAAAACAAACACTGGCTTTATATTTTCTCCTTCTTCTATATTTTTGTTTATTCTTTTTTGTACAGCAATAAAAGAAACTTATGAACTAGCCCCTAAAAATGCAGTTATTCTTTCAAAAAATGCTTAGCCCAAGTCGTGACATATAACAATAGAAGTGACAGTGAAATATAGCGCAGCTACCGTACACTTGAATAAAATACCACCGACAGGAAGATAAGTTATATTAAAAAGTTATTAATTTATTAGTAACTTGCATTACGATTGTAAACGTGTACCATTAATTGGATACAATATTATATTGTATCTATCGATGCATATAAATTACCATAATTGAAAACAAGTAGAACAAAAAACCTAGTCGAAGTTGATTTTTTAATTATTTGATTTTTCCGCTTATACGTTTTTAAGCAAGTATTGAATTTACAATAATATTTCAAGTGAAAAATATACGACCTAGACTGGGAATCGAACCCAGGACCTTTGGCTTTACGCGCCAATGCTCTACCAACTGAGCTATCCTAATCGCTTCCCAGTACAGGGCGTAGACTTCTCACTTGACTTTACGTTTTTCAATCTCGCATATGCGACATTGAAATTAAAGTAAAAATTAATTTCAATGTCGCATATGCGAGGTAATTAATTTGGAAACTCAAAATTGCAGCAAAAACGTAATCAAGTGAGAAGTCTACGCCCTGTACTGGGAAGCGACTAGGATAGCTCAGTTGGTAGAGCATTGGCGCGTAAAGCCAAAGGTCCTGGGTTCGATTCCCAGTCTAGGTCGTATATTTTTCACTTGAAATTACTGCTAGTCGAAGTATCCGTGTCCATAGCCTGGAAACGTGCAGTGACGCCGCCATTGGAAAATTTAATAAAAATACACTGAAAATTTAATTAGGTGTAATGAACTTTATTTCTAAATTTCATAATGGTTGGTAGAAGAATTGAGACTAGCTACGTAATAAAAGCAAAATAACGGATACAAAATACCAAATGTACGAATTTGTATTGCTTAGATTAGTAAATTTAAATAAAATGGAAATTTTTTAAATAATTTAAAACTAAAATGTTATCTTTCCTTAAATTTTAACAGTATTTTCCTTTACTAAAGATAATTTCTGTAAGCATTCGACATCAGATACGTGAAATGACAAGCCTTCTTATTTATTTTTAAAATTTAAAGGGTTGTGACAAAGGAAGTTTGAACAATTAAAGACGGAAAGGAAAGTTTATTACTAGCGATGTACTCGGCTGGTGTTAACGCTGCTATCGGAGTTTATCTTTCCTAGATCACAATGAAAGGAAGTAAAAGAGAGATACCGACGTGGCCAAAAGAAAAGTTATTTTTTTAGGGCAAGGTGGGCGGAGCGAGGGGCGGCAAACAAAGAAAGTCAACAAAGAATAGCGTTCTAAAGGAAAAATAAAGCCGATGTTTCAAAGATAAATAAAGATTGTTTTAAAAGACAATTGTTTAACCAACTGCGTAACTTGAGAGACAAGACTATCTCTCTTTGGTTTGGAGTCGCAGTTTAGGTCCTAGGTTGTACGTCTATGTGCGTGCGTTTCTGTTTTATGAATTAAACAAACGAAACAATATTTGTTTAATAGTAACGACTTGTTGCGAGAAATCGTTTAAACATAACCTCAAAAGTCGATGACAAATATGAGCACAGCTGTTAAGTGAAATCAGCTGTTGTCAGTTATTAAGGTCAATATTAATCACAGAACAAAACTTAGATTATGTAAACATTTTGTCATTATCATTTAAAGTGAAAAGAAAACAACAATGTGAAATTATAGAGGTTCATTACCCTCAGGGGCTCATTATAGTGAGTACGCGCATGGAAATCCCGAGGGAGTCAAGCTGGATCTACACTTTTTTCATGTAGTCTTGGGTTAGATCCCTCTCTATTATCTTTCCTATCAGTTCTCTCTTAATCAACTCTTGTTTTTTTCCGACCTTAACATTAGAAGTATATTCCAGGTTGTCTTCATTTTATCTTCTTTCTTTTTCTATAAAGCAATGATCACCGAGAGGTTTTCGCCTTACACAACAAGAAAAACTTATAGAGGTTAAATTAATGAATCCACTGATAAAACATTTAAAATTGTATGATTAAAATTAAGTTCAAAAGTTATTAACACTGGTCATTCTAATAATTCTTAACCTATTTAGGGTGAATAAAGCTAATGGATCTTATCTGCTGTTATAATGAGTATTACATTGGTTGCTATTGGGTGGGGGGGGGTACATTCCCTTAAGAAATTATCGTTTAAATTTTTGAAGGACTAAATGATGTTTTTGAACAATGAATTTAAGACACATCTGTGGACAGATATTTTTTTGTCTGTCCCAAAAATCGATCAACTACGAGTTGGAGAATTAAGAAAAGAATGGTTTACGTTTTAAAATATATAAATATACAGAAAATTAGTCTGTTTTATTTTATTCTAAACGTTTTATTATTTAAAGTAAATTCGTAAATATCTTTCTCAGTAAAAGAGAACTATATTTTAGCAAGGAACGCTTGAGAAAAACCAAGAAGCAATACTAAAACTGAAATTCACAGCAAATCATTTCACAAGCAAGACTTTATATACCTGTGCAACTGTGGCTATTTATTTACTGAAATATCGTTTTTGTTCGTGAAGTCGATAGTGTAGAGGTTTATATAATTTTTCTTTCAATGATAACGTTAAAACAAACAAAACAAACAAATTTATTAGTACCCTATGAAGTAATATTTATTTCAAATTGTTAGATTTAAACCACAACACAGTTAATTTAGTAAATTTAAGTTACAGCTTGGATGTTTTATTATTTATTTTCAACGTGTTTATTCACACTTAAAGTTGTATCAAAGGAAACGATTTACTTAAAAACTACAATTATTTCACCGCAAAACATTTCTGTTTTTTACAAGTGAATGTATTATCGGAAAATGTTTTGCAAATTTCAATGTCATTATTAAAGAAACGTAATAATAACATTGAATAAATTATAATCCATGCATAATAAACAGCCATGTTTCCCTGAGCAGTAAATCAATTTACACTGAAATGAAATAGTACTTGTCAAACTGTCAGTGTTAAGGAAAATTTCACAGTTCGATGAAAAAAAAACTGAGTAAAACCAATCCGCTCTGAAGCGGAAGATCTGATTGGCGTGTTTGCCGTTTCAAAGCGTGTTTATCGTGTAACGCGCTAAAGACGAGCGTGACGAAAGAGTTATGCAGCTGCCGGTAAAGCGCCAAGATCAACCGGTGTAAAGAATTACCTTGAAGAAGTAAAAACAATCTGTCTGCAACAGCCCCAGACGGCCATCTCCTCTTGCACTTTGGAAACTACGAATCGTTCCGTCACACTTCATTTAAAAAAAGGAGTTTATTCAACACTTCTCAAATACAAATAAAACTTGCATTACTTTATGAAGCGGCAAGTAATTTCAAATCGAATAGGCCTCGTTGCTATAATAAACATAGGCTACGCTCATTCACCGTCTATAGTAATTCATGATTCAATACTTTTAATTTAATTCTTGTTGATTCATTCGATTCATGCACGATTGAAAACTGAGTGACGTAAACATATTAAATTGTAGTTTTTATTTGTTCGTCTGATTAATTTAAATTAATTTGTTTTTGTAAATTTTAAAGTTAGTGCATGTAATCTAAAACAAATTTACAATGAAAGATTAATATTTATGAAGAATTCTCTTTCTCTCCCCCCTCTCTCTCTCTCTCTCTCCCCCCCCCCCCCTCTCTCTCTCTCTCTCTCTCTCTCTCTCTCTCTCTCTCTCTCTCTCTCTCTCTCTCTCTCTCTCTCTCTCTCTCTCTCTCTCTCTCTCTCTCTCTCTCTCTCTCTCTCTCTCTCTCTCTCTCTCTCTCTCTTTTGTGGGGGACTTTGAATAATACAAGGTAAGATATTCATATTAAGAAATATTAGAGGGGGGAAGCGAAACAGATGGTATACACGCCTAAACAAAATCATAGCGCTACCATTTTCCCCCTGTATTTATTATTCTAAAATATGAGAATAAAATGACGATGATTGAGTTATAAATAAGAATAGAACAGGTATAAGGGCCTTCTGACCGTCAATATTGTATTGTCCATTAACTCGTTGTACTGAAGTTATTCAAACATTTAATTTTTGTAATTCATATTGAGTGCTTTACAACTTACCTTGTGTAGTTTGTAATGAATATCCTTATAACTACAGCGTCTCTACAGTAATGATTCATTACCTGAAACAAAAACAAAACAATGTCGGTAATCTCATTTAACTGGCGACATTAATTAATTAATGAAATGACAAATTAAACTGTTTAATTATTAAAAATTCCAAAATGAAGAAAGTTTGTTTTGGTTCAGTAAAAATAAAAGATAGAATACATTATTTATTTTTATTTAAACATATTATTTATTATTTAAACAGTTGCCCCAACTGACCACCTATTCAAAAATCAACAGTGTTGAAGACCGTACAGCGCGGTTTTGTAACAGATCGGTCAAGATCCGGACGGCCAAAATCAGCAACCAATGCGACCAATCAGCTGCTACACAAGGCCACTACTTCGAGCACCTTCTGTAATATCTTCCAAGGTTTGTTTATTTTAAAAATAATTATTGTCTTGCAAAGTAAGTAATTTAAACATAAACAACTGTCATAATGTCTGTTCACTTTTATTAATAATGATAATTGTCCCCAATTACATCTGTGCACTCCTAACGTTTTTAAACAATTAAATAGACCATTACTGATATTTCCTATCCCTCCACACTCCAGCTGTGATATTCTTATAGCTAAAACACTAACATAACCAACACGGTTGAGTATTCACTTCTGCCTCTTAATCTCCGCAACGTAACGTTAACAAATTGTAAAAGGCTGCCATTTCCAAACGAATGGTCCTTTTTCAGTCGGGATTGCGGCAATGTGTTCCTCTAACAAAGACCTTTAAAATGAGGTATAATTCGACCTATGCTTACATTTAAGATTTTTTAGACTTCCTCCACAGGACGTCCCCCAAAAGCGAAAAAAGACAGTTAAAATGAGTAAAAAGTCGGTAACTACAGTGATGACGTAATCCTAGAGTTTCATTGTTCTGCGTTTATTAGTAAAATTAATATTAAGGGGTTTCCAGACTTTTTGAACACCCGGTATAATAATTAATCCATTTTACCTTCACTAACATCCATGTCATCACTCTCAGTTGTCCAACTCAACTCCACAATGTCGACAATGTTCAGTTGGACAGTTTTTACAAACAACAGTACCAAGATCGGATATCCGGCCTCGATAAGCAGGCATTTCCCCTTTATTTAATCAGATAGATGACGTAGTAAATATAGTACTTGAATTATCGTGTTAAATAAACGATACTGTAAACATTTCAAAGTGACACGAAAATCATTTTAATCTCAATGTATTTTAATCTAGTTGCTCAGTGGGCGATTACAATGTAAACCAAATAGTTGTATTCGTATACACAACAATTATGTTTAAAGTAGGTTAAAGTCGGACTGTTCAAACGTTATTAATTAGTTTGAATCATTCATTGGGTAGCAGACTGTACTTTGCCTGTCGTGACTCGCGGCTATAATATGTCCAGTACTATCCAGACTGTACCTCGGCTCTGCGCAGCCACTTTTTCACTTTTTCATTATAATTCAGTTTTTAAAATGTCGTTTTATTTAATAAGTTATAACTAGCACATACAGACAAATAAAATTACAACCATTATTATATTTTATATTTCAGAACGCGCGTTATGTACATAGTCGAAGCTCCTGGGTTCGTAATTTGGAACCGTGCAGTACTGTTTTGATTTCAACACGGAAAATAAAATAAAAATATTTTGTTCATAGATCGTTCCACCTAATTGTAAATAACCTTTATTCCTAAATTTAACTACGATTTGTAAACATGTTTGACCTAAACTTTGTAACAAACAAACATATAAACGGAAACAAAACCTCGGGGTAATTATATAGCAGAGTAGTCTCACTTCAAAATCAATTTTTATGGGTTTTATTCGTCAAATAAATGTTGGAAAAATATTTTATTATCGAAAAGAAGTGTCGGAAAGATGATTACATAATATAATTACACAAGTTGTTTTTTCGTGAAAAAATTAACTCTTTGTTATCTTTCATACTCATGACATTCACTTCAATAAACGTACGGAAGGTTTGGCCAGGTGGTTTTATATATGTATAGCAAACTGGCCAAACCTTTCGTGACATATAATAATACAGCCCTACATATTTACATATTTAGTTTTTTCATTTATGGCGAATTACGAGTGAAATACATTTAAATTCAATAGATTCCTCTTCTACTGAATTTGCAGCAGAATTTGACTCTGATTAAGTTTTTCATGTGTAATCTTGTGTAATTATATTATGTAATCATCTTTCCGACACTTTTTTTCGATAATAAAATATTTTCCCAACATTTATTTGACGAATAAAACCCATAAAAATTGATTTTGAAGTGAGGCTACTCTGCTATATAATTACCCCGAGGTTCGTTTGATCAACAAAGACACACTCTTTAAAACCTAAGGTATAAATTATAAAATCATTTTGACCTTTATAAGAGAACATAAATAATGCATGTCCACTAACCACTTAATAATACTGATAAAAGGAGAACGGACTAAGAAAGCGAAACACGATAAGGAAACCAGAACTAGTACTTGATAGCTCACTGTCCTTCTCATGAATTGCATCAGAAAATAACAAACTAAAACCATCTCTGAAATGTAAAATAAAATGTACTGTGGTGGAATAATTTCTTCCATCAAGCGTATTTAAACACAACTAATGACCTGTTGCTGGAATTCTGCCGTAAAATAACTTTATCTGGCGATCATCAATAAATAAACGTGGCCTTCATTCAGTTTTACTGAAATAGACGATTACGACCTTGTCATTTTTTTTCTCGTGGAAATTATCTACTCTCGTAACGGTTATGTCTGTGACTGTCATGAGTTTTCGTGTTTAAATATAAACTCATTTGCTTCGCTTTGTCGGTGAATCGGTCCTAAAGGACCTCCCATCCCGTGTGAGTAACTCAGTCCTGGAGAGCCTCGTAATTGTTCATAAAAAAATATTACCTTCAAAATAAATTCATAAATTTTTAGTCGTCAATAATTAAAACAAATTATTTTCTAGAAGAACAGTTTTATTTCAATAACAGACTTTTCAACGACCGTCATTCTGTTTGTACAATATTCAAAGAGACATTACAACTGAAGATGACTACGAGTTGAAACGTCGTCATATTAAAATTAATCTATTGCTCAATATATTTAAAATTATTACAATTAAAACATATTATTTTCCACTATAGGTAAACAAAAACAAACAAAAATGATAGTAACACTGGTACATTAAAAATAGCAGCTGTTGGGGAAAATCAAGTGTTAGTAGCAGTATACAATAAATAAGTGCCATTCTCGAGCATATATATATATACAACAACTAATGCTATTTAAATGGGAGTTTTCAGTTTTTAACATTGGATATTTGAATAAAATAACTATCAAAATGCGAGCAACGTTAAAAATACAATTCTACCCAACCATATTTTATAAAATAATTCTGATTTTATGCAAGTAGTTCATGATTTCACTCACAAAATATAACCCTAGAGAATTGAACGTGTGCAGAAATATTTTGAAAAATCAAAACTTTTAATCTTCTGTCAAAATTTTCAATTACGACGGATTTCTTTTAATTATTTTATCAATATGTTTTATAACTCTCTGCTTGAATTCGCCATTATATGAACGATGAATATATATGGAATTAGCAACAGTTATCCGTAATTGATTTGTCGCAACGTAACTTTTGAAAATGTAAGTCAAGATACGTCGTGACGTTTTGACTATTCTGCTTTACTGTGGAACCTATAATCTGTATACAGTAACTTGGCGTCTGAACCCTTGGCTACCTGCTAGCGGCCGGACCCCCCCCCCCGTCGCTCCTTTACTCACCCAGCTCTTTCAGTGATGAGTCACCTACTAGCGTTAACACTGCACTGTTTAACTTTTTTATGGTAGACACAATTTTAATTTTTTTTTTCAGCATAGTTAAAATGTTTAGGAAAATATAAGAAAATTGATACCAAACACGACACTGTTCCGTTTGTAAAAGCCGCCAGTAGAAAGCTCTTTACACAGCTACTATTTGCATAATCACATACTTATTATTTACATGTTTACGTACTATTTACATACATTTGTGTCGTGTTTGGTATCAATTTGCTTATATTTTCCTAAACATTTTAACCATACTGAAAAATATTTAAAATTGTGTCTCCCATAAAAAAGTTAAACAGTGCAGTGTTAACGGTAAGTAGGTGACTCATCACTGAAACAGCTGGGTGAGAAGGGAGCGAGGGGAGACGGTCCGGGTCCAGACGCCAAGTTACTGTATACAGATTATGCTTGAGTGTAGTCAGTTTTGGCGACGTAAGAAACATCTGACCGGATCTTGGTTGGTACCTATGTTGAGCGAACCATGATACAAACGCGAGAGAAGTGATTCGTCCGCATAAGGAAGCAGTCGTGGTGTGTTAGCAGTTGTGTGGTATTTATTTTGGTTTAAATACTCAATTCCAAATTTCACCATGTCTGATTAATTAATTGGGGCGTTCGGAGTTTTACCGGAGACCCAATCCCCAAACCGGAAGTGCTGTTTCTTCATTTAAACGAGAGCTGTGTAGACGCTCAACTTCCACTCTTTTCTTAACTAGTGATACTACTGTGTGAGTGAATATTTAGTATTTATTTTAAATTCAGTTAATGTATCAATAATTATAATATCGAATTCATTATTTTCAAAGCAGTGTTCTCTATTGTGCATGTGCAGGCCTGGGGTAAGTGATATAGACTGCGGAATGGGCAAGTGCCAAGAGCAATATCGCTTTCTAAAATATAAATCCCAGGCTAATTTCCTCGTATCGAACGACACCCGATTGGCTTCCGTAACTCCTGCTATGCATATAAAATTAGTAATAATTATTATTTGGTAGTTTGTTAAAATGAATTTGTCATGGAGTTAATCTATTTTATTCTCTTGCATATACATGTATACATAATATTAGCGATGTTGATACTCGGGTGAAATGAATACTCGCATTACACGGTTTCAATACTCGTATTATTATTTCGAAATCGAGTATCTGCGCAGAATGATTTTGCGCATCGGATTCAAACTCAGCTATACCAATCAGATCGTTTTAGATAAAACTACACTTTTGCGTTATATCTGTTACACTGATCCACAAAGTATTTATTTTTTTAAACAATATGTGATTGACACTTGTAATACGTAATTAAATTTTATCCTGCCTCGACACAAATTCAGTAATTTAACGTTAGTACAATTATTATTACCAACATTGATAATTTAGTTGTTATTTAAAATAAGTTAATTTACTATATTTTTTTATAAAGATGGTAACCTCCTTATATTTATTTAAATATAAATAATAACAATTAAAGAATAATTTAATTTACTTTGTGTTAATGTGGAAATAAATTAATATTATTATTTTAAATTGAACTTGTTAACCAATCTAAATCATTTTGACTCAAAATCGTAATGTTTAATTAATGTGTAGTGAAAAATCAGCTTAGAAAATAATATAACCAAAGTACAAACAACGAGCATTTTGTTTGAAATTGACACAACACTAACGAATATCGTTGTCCGAGGATTTTATTTCGAATTCATACTCGCACGTTACCTTCTCCTTGTTCCTAGTTACGAGGATTTCGTCCGAATATTTTAATACGAAACCGAGGATTTTAATACTTGGAATGCTCCGAGGAATTTGATACTCGGAATCACCGAGTATTTTAATTCGAACTCACACATCACTACATAATATACAGATATTTGTACGATTGGTGAAACAATTCATGTTGAGTTTTCGTCGACATTACCGCCTGATTTCAAAAAAAAATCTGTCTGTCGTCTGTCTCGTCTGTGCAGTGCTCTAGAGCCGAAACGGCGGAACCGGTTTTGATTAAACTTGGTAGTCTACTGTGGACTCAAGATGTCTAAATATTTTTTAAAAAAATCAATAACACAAAATTTGGGTGTTATGAGATCAAAACACATTAAATATTTTGATAAAATGTTTCTACAATCTAGTTTCTACAAAAAAGTAAAAATGATCCAATCTAGAAAAACTCCCATAACAGACCTTAATTTTGAAAATCAGTGCTAATGAATTCATTGAAAATTGTGGTTGAAAAACTAGTGTGCTACACTGTAAGTAAATGAAAATTAATTCAGGAATAAGCGAAAAAACGAAAAATCACAATAAGTTGAGAAAACCTTTCTACACAAGCATATCTGATATAAAAATTAAAATATTTACTATTATTTTTATTGTTCACGTATATACGTAGTATAAATTCGGTTAAGAGAGAGTGAACATTTTGTTATTCTTAGTATTTGTTATGGATCTATCAGAAAGTTATGGCAATGTTTTTGCAACCATTATTTCCTTAAATAACGATTAATTATAAAAAAATAAAGGATGAAAGTTGAGTTTTTTTTAATCGTACTTTGTTCCTCCAGTATAGATTGTTGGAGAAAATAAATTTCTTAAGTAATTATGGAAAGAAACGAGACATAGAAAAACAATCTGTTATAAGAATAACAACAAATTTCTTAGAATTTTTAAAAAATTTACTTTTATTTTTTTCAGCCATTTTGTTTAAAGTAAGATATAATTTGATTAAGTGTTGAGGAAAGCTTAATACATTTTGTTTGATCCCCTCCAGTTGACTGACATGTTTGACACTGGAGTCGACAAGGATGGGAGTATTAATGAAACAGTTTGATTGTAAGTTGAGTTTGTAAATTAGTAAATTGAATTGCTTCTCAAGTTAGTAAGTCACTTAGCACGTACACAAGTTGGAGAGGCTTACACTTAGTACAGTAAGTAGTTTCAACAACAGGGATACTTAGCGAAGTTTCGTGTTTTTACAAGGGGGTACAAAATTACGTTGTCGGATATTTCCATTTGTATTGATAAGAATCGGAAGTTTACACGACTGTTCTAAGGAGGTTGATTGGAACTTTAAAATATGTAATCCTTTAAGTTACAGGTTGTTTAAGGACAAAGAGTATGTCCGCCAGGTTTATGGATAACCTAGAGTCAATCTGTATGTAGAAAGATGAAATCATGTGTGTTAGTATATAAGTAAAAGAAGGTATATGAGGGGAGGGAGAGGGGAGGGATGGGTAGAGGGGGGAGGGGAGGGGAGGGAGTAAGAAAGAGAGAGGGGAGGGCGAGGGAGAGGGGAGGGAGGGGAGAGGGGAGAGAGAGGGGTTGAGGGAGAGAGATTTTTGAAACAGGTATCTGACATCAAAACATTTTTTTTTTAAATCCTGTAAACACCGTCTTAATAGTATATTTCATCTCTAGGACCAAAAGTGAAGCTTGGTAATACAAGCTGCTTTTGGTTCAAGTGATGAAATATATTTTTCGTTATACTGCAAATAATATAAGAAAACAATTTCACAAAAACTAAAATGTTATAACCTATTTACCTTCAAATCGATGGCAACAGCTGTTTTAACGGTTATTTACAATCGAGAGTATCGGTTGTTTTTTATAGATGCTTTACAATCGTTAATTAATTCGTATAAACGAAGTAACAGCTGATGACCTCGACATCAGCTGATGTTTTTAGGTCCTAGGACTAAAACGAACAACTGTTGAATCTCAATGCATGTATTGAAAACATTATTGTCGATGTATTGAAAACAGCATGTAGGTATGTTTTTGAAGCAGTATGACGAAAAATGATCTATTTTCAGTTTGTGTTTTTCTAATCAAATTTAAAGCTTCGTGAATGAATGAGATATTGAGTACAGATTTGGTTTTCGCATTTTATATGTAACCAGTATACCAAAATAGAAGACTATTTTGTACATTTTTAAAATGGTGGTAGTTAACCATTTGTAACTATCTCGTAAATGTTAGACACAAAATGCGGTTTTTGTCGAGTCGACCGCCGCCTCGAAAAAGCCCATTTCAAAATTGGCAAAAACACACAATCATTAAGTGGTGTCTAAGACGTACGGATGTCTACTCGAAATGTCATTTACTATCGAAATACGAACGACGTTGCTGTCGCTTGCAACCCATTCCATACTTCGTAAGACGTTTAAGCTATGACACTAAAAAATAAACAAAATAAAACAAGGAAAGTTTAAAATTAAGTATTCAGTAATTACATTAACATAATTTATTCCATATAATTACACTATTTCTGGAAAAAAACACACTTCATTTGACGTCAATAATGAAAGTGGTATATATTTATTGTCGCACAACAGCTGGGACAAGGTACATCAGGTGTTTGTCTAAAGTTAAAAATTAAAACATACAACAGATAACATTCACATTTTAGATACGGGTGTATTTGTTCTGTCAAAATCAGTTCACAGGATAGTCTGTATACTGTTTACCGTTAAAACCTCAACTTTGGGTTCACGTCTACTTCTGCCTATGTTAGTTGTCTTATCTGTCATTTATTCTGTTGATCTTAATCCAAGTCATAAATAATGTTAGAAGCAAAATTTAGTTTTTCATTTAAAATTATTGTGGGGGTCTGTTATAATATTATATCGGCCTAACAGTAACAATGTTTTATTTTGAGATTTAGTTATTTGTAGGGTAATAAATTATTATTTTAGTAATAAATGTACCGCTGACATGGATGTATCTAGTCAACAATGTTGCGGTGTTAGTGGCCGCTTCTTGGAACAATTCGAGTCATCCTGTATGTCTTATCCCTAAGTGTGCATACTCGTACAATTTACGAGACAAAAGGATCTTGCTCTTTTACCTATAATCAAGACAATGTCTTCATTTTTATTCTTGGTCAAAGGATATAAATTTATTGATAATTGTTTAACAACCCTGAAGGTTTGAATATTGATTTTGTTTTTTCCCCAACATATATTTACCCAATAATAAGGAATATGTAGGTTAGGTTAAGTTAGGTTAGGTTATGTTAGGTAGTATTATAAACTTCTGGTTGATGTTTGACAACTTGGAGTCACGATTAGGTTATGTTAGGTAGTATTATAAACTTCTGGTTGATGTGTGACAACTTGGAGTCACGATTAGTTTATGTTAAGTAGTATTATAAACTTCTGGTTGATGTTTGACGACTTGGAGTCACGATTAGGTTATGTTAGGTAGTATTATAAACTTCTGGTTGATGTGTGACAACTTGGAGTCACGATTAGGTTATGTTAAGTAGTATTATAAACTTCTGGTTGATGTTTGACGACTTGGAGTCACGATTAGGTTATGTTAGGTAGTATTATAAACTTCTGGTTGATGTTTGACGACTTGGAGTCACGATTAGGTTATGTTAGGTAGTATTATAAACTTCTGGTTGATGTGTGACGACTTGGAGTCACGATTAGTTTATGTTAAGTAGTATTATAAACTTCTGGTTGATGTTTGACGACTTGGAGTCACGATTAGTTTATGTTAGGTAGTATTATAAACTTCTGGTTGATGTGTGACAACTTGGAGTCACGATTAGTTTATGTTAAGTAGTATTATAAACTTCTGGTTGATGTGTGACAACTTGGAGTCACGATTAGTTTATGTTAAGTAGTATTATAAACTTCTGGTTGATGTTTGACAACTTGGAGTCACGATTAGGTTATGTTAGGTAGTATTATAAACTTCTGGTTGATGTTTGACAACTTGGAGTCACGATTAGGTTATGTTAGGTAGTATTATAAACTTCTGGTTGATGTGTGACAACTTGGAGTCACGATTAGTTTATGTTAGGTAGTATTATAAACTTCTGGTTGATGTTTGACAACTTGGAGTCACGATTAGGTTATGTTAAGTAGTATTATAAACTTCTGGTTGATGTTTGACAACTTGGAGTCACGATTAGGTTATGTTAAGTAGTATTATAAACTTCTGGTTGATGTTTGACAACTTGGAGTCACGATTAGTTTATGTTAGGTAGTATTATAAACTTCTGGTTGATGTTTGACAACTTGGAGTCACGATTAGGTTATGTTAAGTAGTATTATAAACTTCTGGTTGATGTTTGACAACTTGGAGTCACGATTAGTTTATGTTAGGTAGTATTATAAACTTCTGGTTGATGTTTGACAACTTGGAGTCACGATTAGGTTATGTTAAGTAGTATTATAAACTTCTGGTTGATGTTTGACAACTTGGAGTCACGATTAGGTTATGTTAAGTAGTATTATAAACTTCTGGTTGATGTTTGACAACTTGGAGTCACGATTAGTTTATGTTAGGTAGTATTATAAACTTCTGGTTGATGTTTGACAACTTGGAGTCACGATTAGGTTATGTTAGGTAGTATTATAAACTTCTGGTTGATGTTTGACAACTTGGAGTCACGATTAGGTTATGTTAGGTAGTATTATAAACTTCTGGTTGATGTGTGACAACTTGGAGTCACGATTAGTTTATGTTAGGTAGTATTATAAACTTCTGGTTGATGTTTGACAACTTGGAGTCACGATTAGGTTATGTTAAGTAGTATTATAAACTTCTGGTTGATGTTTGACAACTTGGAGTCACGATTAGGTTATGTTAAGTAGTATTATAAACTTCTGGTTGATGTTTGACAACTTGGAGTCACGATTAGTTTATGTTAGGTAGTATTATAAACTTCTGGTTGATGTTTGACAACTTGGAGTCACGATTAGGTTATGTTAAGTAGTATTATAAACTTCTGGTTGATGTTTGACAACTTGGAGTCACGATTAGTTTATGTTAGGTAGTATTATAAACTTCTGGTTGATGTTTGACAACTTGGAGTCACGATTAGGTTATGTTAAGTAGTATTATAAACTTCTGGTTGATGTTTGACAACTTGGAGTCACGATTAGGTTATGTTAAGTAGTATTATAAACTTCTGGTTGATGTTTGACAACTTGGAGTCACGATTAGTTTATGTTAGGTAGTATTATAAACTTCTGGTTGATGTTTGACAACTTGGAGTCACGATTAGGTTATGTTAAGTAGTATTATAAACTTCTGGTTGATGTTTGACAACTTGGAGTCACGATTAGTTTATGTTAGGTAGTATTATAAACTTCTGGTTGATGTTTGACAACTTGGAGTCACGATTAGTTTATGTTAAGTAGTATTATAAACTTCTGGTTGATGTTTGACAACTTGGAGTCACGATTAGGTTATGTTAGGTAGTATTATAAACTTCTGGTTGATGTTTGACAACTTGGAGTCACGATTAGGTTATGGTAGGTAGTATTATAAACTTCTGGTTGATGTGTGACAACTTGGAGTCACGATTAGTTTATGTTAGGTAGTATTATAAACTTCTGGTTGATGTGTGACGACTTGGAGTCACGATTAGTTTATGTTAAGTAGTATTATAAACTTCTGGTTGATGTTTGACGACTTGGAGTCACGATTAGTTTATGTTAGGTAGTATTATAAACTTCTGGTTGATGTGTGACAACTTGGAGTCACGATTAGTTTATGTTAAGTAGTATTATAAACTTCTGGTTGATGTGTGACAACTTGGAGTCACGATTAGTTTATGTTAAGTAGTATTATAAACTTCTGGTTGATGTTTGACAACTTGGAGTCACGATTAGGTTATGTTAGGTAGTATTATAAACTTCTGGTTGATGTTTGACAACTTGGAGTCACGATTAGGTTATGTTAGGTAGTATTATAAACTTCTGGTTGATGTGTGACAACTTGGAGTCACGATTAGTTTATGTTAGGTAGTATTATAAACTTCTGGTTGATGTTTGACAACTTGGAGTCACGATTAGGTTATGTTAGGTAGTATTATAAACTTCTGGTTGATGTGTGACAACTTGGAGTCACGATTAGTTTATGTTAAGTAGTATTATAAACTTCTGGTTGATGTTTGACAACTTGGAGTCACGATTAGGTTATGTTAGGTAGTATTATAAACTTCTGGTTGATGTGTGACAACTTGGAGTCACGATTAGGTTATGTTAAGTAGTATTATAAACTTCTGGTTGATGTTTGACGACTTGGAGTCACGATTAGGTTATGTTAGGTAGTATTATAAACTTCTGGTTGATGTTTGACGACTTGGAGTCACGATTAGGTTATGTTAGGTAGTATTATAAACTTCTGGTTGATGTGTGACGACTTGGAGTCACGATTAGTTTATGTTAAGTAGTATTATAAACTTCTGGTTGATGTTTGACGACTTGGAGTCACGATTAGTTTATGTTAGGTAGTATTATAAACTTCTGGTTGATGTGTGACAACTTGGAGTCACGATTAGTTTATGTTAGGTAGTATTATAAACTTCTGGTTGATGTGTGACAACTTGGAGTCACGATTAGTTTATGTTAGGTAGTATTATAAACTTCTGGTTGATGTTTGACGACTTGGAGTCACGATTAGTTTATGTTAGGTAGTATTATAAACTTCTGGTTGATGTGTGACAACTTGGAGTCACGATTAGGTTATGTTAGGTAGTATTATAAACTTCTGGTTGATGTGTGACAACTTGGAGTCACGATTAGGTTATGTTAGGTAGTATTACAAACTTCTGGTTGATGTGTGACAACTTGGAGTCACGATTAGGTTGTGTTAGGTAGTATTATAAACTTCTGGTTGATGTGTGACTTCTTTGAGTCACGATTTGGTTATGTTAGGTAGTATTATAAACTTCTGTTTGATGTGTGACAACTTGTAGTCACGATTAGGTTATGTTAGGTAGTATTATAAACTTCTGTTTGATGTGTGACAACTTGAAGTCACGATTAGGTTAGGTTAGGTAGTATTATAAACTTCTGGTTGATGTGTGACAACTTGTAGTCATTATTAGGTTGTGTTAGGTAGTATTATAAACTTCTGTTTGATGTGTGACAACTTGTAGTCACGATTTGGTTATGTTAGGTAGTATTATAAACTTCTGTTTGATGTGTGACAACTTGAAGTCACGATTAGGTTAGGTTAGGTAGTATTATAAACTTCTGGTTGATGTGTGACAACTTGTAGTCACGATTAGGTTGTGTTAGGTAGTATTATAAACTTCTGTTTGATGTGTGACAACTTGTAGTCACGATTAGGTTATGTTAGGTAGTATTATAAACTTCTGTTTGATGTGTGACAACTTGAAGTCACGATTAGGTTAGGTTAGGTAGTATTATAAACTTCTGTTTGATGTGTGACAACTTGTAGTCACGATTAGGTTGTGTTAGGTAGTATTATAAACTTCTGTTTGATGTGTGACAACTTGTAGTCACGATTAGGTTATGTTAGGTAGTATTATAAACTTCTGTTTGATGTGTGACAACTTGAAGTCACGATTAGGTTAGGTTAGGTAGTATTATAAACTTCTGGTTGATGTGTGACAACTTGTAGTCACGATTAGGTTGTGTTAGGTAGTATTATAAACTTCTGGTTGATGTGTGAAAACTTGTAGTCACGATTAGGTTATGTTAGGTAGTATTATAAACTTCTGTTTGATGTGTGACAACTTGAAGTCACGATTAGGTTAGGTTAGGTAGTATTATAAACTTCTGGTTGATGTGTGACAACTTGTAGTCACGATTAGGTTGTGTTAGGTAGTATTATAAACTTCTGGTTGATGTGTGACAACTTGTAGTCACGATTAGGTTATGTTAGGTAGTATTATAAACTTCTGTTTGATGTGTGACAACTTGAAGTCACGATTAGGTTAGGTTAGGTAGTATTATAAACTTCTGGTTGATGTGTGACAACTTGTAGTCACGATTAGGTTGTGTTAGGTAGTATTATAAACTTCTGGTTGATGTGTGACAACTTGTAGTCACGATTAGGTTGTGTTAGGTAGTATTATAAACTTCTGTTTGATGTGTGACAACTTGTAGTCACGATTAGGTTATGTTAGGTAGTATTATAAACTTCTGTTTGATGTGTGACAACTTGAAGTCACGATTAGGTTAGGTTAGGTAGTATTATAAACTTCTGGTTGATGTGTGACAACTTGTAGTCACGATTAGGTTGTGTTAGGTAGTATTATAAACTTCTGTTTGATGTGTGACAACTTGGAGTCACGATTAGGTTAGGTTAGGTAGTATTATAAACTTCTGGTTAATGTGTGACGACTTGTAGTCACGATTTGGTTATGTTAGGTAGTATTATAAACTTCTGTTTGATGTGTGACAACTTGAAGTCACGATTAGGTTAGGTTAGGTAGTATTATAAACTTCTGGTTGATGTGTGACAACTTGTAGTCACGATTTGGTTATGTTAGGTAGTATTATAAACTTCTGTTTGATGTGTGACAACTTGAAGTCACGATTAGGTTAGGTTAGGTAGTATTATAAACTTCTGTTTGATGTGTGACAACTTGTAGTCACGATTAGGTTAGGTTAGGTAGTATTATAAACTTCTGGTTGATGTGTGACAACTTGTAGTCACGATTTGGTTATGTTAGGTAGTATTATAAACTTCTGTTTGATGTGTGACAACTTGTAGTCACGATTAGGTTAGGTTAGGTAGTATTATAAACTTCTGGTTGATGTGTGACAACTTGTAGTCACGATTTGGTTATGTTAGGTAGTATTATAAACTTCTGTTTGATGTGTGACAACTTGAAGTCACGATTAGGTTAGGTTAGGTAGTATTATAAACTTCTGGTTGATGTGTGACGACTTGGAATCACGATTAGGTTATGTTAGGTAGTATTAATAAATTCTGGTTGATGTGTGACAACTTGTAGTCACGATTAGGTTGTGTTAGGTAGTATTAATAACTTCTGGTTGATGTGTGACAACTTGGAGTCACGATTAGGTTATGTTAGGTAGTATTATAAACTTCTGTTTGATGTGTGACAACTTGGAGTCACGATTAGGTTATGTTAGATAGTATTAATAACTTCTGGTTGATGTGTGACAACTTGGAGTCACGATTAGGTTATGTTAGGTAGTATTATAAACTTCTGGTTAATGTGTGACGACTTGGAGTCACGATTAGGTTATGTTAGGTAGTATTATAAACTTCTGTTTGATATATGACAACTTGGAGTCACGATTAGGTTATGTTAGGTAGTATTATAAACTTCTGTTTGATATATGACAACTTGGAGTCACGATTAGGTTATGTTAAGTAGTATTATAAACTTCTGGTTGATGCGTGACGCCTTGAAATCACAGTTATTGGTTTGAACACCCTTGGTTGCACTTCAGGTCTCAAACAAGCGGCAGCTTGTAGCAATGCCTTAGCACTAATCGCCTTGCTTCCTACCTGCGAAGAACAACGCGACGTGTAGCATAACGCGAAATCCGCCGTCGAAAGGAAAATATGTATGACGTAGGAGATAGAATGACGAGGTAGTCTGTCCTGTCCCAACAGCTTGACGCGAGGTATCGAGTCAACCGAATTTATTTAATCCACCTTTTTTTCTAAATTATAATATCGCGATAGGTTTTGGATAACGGCGTTACCGCGATGTCGGTAAGGCCAAATAATGTGTCGTGGCAATTTATATATATATATATATATATATATATATATATATATATATATATATATATATATATATATATTTAAATTGGTGAGATAATAATCTAGACTATATATCAATTTGAGTTGTGTGCACTTACTTTTAATAATGTAGTAAGTCCTCTATTTTATTTTATTATAGTTAATCCATTAAGAGCTGGTTATATGGAGTGGTATTTGGTTTGGTGAAGAATAAGTGAATTAAGTCCTCTTTAAGGAATGGACAAGCACTTTTTCCTACAGAATGCCTATCAGGTTAGCACAACCCTTATCCCGGTATTAATTAGTTTGACACCAAACAACCATCACGCTTTGCAGATTCACCCGAGTTATCAAAAAACCTTTTTGAACGTTTTATCAGTAATTGGGTTATTCTTTGACTTACAATTAGATTGCAGATATCATCGTGTAAAATCAAAACAATTTGATAGGCGTCATAATGCTAGCAACCCAGTCCTATTTTACACTGTAGTACAGGCAGATCCTCTAAATACAATGAAAGTACACAAAAATGTTCATAAACACTTTATTTTAAAAAATAAGGTTTCACAGACGACGTTTCAATGTCTAAGTGATCATCTTCAGTTGTTTACACGTACACAAGTTTTTGTAGCTCTAAACAAAATAAAACTTTGGTAACTGATGGAATTAAATGAGGATGGGACTTAGTCAAAACGTCTTATTGTAAATAAAGTGTTTATTTTGGAATTCTGTGCGATTCTTTCATTTGGCGGTAGACATTTTCCATAAGAAATGCTAATTAATAGCAGGCCTACTTTGTGTTAGACGATTGCTGGTTTCTAAAACATCTTTTTCCAATTGCAACATTTCCAATAATAAAAAACGTTCCTATATACTTAAATTGACCTTTGAAAACTAAGAACGATATAGGACTGGAGCGTAGGCAGAAATTTATTTCGAGAAGGGATTGATTTAAGACAGCCTCTGACAGGAGAGGATGTAGGAGTGTGGAATAATCCCCAGTAATGAGGGGGGTGGTCCGAGAGAGTTTCTTGTGAAAGTTTTGTTGGTAAAAAATGGGTATTGAAAATAAAGCCTTTTTGAGACAATTTAAAATGACAATGAGGTTTTCTGAAGAATGTTTAAAATATTTATTTACTCAATATACAATAAGGTAAGTCTGGTAATAGCAAAACATTTCTACCTCCGTTATTTAACTGACATTCACGTTTCATAGCAGAAAACAGAAAACGTGATTTTGATATTCCGTCCTTCCATCACCGTTATCGTAAGCACAATTATTACGAACATGACGGTAAGGGGACTTTAATGTGCTCGTACAAACCAATATTAAAATTCAGAAATATTTAATTAAAAATTTCAAAATGGCTGCCATTTAAGAGTTTCTTTTCCATATCGCGCGTGTATTTAAATTTATAACAGATTAAATTAGATAACAATTTTCAGATTTCAATTCTGTGTATAATGGTACTAAACCCACCTCTCTACGACGACAAATAGTGAAGTTATAGTCAAAATTGTAATTTTGAACTCTATCCTTCAAGAAAATGTAATATTTACGAGATCCAGTGGCAGAGTCACTGATACGAGCGAGGCGAGAAGAGCCATCTACTACGAGGTTTAAAAAACCTGTATAACAACTGAAGAGGACGACCTTGTCGTTAAAACGCGTCTGATACTTAGGCGTATTTTTTTTATGAGAATTGTGTTCTTTGTGTTTGTTATTCTGTATAACAACTGTTTTAAACAAACTTACACTGCTAAATAAGGCCTCTTGATCAACCAATACAATATTACCTTTTTTAAAATGGCCAAGAAACCAACTTTTTGTCATTACATTTAGAAGATCTGGATGATGAGGTTGAGTAAATACCATGATGGCGCTATCAACTTGTTTCTATTTGTTTACGCGATTTACAAACAAAATTTATATTCACTTATAAATTACGAAAGGTGAACAAAATACTAACATAATATTTAAAGCAGTATTGCCAAAAGTAAAAAAAAAAAAAAAAAAAAAAAAAAAAAAAAAAAAAAAAAAAAACACCGAAGTGGTTCTATTTCAATCACACCCTCTCTGCTTACGCCTATGATGGAGAGACAAAATCATTAAAACGAGTAAAAATTAAAAAACAATATTATATATTTATAACGTGCGTTAATATTGTTCTTAACCTTTATTCAAACAATCTCATATCCATTTTCGATTTAACATTCACCGCAAATGAAAAGCACATTTTTACCGGTAAACGCATTAGAATATAACTTTACAAAATCTAATCCAGAACTAACTCCATTTCCTGAAAGCTCCCTTCTTACCCCTCTGTCTGCATCAGGTGTATACGGAACACAGACATTGCATTGCCAATTACCAACGTTTAACTCTGTTTTAATATCAGCAGCAACGACAATTCTCCTGCGACAAAATAACTTAATAGTTGGATAAAAGTAGTTGATAGAGGTAGGTTAACAGAACATTGCTGTGAACACATTTCTTAGCGATATACAGAGGATTAAAATGTAATTAATAACCTTGAAATTATTTACAATTAGATAAATTAGATTCTATAACAACATGGTGTTGAAATGTTACGCATTACTATTCTATAGTATGTTAATAATAATAATAATAATAATTTACTGTTAAGAATTTGTGTGACGATTCCGAGCAAGGCTAGCCGGATCAACACATTTTTTTCATGTAGTCTTGGATTAGCTCTTTCTCGTTCATCTTTCCCATCAGAACTCTCTTAAACAAATATTCTTCTTTTTCGATCCTGACGCAAAAGAAGGCTTGGGGTTTATGTTCTTTTTAGTCCCTTCAAATTAGTCAAGAAATCACTGTTTTATGTAAAATATTCCCAAACCTATCAGACATATAAAAAGTGAAGTATTTTGGTTGTCTAAACATGATTTACACCCCTACAATTCTAAAAACGGGTTGTTTTTGAATATATATATATATAGGCCCTCAATTTTAGGATTTTTTTCTATTTTGAGGAAAAACTACGCGTTTTGGTGAAAAATACCAATAGAGGGCGCGAAAGAAATATAGTATATGTAGACTTGGTAATCACAGCTTTGTTTACTTCATGTTTGAGTGTGAGCGTACTTTTGTATGCGTAAGGTGTGTACGTATGTGTGCGTGCTTGTTTTAAAATTTTAAATAAAAGGATTAGATTGCTCCGAAATTTTTTTAACCAATTGTCACTGTTTTTTTCCAGATTCTTCAAATAAATCGTTTAACGTGGAGGTTCTTTGTACAGTCTGAGATAAGCCACTTGAAAGTGATAAAGTTCTAGTTGGAATCCGTACATATATTTTTTCGCACCTTCTAGCGGCGAAACTATGAGGAATTGTAAAAAAGCGAAGAGACTATATATGTAAAAAAATGTATGCTCTACAACTTTGCTCTCTTAATATATTTCACCAAAATGCATAGTTTTTCTTTAAAATAGAAACAAATTCGAAAAACCGCTAAAATCCATATATAACAACCATACATGGTGTATGGTACTCATATATACATGGTGTAACGAAAAGGTACCCTGGCTATTCAATTTCAGATTATATACATAAAAAACAATCAAAAATGTCAAATAACATAGTCGAATTCCTCTTCAATTACCGTCTATTAGGCATAGTAAAGATATTGAGTTCAAATTCAGTATAAGTATTTTGTATGTTACGCTTTACAACTGTACCAAATACCAACACATTATTTTGATAATTTTTAAAATGGTGGTCATATAAAATCTTAACGAAAGATATCTCAAAACCGTTACTTTACAAAAAACTTACAAAAGACAAATTATTTTTCTTTCCCAACGACAAACAAAATGATTTTTTTTACATTTTCCATACGTCAAAGGATAACCAAGTTATCGACAAAAAACTAAAAAATGTTTTTATTTCAGAAAATGTAAATAATTGAAAAGATAATAATTTATAAGATTTTGTTCCGTTTAAAATAAATTTTTGCTTCCAGTAAGAATTATTTGAGGCAATTTCGAAGGCAGGAATTTAACTTGATATTTATCTGTATTCTGAAGGGATTATAATCCAAGATGGAACCCAGATATGCCGTCTCTTAAGGGAAATGAACAAAAGGCCTTCCAACTAACATAATCCGTGGATCTCATTACAAGTTATATTATGACACATTTACAACTTGTTTCAGTTAAATTCAGATAAAGTTGTGAGAACATTTTTAACGACCATAACATCTTGAATGTTAAAGCTGAGTATAGAAACAGAAAGGCCGAAGGGGTTTAAAGGCGATTGATCGATGTTGATTTTATCGCCCTCAAGGATTAGAACATTATTGCCTGTAATTAGGCTACCAACAGCAACTGCTCTGGGGACAATGGATTAATTGACCCGCCTATGGACCAAGAGCGAACACATATGCTCCAACTAATGACAGAAAACATCTGCCCCTGTTCGTGTTTAACTATTAATGAGTGATTTTCACAAGGGAATAATAGTTGAGTGGTGGTTTTATGATTCCCAGTATTGAATCAGTGGAAAGGAAGAAATAAATTTGTGAAAGTTTAAGGAATTAGAAAATGTACGATGAGACAAAAATCGGAGAGTTCTGAAGAAGAGGACAATGCAAAACATAAAATCCTTGATTAATATATTTAACGAAATTTTTTCTCTTGTTCAGGGTTCAATATATCTGATATCCACGTTATATAAACAATCAATATTCACAGCTTATTTTAACCATTCATTTCAATATTTGAGCTCAGTTTAACAAACTAAAAAACCATTTAAATTACATAATTGAACAATTATTTATAAAGTATAAAACTGTAAGTATATTATTATAAAATACAGTGCATTATTTACAACAATAGTCTATTCAAAATGACTAATACGTGAGTCATCGTGTTGCAACGACATTTCCTGCAAGGATTAAGTGAAGGTCAAACAGCGTCGCATGCTAGTGTGTAATCTCTCAGAAAATTAATCCAACAACAACAAAATTACAAAATTTTAAATAACCTTTCCTAAGGCTGAACATTTTTTTGGTTAATTTTCGACAACGTCGCCGCTAAACTCTTCAAAGAAGAGACAAAGTTTCTTCATTTCGGGAAAACCGTTGGGTAGCTACCTCGTTTGCACACACCATTTTTTCTCAGGTGAACAGTGTATATCCTTAATTCAACTTGTTGTTCGATACTCTTAAGTCATACATAGGCCGCCGTAACTTTGCATTCAAATTTATTGTGCTTAGTCCAACCTGTACTGGAATTAACATTGGCAACGACGCTCTGAGCGGCTGTTAGCTGGAAGAGCCGCTGACCCACAGCTTGGGGAGTTGTAAATTATCTATTATTTTATGTTATTAGTGACTAAAATAACAGTAATCCGACATAATATAAGTAAAAAAAATCGGGATAAGACAATTTAAACCACGTTGTAAAGGCTTGATCCGATCATTTTCTATCATTTTAAAAAGTGAATTCATTTAAACATATTATTCTTTTTAAACTAATAAGTTACAACATATAAAAGAACAGGTTAAATTTGACTTTATAGAAAGTATATTTAAATTATAAACAATGATTTTTAAGTGATAAAGCCGTGACAAAATAAAACCAATACAACGCAATACAGTATAACAAACACACAGAACACAATTCTTACAAAAAATACGGCTAAGTATCAGACGCGTTTCAACGACAAGGTCGTCCTCTTCAGTGATACACGAGCTACACCAACCCAAACTATAACTCAACGCAATATATTAATAAATTTGTTGATAAGCTTTATAAACTGACGCTATAAATTTATTTGTCCAAAATTATGTTTATATTGAACTTAAAATGTACAAATTAAATCTTAAATAAAAATATAATAAATAGTTTTTAATTTTTGTTCGTCTAAAAATACAGTGTTATCCCACTGAATGTTTTTGACAGCCTGTAATAATTCATATTTTGTCAGAGCCACCTAGGGTATTTCAAATATTACCTTAAGGTTATTTAGTTTTTTCATATGAGAATCAAATTTTCTTCAAAATTTAATGTAGATATTTTTTTACCATTGAAAATTCTGAACTCTTCAACAGTATTGGCACGGTAGGAACTTATCTAAAATAGTAAGTATATAAGGAGTCTTATTGAATCTACTATATATAAAAATGAACAATACCAGTCACCGGTTTTTCTTCCCTGGTGTTGTTAAGATAGGTTTTCCAACTTTATATTGAATTATTGAAATAAAGTTCAATCACGTTCAACAGAACGTATTTTAGTAAACGTTCGACCTACACTTGAAATATTTTAAAAATTGACTTTCCAGCGATCTAACCTTCACGTCCCTCGATTTATCCGCGGCAACGAACTGTTTAAAACGTTTAGTTTCACGATAACAAGAAGGATACATAAAATTACATCATATCCCCATTAAATTGAATAATTCATAATCCATTAAGGTAATAACATAAGGGTGAGCACGCATGCATGAAGGCTGAATTGTAACTGTAGCTAATGGATCCAATGAGATGGAAAGTGCAAGAATGATGAGGCAGGGAACTACTTTACACGCTCATGGCTCACCTGTGTCAAGGGGATGGATATTACGACTAGGATCAGAATTGCGCGCCTCAATAGAAAGCTTTATTATCCAATAATCTGTTTAGAATGAATTGACAAAACATAATTTCTTTTGCTAGAGGGAATGTTATCCTTCATGGACTATTGATTCTAAAGAGGGGCAACCTGAATCCTGCCCTTTCCCTTTCCTTAGGTTTTAAAACCTTCGTTTAAATTTGAATAACAAACAATACCACATATAAAACGTAAATTGAATAACGCTATTACGAATTTGTAATAATACGGTCAACAATGATATTGCTTAATAAATTGAACGATAAATCTGTTTCCACTATAGTCGGTTTCACATCTATTTTTTAGTGAATAAAATACATTGACTGTATAAATCAGTTGGAAGTTCAATCAACACTACTAAGGTTCAGTTTTAAAAGAAACCTTTATTTGTTAGGTTTTTCAAATACAATTTAAAAATTTTGTATACTTGTTACGTTTTTTTTAATGCGATATTTATTAGGTGTGTAATAGCGCAGACTCTACATTAAATAGACGCTGCCAACTGCTCGTGAAATGGAGTATAGAAAAAATAGGGAGGGGGCTTTTAATTGAACATTATATTAGTGTAAATAAAATTAGTACATACAATATCTAATTAAAATCATAACAATTACTATAAATTAAAAATTGTATGGCGTTAATTGCAATTCGAAGAAGAACTATGGCAATATTCACAACAAGGTAAACAGGAATTCTCTAAACAAGAAACAAAATTAATATTGCCTTGAATACAATATGTACATTTCGATGACTTAGTCATCATCCTCAGATATTTAAGGTAAACCTAAATGTAAAGCTTTTTTTATATTAAATCATTATAATTTGTATAATTCATTTTATTTATAATAATTTAAAAGTAATTTCTAAATTATTTTTCAGGGTGATAAAGTCTATTTTACATTTTATTTGGGCCACTTTTTAATTTTTTTTTAGTTTAGCTGTAAACATCAGAAGAAATTAATTTGTAATCAGGTGTGGTAACCTATTTACACCTTTCTTCGTGTAATCTTGGGTTACATCTCTCTCTCTCTTTTCCATCTTTACCATCAGGTCTGAAGGTAAATACAAAGATAGATACTGGTATTTCTGGAGATTTAAAAAAAAAATCATGTGTGACAGGTATTTTGCATCTTATACAAACATCTAAACATTTACAATCTTGTTGAGCACTGTGAAATTCACAATAATAATTCGAATTTGCCCCTAACCACAATCACTAGAAACTTAATAAAACACAATTATTTGATTAATTGTTCTTTATTAATTATTTCCACTTAATGCCCTGATGTACATTTCGATAACATGGTTATCATTATCGGAGGGTCTTGCTTATAAACTAAATCTAACCTTACATATCTACTAATTTAACTTTGTTAGAGGTACAATTATCTTTCACCCCACTCCACAGGTCAAAGACATATAACAATAACTGACAAAGGGCTAGCCCAAGCATCTACCTTACTGGTCAACTGATCTGTGGAGTGGGAGGGATTTTAGCTTGAACTCAGGTTATCATAGTTTTAGGTTTAATTTTATTTCATTAGTAGATATGTAAGGTTAGATTTAGTTTATAAGCAAGACCCTCCGATGATGATAACCATGTTATCGAAATGTACATCAGGGCATTAAGTGGAAATAATTAATAAAGAACAATTAATCAAATAATTGTGTTTTATTAAGTTTCTAGTGATTGTGGTTAGGGGCAAATTCGAATTATTATCTCAACATTTATGAATATTATATAATATTATAACATTCATTTATATAATAGGAAAGTACAACAAGGTTGATGTCCATACCATCGAAATTTACATAATTTAAAATAAACTTACTTAAGATTTGTTTCTGGTTCTTGTAGCGGGGAACCTGTTTTTCATTATTCATAATCATGTTTAAAAGCTTCTGATTTCAAAGTTTATTTTGTAGTTTAAGATCCTAGTTAAAATTTTGGTTGTAACTTCTTTACTTTTTAATCCCAGAACGTTGCAGGTGATTTCATGACATGAGTCTCTCTTACATTACTCTCTGCACATCTTAATATAGCCTAATTAAATGTATTTTTAATAGAATTATTGTAAAAACGAAAGGAAAACTTTTCAGATCGGACTTCCATTTGAAACGGTTTCAATAACTTTTGTGGTAAACGAACATGTTCAAGATAATGTTAAAAAATCCTCTTTACTATACTTGAGAAAAATTGAGACCGCTAGGATCCAAAAACGTATAGGCTACTATTTAGAAGTCAAATGGGAATTCATTTTCAGTATGAAACTTACGCAAAGGTAGGGTAGTTTTTGGAATGTACAAGTCGTCTTCCAAGACAGCCGTTGGAGGTTACTGTGCAATTTTCTAATTTGAGATCTCAGTAAAGTTGGTTTGTCCAAATCTATGGTAGCTAAACACTACTTTGATAAGCTATACTAATCCTATTAGACAGCCCCTTGAAGGCTTAGGATGTATGTCTTACTTGATCTATTGAGGAATACAAAAAGCCTAGGTTGGTGTGTTACGTTAGCTTATTTTTCTCTCGGAAATTCTCTTTGAGATCCCCGTTCAAAATTCAGATCTTAGATTTTTATTTTTATAACTACCAATATGTGCTAGTAATTTGCTAACGAAATTTAACAGAAACAAAAATAAATTAGCTACACCAATGCAAAACATATACAGTACATATATTTAAAATATACAAATAATCTAAACACTTCATATAAGCAACACTTGTGAAAATTTCAATCGGCAAATGAAAGTAACTCAACTTTCACCATCAAACACTTTATTGTTACAAAAACGACGTTTCAATGACTAAGTCGTCATCTTCAGGTGTTATATGTACACAACCTATTTTATTTCATAGGTGTTGATGAAATAACTAAAATATTTTGTTAACTTTACACTTTTACACAAAATTTAAAACAAATAGTGAAATTTTATTTAGAATTTAGGGGTTATATTTGTTTTAAAAGAATTTCATAAAAATAAAAAGCACATACGAAAACAATATTTTACATGAAAATAAAATGATTATCTCATGCAATTAGAAATTTGTTCAACTAAATTAAAATTCGTTCGACATTCTTATCCTGTCAATCCGTTAATAAGATTTCTAATTCTAATTTTTAAATTAAACGCTAAAAATATACAATTTTCTACACAAAAACTGAAATTAATTTAACCGGACATTAAATATCCGAGATAGAAGAGACCGCTATTGAACTCACTGCGGCCGGATGTAATGACGTTAATTGACAATAATTGCTAAATATGAGTCCCTATACATGAACTTGGTGGGGGCGAATCACCCTCTAACTGGGATGATGTTCAATACCGACTTTAAAATGTCCAATACAGTGAACTTAAATGTTTTCTAAACCATGTATAATTTTATAGAATAAATATTCAACTTGACTTGTGAGATAGTATGTTTGATAATATCAAACTTGGACACACAAATAGTACTTGTACATTTTTCGGACATTTGCCATCATTTGTGTGTTAAAAATTCAAAACACGACGTTTCGGGAATAAGAATCAATTCCCATTATCAAGTGACTAAAAACTAAAGAAACATGAAACTAGAAACGAAGCCTATGTGAGAAGTAAAATAAAATAAGAATACCACCAACCTTAATATATTATAAGCTGAATCTCAGATCTGAAACTGAGAAGTCAAAAAACACATCACGGTAACACACAACTAACGGCAAATAGGTGTTGTTGTATCAAAGATACAGCAACAAGTGACGTGGTCCAGAAGGCGTGACAAACTATTAGGGGAGTGGCCTATTGTTAGTTGTATTAAGCTTCCTAGCACGAGAGCGGGTTACAACCCCTTGTGTCGATTTAACAGATAAAATTTCAGCTTGTTTATTAGTTATAGTGATATTATAATCAAATTTTAGTTTTTTTTTTAATAATAGGAGCCATAATGGTCTTACTTCTATACTTGATTGGCTGATAGGATTGTCCGTTAGTTTTATTACAAGGCTTCAATTATTTTACGTTTGCATAGGTTACTTTCCCGGATACATAGGCTTTACTTCTCACATAGGCTTAGTTTCTAGTTTCATGTTTCTTTAGTTTTTAGTCACTTGATAACGGGAATTGATTCGTATTCCCGAAACGTCGTGTTTTGAATTTTTAACACACAAATGATGGCAAATGTCCGAAAAATGTATAATAATAAAATTGAACTTCCATCATTAACAAATAACTTCAAACAGAGAACAAATAGTACGTTTATTTATTCAAACGGGTTTCAACGACAAAGTCGTCATCTTCAGGGATGCACGAACTACAATAACTAAACTATAACTTTTATCCTGAACTGACAATTTTATATAGATGGTGAAGAACAGTTTTGTTAGCTTAGGGTTTCTATAAAAGTATAAAATGCCGATAACCATATTCAAAAATATAAAAAATTTAATGTTCAAATATTTTTTTGTGTGTAATCAAATAAATAAACAGAACTAATCATAAATATTATATGTACCCTCATTATTGTTTAATCAAAGTCAATAGTTTATTCTCTGCGGTTTCAATATAGTTTCTAGTAATAGAAACTTGGAACAAATATAACCGATATTGATATTAAATATTTAACAGACAAACCTTATTCTCTAACCTCAAAATTGAATCAATCTACCTTCTTATATAAATTATGACCCCCCCCTCCCCCTAGTGTATCAATCAGTGCAGAGTTGCCGAGCAAAATGTCTACAATAAATTGCTGGAAGCGAAATGTTGCAACGACGATTGAGTTATATTTGATTGGATTCAATTTCGGGGGCTCCCCACGGAGTGAGAGGGGTAACAATAAAACAAACGGAATGATAAAATGTAAGTGATGAAAGCTAAAATAGCACCGTTCCTGCTTTGACTGGGAAAAAAAACGGAAGTGGAACAACAGAAGTTGTGGTTGGCTTATGTTTTACAACGAAAACAAACCTTCCAATTGAATTGCTGGAGGAGCTGAGCGACATCGCAATCAAAATGTGCTCAAATTACAATTTTATGTTAGAACAGACTTCCTCGAGGGCTGTACCAATCACATCGTTCGTATATGATTACTCAATTGTTCACCTTTGATGTAACGGCCTATGATAAACTGTTATCATCACTTCAAGCTGGCAACGCTCAGATGTTCTGCAATAGTTTTGAGCAGTGATGTAATCATAACATAACAGATATAAAATTAATTTCAGCTGCTCAGGACTAAGAATATTGTAATTAACTTTGAACGAGATTATGGTTAGGTTAGGTTGTATACTGACTGTTAAGTTATAAATTTGGAGATTTTTAAAATTAAATTTACATTTTTAAAACAATTGACGTTAGGTTAGGTTGTATACTGATTGTTAATTCGTCAAGGATTAAAATTTGGAGATTTAAAAAAAAATTACATTGTTAAAACAATTGATGTTAGGTTAGGTTAGGTTGTATAGGCCTAATGATTGTTAATTCTGCAAGGATTCAAATTTGGAGATTTAAAAAAATTAATTTACATTTTTAAAACGTTTGACGTTAGGTTAGGTTGTATACTGATTGTTAATTCTGCAAGGATTAAAATTAGGAGATTAAAAAATAATAATATTTACATTGTTAAAATAATTCATGTTAGCTTAGGTTAGGTTGTATACGCCTACTGATTGTTAATTCTGCAAGGATCCAAATTTGGAGATTTAAAAAAAATTAATTTACATTTTCAAAACTATTGACGTTAGGTTAGGTTGTATACTGATTGTTAATTCTGCAAGGATTAAAATTTGGAGATTATAAAAATTACATTTACATTTTCAAAACGATTGACGTTAGGTTAGGTTGTATAGTGATTGTTAATTCTGCAAGGATTAAAATTTGGAGATTTAAAAAAAAAATTACATTTTTAAAACAATTGATGTTAGGTTAGGTTAGGTTGTATAGGCCTAATGATTGTTAATTCTGCAAGGATTAAAATTTGGAGATTTAAAAAGATTAATTTACATTTTTAAAACAATTGACGTTAGGTTAGGTTGTATACTGATTGTCAATTCTGCAAGGATTAAAATTTGGAGATTATAAAAATTACATTTACATTTTCAAAACGATTGTCGTTAGGTTAGATTGTATAGTGATTGTTAATTCTGCAAGGATTAAAATTTGGAGATTTAAAAAAAAATTTACATTTTTAAAACTATTGACGTTAGGTTAGGTTGTATACTGATTGTTAATTCTGCAAGGATTAAAATTTGGAGATTTAAAAAATTTAATTTACATTTTTAAAACATTTGACGTTAGTTTAGATAGGTTGTATACCGATTGTTAATTAGGCAAGGATAAAAATTTAGATATTTTAAAAATAACATTTACATTTTAAAAACGATTGACGTTGGGTTAGGTGTATACTGATTGTTAATTCGGCAAGGATTAAAATTTGGAGATTATTAAAATTACATTTTCATTTTTAAACGATTGGCGTTAGTTACTATGTTCTAATGTAAGATTTCAATTTATTGGAAATAATTATGTTTTCACTACCGGTGTTAAAGCTTACAATGTCTAATGTGTCGAATTTTATATTAAAAAAACATAAAACTTAGTTTTAAAACTGTTAATTCTATAAGCTCTAAAAATGAGAGACTTAAAACAAATTACATTTTTAAAATCGGGAAAATACTTGAAGGTACTATGCTTATTATATTCTCTACACTTATTCTCTTTTGCTTAATATATAAGGATACTTGAGGAGTCACGAATTTCACACACACGCAACAGTGGCTACAAATAGATCACCATTACAACTGTTTATTATAATGATAATTATGAACAACTGTATGAACTTATATCTTAAAATACAATTTCAATATCAATTTGGACTCTGTTCAATTTTTTTATTAAATGTGGAGCAAGGTTGAAATTATTTCGATTCACAAACTATATATGCATTGCAAATCATATAATCCACATTAAAAAAAAACACAATTAAATTCATCATTAAAGTTTTTCATGAAATTATTATCATTAAACATTTCTGACACGTAATGATGTAGGAATATTAATACAAACATTTAAATATAATAGTTAATTAATATGATACGCTATAGCTTTGTATATATTACCGCCAATGTTTTAAATTTGGCATTGAATACAATAACTAGACATTCTATAAATTACCTAAAGTTGGCAGACAAGGTATAAAATCAAGCATAATTCATACTTTCTCTAGGGATTCTATAGAATGCCCACGCGCATCAGGCAGAGTTTGGAAAACCGGTTTTAGGTTAGGTTAGGTTGGGTTAATTTACTTCAGTAAATATTTAGTACACACACATCTTGTTTCTTCATTTCAAACAGAATGTTTAACCTCTTTTGTTCAAATAGAAGTTGACTTAATTGGAGAAGGCAATACTATTTAGAAAGAAGAATTCCTTATTTTCCAGACGTCCAGATTTTCCTTGCATCAAATATCAATATTTTTACTATTTTGATCTCCCGTTCTTAAGTTAGTTAATCCACGCCAATCACTTTTCTTCACTGATAAGGTTATTTGTACCTACAAAGTTTTATGATTTGGTTTAACATTGTAATAAATCCCCAAGTCACTCAACCCATATCTAACTCGAGTGTTTTGTGCGTCAATCAATAGTTCTTGAGATAATAAATAAGACATAATTCAGAATATGATATCAATTATCAGCAGCTGAAAATATCGTGATTTACTTTAAATGGAAATAGAAATTATTATGTTTAGTATTACGAAATTGGAAAGTATAAAACACGATTCGTAAAAAAACGTTTTCGTAACAAATTATATACCTGAAATTGGTAAAAATAATCACTTTAGTATAATTACTAGAAGCTTTCGTTTTAGAAAAGAAAGAAAAATATCTGTATGACATCAGAAATATACATACAAAGCACACAAACTGCCACGAAAATGTCCCAAAAAATGTCTACTATATGAAGGTCTAAAAAGTCACATACCAAATTATTTCTTGATATCTAATTTATTTCCAAAAATTAAATATGAAAACACTAAATGGACGACAGACAGAAACTAAGCATTTTAGGACATATGGCCATAAAAACTCTTTATTTAATATGACCCAAGGAAACATATCATCAAGTTTGGGAACACCATGTGTATTTAAACAGACTATAACCTAAATTATATTTCATTGAAATCGATTTTTAATGATAACGTTCAAATTAAATTTATTTATTGACAATTATTCTTGAACGATATTATTCTTACAGATGCGATTTGGCACTATAGTTTGGAGCTTCTCATTTCACCAAACTTTGGACAAAATTGCATAGCGCCGATTTTTTGACATATTTGGAAAGATGGTGACTTACACGGTTTGTTTGTTTATGTAATTTGACGTTATATGTTAGAAGAAATTGATGAAATTCTCCCCCCCCCCCAACGTAAAACATCTCCAGATATGGATAAAATATAATCACATACCAAGTTTGATTAAACTAATCCTAGATAGACAGTAAAAAGCTATCATTCAAAAACTGACGCCGAAAGTCTAAATGTAAGGTTACATGCACTCAAATAGAGGAGTTCCCTTATTATAGACAACACCCAACACACTTCCAACGTGTGTGTGTGTGACAGGCATACAAAACTGTTCTATAATGGATAAACATCTTCACAAACGTGGCCAACAAACAAACGTACACGGTTATCTATTAATATTCGGTCGTGTTATACAGGATGCACAGCATTACCGATTCTAATGCGATTTAGAGTGCTTGGCAATATTTCAAAACGGATATGGAGAAAAAGAAAAGAAAAAAAACTCGAGTGGACAGGGATTGTTTATTTGTTGGCAAGAATATTTTAAAACCTACCACGGTAACATTTATTATCTCTTGTTACTCTCAGCGTCTCCATTACATTTGTCACTAGAAGCGTGACCTAGTTCAGATACAATAAAGAATTATCATCTCTCCTGATATTCAGAATAATAAATGAAGCACAAACTTTCTCGTTTGTAATACGTGTCTAGAAAAACAAATTTGTAGGTGCTTTGGATGCTTTTCATGATGGAAGACTATCGCATTTATAAATCCAAGAATCACCAACAAAGGAGTGCGTTGAAATGGTTCACATTTAAATCAATACGTGTTCAGTACTTTAACGGACTACACTTGTGAGATAGAATTCCAGAAGGTAAAATGATTGCCCACAGGATTTGTGGAAACAATGATTCCATAGGGAAGAATCATTGTTAAAATGTGGAGGATGAACCCTGTAAGGAAAATATATAGGATTCCAGAAGGCAAAATAATTTAGACAAAATGACTGCCCAGAGTATTGTAGAGATATGTGGTAAGGAAGAAACAAATGTGGAGAATAAAACTCCTGTAAGAAAAATATATAGAATTCCAGAAGGCAAAAAGATTGCCCATAGGATTTGTAGAAACAATGATTCCATAGGGAAGAAACATGGTTAAAATGTGGAGGATGAACCTCTACCCTGTAAGAAAAATATAGATAATTCCAGAAGACAGATTAATTTAGGCAAAATGACTGTTCACAGGATTGTAGAGATATGTTAGGGAAGAAACAAATGTGGAGAATAAAACTCTACCCAGTAAGAAAAATATATAGAATTCCAGAAGGCAAAAAGATTGCCCACAGGATTTGTAGAAGCAATGATTCCATAGGGAAGAAACATGGTTAAAATGTGGAGGATGAACCTCTACCCTGTAAGAAAAATATAAATAATTCCAGAAGGCAGATTAATTTAGGCAAAATGACTGTTCACAGGATTGTAGAGATATGTTGGGGAAGAAACAAATGTGGAGAATAAAACTCTACCCAGTAAGAAAAATATATAGAATTCCAGAAGGCAAAAAGATTGCCCATAGGATTTGTAGAAACAATGATTCCATAGGGAAGAAACATGGTTAAAATGTGGAGGATGAACCTCTACCCTGCAAGAAAAATATAAATAATTCCAGAAGGCAGATTAATTTAGGCAAAATGACTGTTCACAGGATTGTAGAGATATGTTAGGGAAGAAACAAATGTGGAGAATAAAACTCTACCCAGTAAGAAAAATATATAGAATTCCAGAAGGCAAAAAGATTGCCCATAGGATTTGTAGAAACAATGATTCCATAGGGAAGAAACATGGTTAAAATGTGGAGGATGAACCTCTACCCTGTAAGAAAAATATATATAATTCCAGAAGGCAGATTAATTTAGGCAAAATGACTGTTCACAGGATTGTAGAGATATGTTAGGGAAGAAACAAATGTGGAGAATAAAACTCTACCCAGTAAGAAAAATATATAGAATTCCAGAAGGCAGAATAATTTAGGCAAAATTACTGTTCACAGGATTGTAGAAATATGTTAGGGAAGAAACAAATGTGGAGAATAAAACTCTACCCAGTAAGAAAAATATATAGAATTCCAGAAGGCAGATTAATTTAGGCAAAATGACTGTCCACAGGATTGTAGTAATATGTTAGGGAAGAAACAAATGTGGAGAATAAAACTCTACCCAGTAAGAAAAATATTAATAATTCCAGAAGGCAGAATAATTTAGGCAAAATGACTGTTCACAGGATTGTAGAGATATGTTAGGGAAGAAACAAATCTGGAGAATAAAACTCTACCCAGTAAGAAAAATATATAGTAATCCAGAAGGCAGAATAATTTAGGCAAAATGACTGTTCACAGGATTGTAGAAATATGTTAGGGAAGAAACAAATGTGGAGAATAAAACTCTACCCAGTAAGAAAAATATATAGAATTCCAGAAGGCAGATTAATTTAGGCAAAATGACTGTTCACAGGATTGTAGAAATATGTTAGGGAAGAAACAAATGTGGAGAATAAAACTCTATCCAGTAAGAAAAATATTAATAATTCCAGAAGGCAGAATAATTTAGGCAAAATGACTGTTCACAGGATTGTAGAAATATGTTAGGGAAGAAACAAATGTGGAGAATAAAACTCTACCCAGTAAGAAAAATATATAGAATTCCAGAAGGCAGATTAATTTAGGCAAAATGACTGTTCACAGGATTGTAGAAATATGTTAGGGAAGAAACAAATGTGGAGAATAAAACTCTACCCAGTAAGAAAAATATTAATAATTCCAGAAGGCAGAATAATTTAGGCAAAATGACTGTTCACAGGATTGTAGAAATATTTTAGGGAAGAAACAAATGTGGAGAATAAAACTCTACCCAGTAAGAAAAATATATAGAATTCCAGAAGGCAGATTAATTTAGGCAAAATGACTGTCCACAGGATTGTAGAAATATGTTAGGGAAGAAACAAATGTGGAGAATAAAACTCTATCCAGTAAGAAAAATATTAATAATTCCAGAAGGCAGAATAATTTAGGCAAAATGACTGTTCACAGGATTGTAGAAATATGTTAGGGAAGAAACAAATGTGGAGAATAAAACTCTACCCAGTAAGAAAAATATATAGTAACCCAGAAGCAGAATAATTTAGGCAAAATGACTGTTCACAGGATTGTAGAAATATGTTAGGGAAGAAACAAATGTGGAGAATAAAACTCTACCCAGTAAGAAAAATATATAGTAACCCAGAAGCAGAATAATTTAGGCAAAATGACTGTTCACAGGATTGTAGAAATATGTTAGGGAAGAAACAAATGTGGAGAATAAAACTCTACCCAGTAAGAAAAATATATAGAATTCCAGAAGGCAGATTAATTTAGGCAAAATGACTGTTCACAGGATTGTAGAAATATGTTAGGGAAGAAACAAATGTGGAGAATAAAACTCTATCCAGTAAGAAAAATATTAATAATTCCAGAAGGCAGAATAATTTAGGCAAAATGACTGTTCACAGGATTGTAGAAATATGTTAGGGAAGAAACAAATGTGGAGAATAAAACTCTACCCAGTAAGAAAAATATATAGAATTCCAGAAGGCAGATTAATTTAGGCAAAATGACTGTTCACAGGATTGTAGAAATATGTTAGGGAAGAAACAAATGTGGAGAATAAAACTCTACCCAGTAAGAAAAATATTAATAATTCCAGAAGGCAGAATAATTTAGGCAAAATGACTGTTCACAGGATTGTAGAAATATGTTAGGGAAGAAACAAATGTGGAGAATAAAACTCTACCCAGTAAGAAAAATATATAGAATTCCAGAAGGCAGATTAATTTAGGCAAAATGACTGTTCACAGGATTGTAGAAATATGTTAGGGAAGAAACAAATGTGGAGAATAAAACTCTACCCAGTAAGAAAAATATTAATAATTCCAGAAGGCAGAATAATTTAGGCAAAATGACTGTTCACAGGATTGTAGAAATATGTTAGGGAAGAAACAAATGTGGAGAATAAAACTCTACCCAGTAAGAAAAATATATAGAATTCCAGAAGGCAGATTAATTTAGGCAAAATGACTGTTCACAGGATTGTAGAAATATGTTAGGGAAGAAACAAATGTGGAGAATAAAACTCTACCCAGTAAGAAAAATATTAATAATTCCAGAAGGCAGAATAATTTAGGCAAAATGACTGTTCACAGGATTGTAGAAATATGTTAGGGAAGAAACAAATGTGGAGAATAAAACTCTACCCAGTAAGAAAAATATATAGAATTCCAGAAGGCAGATTAATTTAGGCAAAATGACTGTTCACAGGATTGTAGAAATATGTTAGGGAAGAAACAAATGTGGAGAATAAAACTCTACCCAGTAAGAAAAATATTAATAATTCCAGAAGGCAGAATAATTTAGGCAAAATGACTGTTCACAGGATTGTAGAAATATGTTAGGGAAGAAACAAATGTGGAGAATAAAACTCTACCCAGTAAGAAAAATATATAGAATTCCAGAAGGCAGATTAATTTAGGCAAAATGACTGTTCACAGGATTGTAGAAATATGTTAGGGAAGAAACAAATGTGGAGAATAAAACTCTACCCAGTAAGAAAAATATATAGAATTCCAGAAGGCAGAATAATTTAGGCAAAATGACTGTTCACAGGATTGTAGAAATATGTTAGGGAAGAAACAAATGTGGAGAATAAAACTCTACCCAGTAAGAAAAATATATAGAATTCCAGAAGGCAGATTAACTTAGGCAAAATGACTGTCCACAGGATTGTAGAAATATGTTAGGGAAGAAACAAATGTGGAGAATAAAACTCTATCCAGTAAGAAAAATATTAATAATTCCAGAAGGCAGAATAATTTAGGCAAAATGACTGTTCACAGGATTGTAGAAATATGTTAGGGAAGAAACAAATGTGGAGAATAAAACTCTACCCAGTAAGAAAAATATTAATAATTCCAGAAGGCAGAATAATTTAGGCAAAATGACTGTTCACAGGATTGTAGAAATATGTTAGGGAAGAAACAAATGTGGAGAATAAAACTCTACCCAGTAAGAAAAATATATAGAATTCCAGAAGGCAGATTAATTTAGGCAAAATGACTGTCCACAGGATTGTAGAAATATGTTAGGGAAGAAACAAATGTGGAGAATAAAACTCTACCCAGTAAGAAAAATATATAGAATTCCAGAAGGCAGATTAATTTAGGCAAAATGACTGTTCACAGGATTGTAGAAATATGTTAGGGAAGAAACAAATGTGGAGAATAAAACTCTACCCAGTAAGAAAAATATTAATAATTCCAGAAGGCAGAATAATTTAGGCAAAATGACTGTTCACAGGATTGTAGAAATATGTTAGGGAAGAAACAAATGTGGAGAATAAAACTCTACCCAGTAAGAAAAATATATAGAATTCCAGAAGGCAGATTAATTTAGGCAAAATGACTGTTCACAGGATTGTAGAAATATGTTAGGGAAGAAACAAATGTGGAGAATAAAACTCTACCCAGTAAGAAAAATATTAATAATTCCAGAAGGCAGAATAATTTAGGCAAAATGACTGTTCACAGGATTGTAGAAATATGTTAGGGAAGAAACAAATGTGGAGAATAAAACTCTACCCAGTAAGAAAAATATATAGAATTCCAGAAGGCAGATTAATTTAGGCAAAATGACTGTTCACAGGATTGTAGAAATATGTTAGGGAAGAAACAAATGTGGAGAATAAAACTCTACCCAGTAAGAAAAATATATAGAATTCCAGAAGGCAGAATAATTTAGGCAAAATGACTGTTCACAGGATTGTAGAAATATGTTAGGGAAGAAACAAATGTGGAGAATAAAACTCTACCCAGTAAGAAAAATATATAGAATTCCAGAAGGCAGATTAACTTAGGCAAAATGACTGTCCACAGGATTGTAGAAATATGTTAGGGAAGAAACAAATGTGGAGAATAAAACTCTATCCAGTAAGAAAAATATTAATAATTCCAGAAGGCAGAATAATTTAGGCAAAATGACTGTTCACAGGATTGTAGAAATATGTTAGGGAAGAAACAAATGTGGAGAATAAAACTCTACCCAGTAAGAAAAATATTAATAATTCCAGAAGGCAGAATAATTTAGGCAAAATGACTGTTCACAGGATTGTAGAAATATGTTAGGGAAGAAACAAATGTGGAGAATAAAACTCTACCCAGTAAGAAAAATATATAGAATTCCAGAAGGCAGATTAATTTAGGCAAAATGACTGTCCACAGGATTGTAGAGATATGTTAGGGAAGAAACAAATCTGGAGAATAAAACACCCCCTGTAAGAAAAATATATATTCAGAATATTAAAATAGGAAATTATAATTTTATAAAATATTGCGCCATCAAGCGGTTTGATCCAAAGTTTAATCATTCCATGGGACAACTTCCTCACATGATTAAAAGTTCTGTGTCAAATAAATCTACAAAATTTCCTCTGTCGAAAGTACAAAACTGATAACAATATCAAATAACTTCTTTCAATCAGTACCATACCTGTAGGATGGATAATGTTACAAATTTTATAACTACTAGTGACTTAATTATTTCTCTCAGGGGTTTACTCATGGGATTCTGTCACGGAGGATTTGTTTCATGGTACATCACAGAGGTCGAAACGGTAAGATATCTCCTTATAGTCCTCATCGTTCCTCGTAGGTAGACTACGATGATGACCTATGTTTCTGGTAGGACGTACTTAATTGTATTCTTCTTCCAGCACTGTGTCAACTAATCTTAGAAGAGGGCGGAGCTTACAGGTAGACAAAATGAGAGGTTATGACTACTTTGAGAGACGAAATAGTTCGCAAAAACCATTTGGAAATAAAAATTTATCCGAAACGGGTCAGAAAAAGTTAAAACTTTGTTCAAAATGACAAAACAATGTCATTTCCTCGTAGTTGTCCATATGTAAATTAATATTTTCTTGTTTTCCGCAAATCCGAAACAAAGCCAAAGTATGCCTCGTAATTAAAATGAAATTGAGATTTTAATTACTAAATAAAGATTTGTTTTTGTTGATCACTCCTGAACACTAATTTTCATTTAGGCCTAATTTCAATTTGACACACTGTTTTCATTAGTAACCTTTATTCTTCACTACAATTCAATTAAAATTGTTAAGGGATTACGTAATAAAAAGAAACAAAAATCAAATAAATACAAATTTTCAACAAAATCTGTCAATCGGAATTCATTTCTGGTGGAAAATCAAAATCTTTGTAAACAATGCTTTTTAGATTTTAGGGACCAAAAACGGATACAGTAAGATAAGTAGAGAACATAAAAATGTATTAAACACAATTCCTTCAAAATAAACAATAATACATATTTTATTTGTTGGTTTTTAATCTATACTCTACCAAAATATTGAAGACTAGCAGAGTATCCGTCCTTCGTACGGGATTGGCGTATATTTGTATTGAGTGTTGGGGGAGTTTTCAAGGCCGGTGGGGCGGTGCCCTGATGGAATTTCTAAATAGAAATACGCCTATGTGTTAATCAGGGACCCTAAGAATGTCCATGTACAATTGCAGCTCAATGGGTCCAGTAGTTTTTACGCGATTGAGTAACACACACATATAGACAGACACCATTAGATTTTTATATAATAGTATAGGATAGATATAAACGTGATTTTATACACTGTAAAATTACAAAAAAGCCAACTCAAATTATGTTGTATTTAAATAAAATACACAAACACAGAAAGTAATTAGACGAGGTATAGAAATAAACTAATTTACATTAAAAATGATTCTGTGTATTATTTAAATGCTAAGTTTTTAAGTTAATCAGTTAGTTTGATTTCCATAGTTTATGTAGCAATCATCTAAATTACAACAGCCAAATTTTCATTCAACATAACAATAAAATAAAGCTAAATCTATTTTCAAAAATATTTGAATAGTAAAGCCAAATCTTCCCCGCCAAATACTTTATCCCCAGAAATCCCCGTATAAAATTGAATTGACCAATAAAAATTTGTCAATTTAGCGTTATTATTCGCAATAAAAGCCATGCACTCTCTTCACAACTCCCGTAAAGAGCGACGACTCCCGGAACGGTTGATTGATTTAAAACACAATCAGGTCCATTAGGAACTAATGAGGCTAAGTTGGAACCCTTCAAGGGCGCGACGCCCATCAGTTCAGGAGGCCTAAAGTTGACTTTATGCTTTTAGTTCACCCATTCATTTCAAGGGGTAGAGAAATTGTTAAAAATAATACCAGAAATATATTGAAGCACAAATTTACTTTAAAGATAGAATTAGAATGTAATTATTTTATTATTCATAATAACAATAATGATTTTTAAATATGATAATTTACAGGGGTGATTTAAAAATACAGAAATGATTGTACACGCAAAAATAAAGAAAACATGATCCTATAAGCATATTATTGAAAATGCTCTTCGTTTCCCTTATGATTTTTGTTTTTGTGCACGAGCATATCAAAATAAGTTCATTATCTAACATGAGTGGTCTAATACATTATTTACAACTGCAGGTTTTATTATTTCAATTATAACATCTGTGCTATTTTGAAATAACATATTCGCCCAATATTTATTCTAAAGACTGAGAAACACTCTTGTGAGAATTTACACTAATAAATAGTTTCTTTATTCATAAAATGTAACATGGAATACAACCAATAATAATAGGGAATAATTTTGTCTATTGCAGTTGTTTGTTTTAACTTTCGATAATCAAACGCCATTTTGAAAATGTACAAAGTACAATCTCGGTTTTTGGTAAACTGGTAAAAAAATGAGTATAGTAGATCTGTTTCCAATAACTTATCAAATTTACTTATGGTTAAGTATTTATTGAAATAAAGGAATATATAATTTATTTAATGGAATATTTAAAATTTTAAATGGTTAAATTAAGAAACATACAAATAAATATCATTGTTTTAGGTTAAATTAATATTTTATTGCAAAAGTTACAGTAAAACATGACTAGCAGTTCCAGGAATTACTATAATTGTAAGATTAAATTTATAAAATAAATTAAAGTAAATATGAGGGCAAAGGTTTTAGTTACATATTATCACTTTTAATACAGCCTTTTTTCCAAGTATATATTCTATGCTCAACAATCACCACAAGGAAAAATGTTCGATTTAGGCCTACAGTACATTCTAAAAACATTAGTTCATACAGATAACAAAAACATATTTAGTCTTTGCAGAGCAACACAAGTATTTTAATAAAACATATTACATACTTTATATACGGAGAGTTTTATCTAAATTAGACAAGTTATTAAATAAAATATAAACAAAACTAGCATCGATAAATGTGGACAATTATAAAGACTTTTTTATAAAAACTTGAAGCCAAATAGCTGTTGTTAAATTGGGCTTTTTCAATAACATTTGTTCCAATTTTAAATAACTAAAATAACAGCTCAATTAATTTATATTCATCAGAGACAATAAACTCAACCATAAATGTGTGGTGTTACTGATTAAGCTAAACTCGTACCTGAGTCATAGCCGCGATTCTTTAACAGTGAAGTATAAATAATGTGAAGAAAATATCGCTACGAGAGGTCAGTCCATAAAATCAATATCGATCTTTTTTTTCTTCCCCCGATGGAGTAAAATGCAATTATTTCGAAACGCTATGAAAATATTCCTACAGAAAGACAAACATTTGATGAAAGGATGTTAATTGAAGCGTTTGTTGGGGAACCGGACAGATATATTGAGAAACTCCACTTGTGCAAACAACTTCCCAACTTGGCAAAACTTAGATCAGCCAAATCAAGATGCTCTACCTCGACAATCTGATTGAATTCAAATAAATCAACATCAACTTTTAGAGTGTTGCAATTTTTTCCCTCATTTCCCGAACAACTTTTCAACATTACTAACAAAACTCGGATGCTATAAAACTTTTATCATGTCGATACCGAGATTTTATTTCGTGCAAAGTTTTCTCAGTTTATTTACAGTTTGTATCAATCCATGTAAATTATGCGAGAAGCCGTACCTGTAGATCCAGGATCAAGCTTGCCGGGTATTTATGGAATTACATTGTTTGTATCCTAAATGAAACATCTCCTTACGATAGATTAAATTAATTTTTTTTCTATTTACTCAATGCTTTTCAGTTTATCTCGATCGATGAAGAAAATGCAAAGTTATTTGTTGATGAAAATACATAGTATGGTATATTATTATGTCTAAGCCACCCTAAGAGGCGCACTTCAATCAGTTCGTGTTGGCAACCCCAAAGCATCTATCTGGATTTACACAGCCTTGGATTAGATCCCTCTCTTTCATCTTTCCTATTATGTCTCTCTTGATCAACTACTGTTCTCTTCCGACCCTGACGCTATTAGGAGTACTCGAGAGATAAAGAGTTTTCATGTTATATTCTTTTCTTCCTTTAACGTTCAAAAAAGGCGATGATGACTAAGGTGTTTTTCGCCTTTAAACAAGGACAAAAAATATATATTTTGTCGCCAATTTGCAATGTCTGAAGGCCCTATACACTACGATACTTGAAAAAAATGTTAACACTATTTCTTAAAGTTATAAATACAGAGTGGGCCATAAGTCACTTGACACTACCAGTCACTCATCTATATTCTATGTTATAGATGTATAGAAGAAGGATGTTAAAGATGTTATATGTGTATAGAAAATAATGGAAGACACTTTGAACATTTACTTTAGGTATGTGTTTGTTATTGGGTAGGACAATTCAATACTTTAATTGTAAACATTTATACTTAACTTATACTTTATAATAAATTAATAACTACTATCGCAATGCATTTTTGTCAAGTGACTTATGGCCCACCCTGTATATATATCCTACCTCTAGAAGACTCTAAACACATCGAACTAAGCGTACAAGTCTCCAAAGTGACTTTAAATCATAACAGCAATTATAGTGAGTTTGTACTAATATTGCTTACCTATAAACCACTGATGATGGTTTTTTAGTCATCGAAACGTTGTCTTGTTTAAAATAAAGTGTTTATTATAGAAATTTGTATATTGTTGTCATTTGGTGGTTTTGTCAAATAAAGGGAGTGTTAAAAAGTTAGTGAAAAGTGATCGTCGCGTTTTAATTTTAAAAAATGGGAAATTATTAAAAAATATATGTTAGTTGTGATGTAAATGTCCTGCGTCCTGCAAAATAATTGTAGTTTTTTTTTTCAAAATTACTCTAGAGGTAGTGGTGAATATTTTACATCACTCTTCAGACGTTCGTTCTTTGCATTTGCAAATATCACAATCTGGCAACGTTGCTGCGTTGGCTCCGTTCCAAGAAGTAGTCTAACAATAAAGTATCGGTTTTCGAGTTATCATTTGAGCAAAATTATTTCTGTATATCGAATAATATAGTTTTATACAACATACTGAAATACAACATAGAGTGTGCTACTGGTTGTTTCAAGCGTCGTTTGCATTACTTAATAAGTTAACAGTAAAATGAAGTATTTATTTATTCACCAAAAACTCAAGAGATTTTTAAATTGCTTAGATTAAATGCAATTATCACATTTACAGTTTAAAAGGTTCACTTTGTCACTTAATGGAACGAAGCATAACACAAACTGAACAATACGTCACAGTTTTGTTGATTAGATGCGATAATACGCGCGCAGTTTGGATGTAATGCTAAGATATGCGGCCGTAGAGGGGCAGTGCGAGACGACGACGTTGCCATTTCCAACGTTTATAATGTTGGGACGAATTAAAATTTGTTATCAATTTCTGCATACCTGGATCGCCTAAAATCGACTATTTCTCTTTTAGAATATTTCTTTACTTTTTATAATAAATAATATTTACTTAAAATAAGCAACACTTGATAAAAAATACAATCACCAAATGAAAGAAAAAACGAATTCTGTCAATAACCACTTACTTTTAAAGAAAACGATGTTTTTTGAATAATTTATCATCTTCGTTACATCTTTGTGCAACTGAAAATAGAAAGTCTAGGCCAATGTAATTAGCAGCACTGAGGCAATGTAGCCACCCTTCCATCAATGCCTTTACAATACAAACAACCCAATACAAAGTTTATCTACATGTAACAACTATAGATCTCATAGTCACTTTTTTGTTAAAACTAAAGTGTTTTGGAAATTTATGCTCATTCTGTTAATAATCTACGTTTTTCAAATTTTTAAAAATTTCGATTACGCGCATAATTCGATTAAAAAAAAATTAAAATCAGAAATAAATATCTAGACTTCATATTATATTAAAATCTCCAAAGAAAAACACATTACACTGCAGCGCCATTTTGTAACACTAACCACACTCCAACAATAGCTTTAAAAGTCTTTTTATGGGCACTAAAGATTGTAATTCAATTGCCTTCAAAAACCAATAGCATTTTGGGTTTTGTGACCTATACGTGAGTTGCATATCTATATATTAGATTACGCAAGGCAAAGGAAACATGTTGGGAGAGTAGTTTGCATTTGGAATTCTTAATTGAAGCAACGAACACGGCTGAATCGTGGTTGCAGGGACAAGCTAGGCTTTAAGAACACAAAGGGCTTAAGCGGTTGATTATAACTGACGTATCATAAATCTCGGGGTTTTGTTGATAAATTATTTTTTAAAGAAATGAAATTTCATTTATTTCTGTACACAGTTAATTGAGAGAATTATGTATTAGATTAATTACAAGAGTTTCAGCGATTGCAACAAATAGTCTGCTTTGTAGTTTACTAATGAATTTAACATAAATTGAAGGCTAAAACAACGCTGCTTGTTTTTGTTTTTATTTCAGACAAGAGGGTTAAATAAGTCAATATAATCGCTTATCTGGATACTAAGTTAAATTAGATTTAATATATAATTAAAAAAATACAGGGTAATTGAAAAATATATAGCCAAACTTTGGGAAATTATTATTGTACTTTAAAAAAAAGGTTCCTTTAATCATTTCGATTTCCGTCTGTCAATGTGTTTGTTTTTATATAACTTTGAAAATAGATGATACAGAATCTAGATTTGATACACACATTTTGCCAACATACCATAGACTTTATTTTATAAATTTACAAAATGGCGCCGTTTAAAATGTTTAATTTAAAATATCCCCAAAAGATTTTATGTTGGGTAAAAATTATTGTAGGTCAAAATATATATTGATAAATTCAAAGAAAATTATTTCTTCGTAATTGTCTACAACACCCAGCAATTTAAATTATAATTTATTATTATAAAACCGCCTAAATCAGCCTAGAATCAAAATATTTCAATTTCGAGTATTTTGTTTCCCTATCTTTGGCCTAATACAAATCATTCATTCGTAAGGTGAAACATGTACTCAAACTTAACACCACAATAGATGTTTTAGTTAACTACCAATAAATACTTCTTTATTATTTTATCAATAATTGTACACTTCCTGCGTTATTATAGTTTTAAGAACAATTACGAAGTTGTTTTTATTTGTTATAAAACTAAAGAATTTACTTGGGTCGTTAAAATTAATGTTTACATCTGAAACTACAGCAGAATCAATAATATTTTAACAATTGTTATTATTCTGTAAACTTGTAATTTAAACAAGCAGGTTATTTAACATTATCTGCAACAGAATAAAAAATATATAATTTTAATCAATACACACAAAACACTTTCATTTTACACAATATTATTACACGACTCTCATTGTTTACAGTTTGTCCTGTACACATTTTAATTAACAAATTCAAACAGGTGCTATAATTGAATTACATTGAGTAAACATGGCAGCAATTTGTGACATCAAATACTTTTGTAAAATTTGACATTGAATTGATTGAAATAACCACTTTCCTAAAGTGTAGCATTAATTATTAATACGAAAATACGAGTTTTCAAATTCATAGAAATACTGACCGAATGAAGTGAGGTGGAATACTTTTAGTTCATCCGTATATTTATTTTTATTATACTACACCGAAAACGTTTGTTTTATTTATCTGTTCATATACAAGAAAGACATTCTTTTCTGTGCACTACAAAGACAATTTTCTGTGTACTGATTTTACAAATAAGAATAAACATCATTTTTATGTAAACAGCTGATTTTAACAATAACACATTTATTTATGAGAGGTTAGTTCCAAAGTCTAAAATAAGAGTAAACATAGTGGTTCATTTATCTTTTGAGTTCTAAATTTTTCCATAATGAAGTTCAGTGATGAATAATGAATATAATATTCCAGATAATATTTTAAAACAATCACAAGAAATAATTGAGAATTATCTGCCAAGAAAATCAAAAGACAGGTATGAAATTGAATACAACAAATTTTGTCAATGGAAATCACGTAAGTGATGACGTGCTACTTGTTTATTTATCGGAAAAAGCCAAGCACAAGAAACCTACTTCTTTATGGAGTAAATTTTCAGTGTTGAAGAATTGTATTTCACTAAAAGAAAATGTTAATGTTAATAGCTTTCCTAAAACAAACGTTTTCTGAAACATCAGAGTACTGGTTACACGCCATAAACGTTGAAGATACATCAGAGCAAGTTACAATCAATTCTTAAACAAAGTTCCTGATCAGAACCGGTTACTAGTTAAAACAGTTTTAATATTTGGGAATTTCGGAACATGCAGTAGAATCTAATTCGTCTTAATGTAAACGATATTGAGGACAATGGCCGTTTTTTGGTGGTTTTTATCCCACGCTCATTCACAATAAAAAAATGATGGATGCAATTTTAAACCTTGTGATTTATATCGTAAGTAAATAGGAATACCAAAACATGGAAAGCACAAGATTTTTCATTGGGTATCGTGGGAAGCCATACCATATCTGCAATTCCTAGTAAGATTGCTAAATATCTAAACCTTAAAAATCCAGAAAGTGGACATTGTTTTAGGAGAAAATCAGCATCTATGTTGGTTGAAGGAGGGGGAGATTTATTGAGCCATGGAGGATGGCGATCATCAACAACAGCAGAAGACTCTGTGAACCGCAAGGTAAAAGTTTCTCGAAAACTATTCAAAAATAATACAGTTACAAGTGAAAAATTACACATAGATAACATCGAAGAAACCATTGAGCCCACTGATGTTTCTAATGGAGGATGGCGATCATCAACAACAGCAGAAGACTCTGTGAACCGCAAGGTAAAAGTTTCTCGAAAACTATTCAAAAATAATACAGTTACAAGTGAAAAATTACACATAGATAACATCGAAGAAACCATTGAGCCCACTGATGTTTCTAATGGAGGATGGCGATCATCAACAACAGCAGAAGACTCTGTGAACCGCAAGGTAAAAGTTTCTCGAAAACTATTCAAAAATAATACAGTTACAAGTGAAAAATTACACATAGATAACATCGAAGAAACCATTGAGCCCACTGATGTTTCTAATGGAGGATGGCGATCATCAACAACAGCAGAAGACTCTGTGAACCGCAAGGTAAACGTTTCTCGAAAACTATTCAAAAATAATACAGTTACAAGTGAAAAATTACACATAGATAACATCGAAGAAACCATTGAGCCCACTGATGTTTCTAATGGAGGATGGCGATCATCAACAACAGCAGAAGACTCTGTGAACCGCAAGGTAAACGTTTCTCGAAAACTATTCAAAAATAGTACAGTTACAAGTGAAAAATTACACATAGATAACATCGAAGAAACCATTGAGCCCACTGATGTTTCTAATGGAGGATGGCGATCATCAACAACAGCAGAAGACTCTGTGAACCGCAAGGTAAACGTTTCTCGAAAACTATTAAAAAATAGTACAGTTACAAAGGAAAAATTACACATAGATAACATCGAAGAAACCATTGAGCCCACTGATGTTTCTAATGGAGGATGGCGATCATCAACAACAGCAGAAGACTCTGTGAACCGCAAGGTAAACGTTTCTCGAAAACTATTAAAAAATAGTACAGTTACAAAGTGAAAAATTACACATAGATAACATCGAAGAAACCATTGAGCCCACTGATGTTTCTGTGGACCCATCAAATACAGAATCAATGGGAGATATGTCTAGACCTGCATATGAAACACATCTCTCCATTAAGCAAACTGCACTACTCTGCAAATGATTAAATATCCAAAATTATACAATAAAAATTTATTTGGAATAGTATAATTGTTTAAAATAAATTATAGTTATGTATTGAATTTAAATTGTTTTTTTGAAATAAAAAGATGTTATGATTAAAAGTATGTTACTTTTACGGTGTTAGTATAATGAAAAGTATCGTACGTTACTCGCCCGGTAGGTTTTTCCGTGCTTCCACTCGGCTGCGCCTCGCGCGGAAACTATCATTTCCTTATTTAAACCCTATTTACTGGGCTTGTATGTAATATACTATTCCGTAATCGTTAAAGTACCAATCCTTGTAAAATTAATAGCACTTAGATCAATATGGACAATGTTTTTCATTTCCTTTTTAAAATGGCGACCATTCAAAAAAATAATTATTGCGCGGTTCTCAAGAATGAACGCCGGCGCTCCGAGAGGACTACAGGTCACAGTTTCCAATGTATTACGAGCAATGATGAGCTCAGGACATTTTTACCAGACTAAAAAATAAATTAAAACTTTTCACACATACATGCTACGTTTTTGTTGTTTTAATTTACACGAATTAAATCATTTTTGAGTTTCATAACGTTAAAACAATAGGACATAATTTATTTACGAAATAGTTGCAATATTAAAACGTAATATAACTTGTATATCTTCATCAATAAATTATAGTAAAAAATTAACAATAGTCGGACTGTTTACACTTCCAACGAATTGAGTCACCAGCCACCGAGGCTCACCAGTAAAACAAGTAAAGGTGTATGTTTTTTTTTTGTAAAACAGTCAGCATTCCAGGGTTTATCTACATCGATAGGTACAATATGATCCCAACAAATGGTAAAAGACAATCATAAAGCAAAAATCGAGCCAACTATAAAGCGTTGAACTTTAGTTATTTCCTCCTGTGAGGTGTTTTGTTCAAATGTACAGTAGTGTGTATTATTTAATATATCTTCTTGGTCTATGAATAATTGTCCTATACTACTCCACGTTGGGTTTACAAGGGCGATTATTGAATGTATTAAAACTTCAAGCTAGGCGTAATCTCCACATTATAGTACAAAACTTAACTATTAATTAAACGTTTCATCTAAGTGAATTATTTTTGAACATTTTAAATTTACATTAGGTAATTAAACAAAGATTGACGCTTAAAATAGTAAAAAAATAAAGATCCGTAAAAACTTTTATCTGAAAATCTGGATCTGGTAACGTAACGTAAGCAGGAACAGAGACCCAAATGGAGGCTTTATCATTAAAATTTGCATTTTCTGTCGTAAAATGTTAAGCGGAAAACTTTTATGAAACGAATACACAATATACAAGATGAGTTAAAAATTATGATTTTCGTGATAACCTCATCCTACTACGATAATTTTATTAGTTCTGTGTATATTGATTTTAAAAGTTCAATAATCTATTATGCGTATATAAAATCCTATAAATATTTTATTATGGCACAAAATGCAGCTGTGCGCGTCTTTTTCGTTTTCGATGTACTTTATATACATTTCCGATCGTAAAAATAAAACGTAATCACGATTGTGGCCCAAGGGAAACCCATTTTACGATTGAAGCTAAAGAAGGAAGAGGAGGAAGTCTCGGCTGGGAGAGAGAGAGACCACGTGTTAGACAGGCACACGTTCGACATCAATAGAGCGTAGGGGCGGGAAGAGAAGTGAATCTTAAGAGAATAATCGTCAAGAGAGAAAAGAGACTACACTGAACTATGTTCCGGTCTGATTGCAGATGGCGCCCAAAATAAACTGTATACTCTCGCCCCTTCTCCTCTTCCGTTACCGAAATAACGTAGACACACGCGGGTTTACTGTACAATAACATAGGAGATATGAAACAATATACAATCTGTTGCGTATTATACAAATTATTCACTTTTAATGGGTTTTAGTAGAGACATTGTTGATATTTAATTTAGTTTTAATTGTACACGTTAAATAAATTGGTTAATAATAAAATTGAATAAAATGATCCCTTGATACAAATTAAATTCTAAAAAACAAACCATCTATAGGTTCTCTTTTAAATAACACAAAAAGAACCCTAAAGTTTGTAGTTAAAAAAAAGAGTTTTATATCTATCATCTACAGTTTGATTATTTTCGTTATTTTGCTCAAGAATTAGGCAATACTATCTCGAATAAATTTCATTTGGAAATCCAGTGTTGGGGAAAAAAATAGTAAGACATTCAAGTATTTTGTTTTATTAGGTTTTTAACAAATCAAATAATTGTTAGAGGTGCGGGACTCTACTTTTGAGACATGAGAACCTTCAAAGGGTGAGCAGGTTACAGTTCGGATGATGACGTTTTATGTTTGTTATTTTCGTTTTCTTTAGTCTAATGAGTAAAATATAAAATATTTACGGGGAAAAAAATGAAAATTACAAATATTTGTCACGATATATCCTTTGCAAGAAATAATGATATAATAATAAATAATAAGCTGAAATTCCAAAGAATTAGCTACAGAATTACGTAAAGACGTAAACTGAGTTCCATAAATTGAAATTTATTAACATAAACGAAGTGTCCCGAAAAAGGTGAACCGGCCATTCATTTTCGGATTATGCACATAAAAACAAAACAAAAATAACAACATATATCGAATTCCACTTCATTATCCGTCTATCCGCCGTTTTATTTTAGAAAAGCATTTTAACTTCAGAAATAGATAAGATATTGAATTCAAATTTGGTATAACTATATTTTATTATACGTTTTACAAGTGCATCAAACACAAAAACTTTACATCAATAATATTCCAAATTACGGCCGTTTAAAACTTTTAACATCGAATATCTCCAAAATTGTTAACATAAAAAATTTCACTTGTAAAACGTAGCATACAAAATCTGAACTCAATATCTTATATCTTATATATTATATATATTTGAATTTTTCAATTATTTGATTTTCCGCTTATACGTTTTTACTAGCAAGTATTGAATATATTATAATAGTTCAAGTGAAAAATATACGACCTAGACTGGGAATCGAACCCAGGACCTTTGGTTTTACGCGCCAATGATCTACCAACTGAGCTATCCTAGTCGCTTCCAAGCACAGAGCGTAGACTTCTCACTTGCCTTTACGTTTAATTGCTGCAATTTACCTTAATCGTTTAAGGTCCTGGGTGCGATTCCCAGTCTAGGTCGTATATTTTTCACTTGAAATATTATTGTATATTTTTGAAGTTTTTTTTTGTAAAAGAATAAAATGACGGATGACGGATAATGAATGATATGTTATTATTTTTTTTCCCTTTTTGATGTATATAATCCGAAAATGAATAGCCAGTAAAACATCGGGACACCCTGTATGTAGAATTTAAAATACATAAAACGATGGTTCTACATTAAAAGAAATAAATATTTTTAGATGTCAATTAAATTCCAAATGAATTTCAATTATTATTATTAACTATGTTCTACATAAGCGCTTAAAATTATTAAATAAAGTAAAACAAGATTCTGTAAAAAAAAAGTGAACAATGTTACACTAAATTTTTTTAAACATCATGTATTAATATATAAAACCTTAGAATCTTTTAAACCTGAATATTAAATCTTCTTAATTGTTTGATTATAATTATATTTTGTTTATATATTTTTTACAATGCTCCATTTACAATCTTCTTATATTTTCCTTATACGCGTTTTGGCACTTGGCCATCGTCAGTAAAATTTAAAACACATATATCAATTTTCAAATTCAACTAAAGATGGCATAATACCGAAACACGTTAAGGTAAGTAAAATAAGATTACTAATGGAAAAGTAAAAAGTATTTATGGTATCTAATAATTATTTTACATTGTCTAACCTTAAAGCACATGATTCTAAAAGCATCGTAATATAAACTAAACAGTTAGTTTCTCTAGAAAAATATTGTGTATCAATTTTGCAATAGCAACATACTGGAGGAAGGAAATAATTGCGGTTGTCATGTGATTCGTTGTGTAGAGGACAGACTCTTGTTGACATTCCATTGCTGGTGTGCCCTGGGGAGGTGTGGTCTCTCCTCTCACCAACAACTTCGTGGAAACTAAGAGAAAATCCACGATAAAAGAGTTTACAAATATAAAACATTTAGTTGGTAATGTTTTAATTTTAACAACTGTCACAAAACTGAAATTATTTAGACTAGTAGTCAGATATGTAATCTGGGCGACTAAATATTAAAATTTAAAAAAAAAAATAATAATAAAAAAAAAAAAAAAAAAACACAATATAGCCTATATGAAATGCTATTACGGTAAGGAAACCACTTCTATGCTGTTTATAAAAATTCCCTGCATTCCCTTTCAATAAATACCATGAAATTTTCTGTTTTCGACCTATATTTAAAATTGCATTAAATAAACAGCCTATTTGTAAAACCGGGACTGGACTAAAAGTACCAACAGAAAGACTCCTTCCAAAATTTTGATAAAATGAATACAAAACACGATTTTGGGGGAATTTATAGAAACCAATTTTTCGTTTGCCATCGCTTTAAAAATGAACTTATTACATTGTTCGTCGTCTTTCTAATTTGTAAAACAATTATTGTTGATACTTTTAACTTACAATGTATGAAGTTATAAAAAAGGATATAATTAAGATAAGTAAAACGTCACCCTTGATAGTAAGTAAGATTTGGAGTATCGGCGACACAAAGTCTGATATATCGCCTCACCGTTTGACCGAGTTTCCTTACATTATATGCAAAGTATTTTTCATTATGTAAAGAATCTTAGCTATTTCTTTAGGTACCGCTTAATATAAACCGTATACAACGAAAGAAATCTTTACCAAACGACAGGTAGGCTTTCACATATCCTAAGAAATTGTAATAGTTAAGTTATAACGTTTAATGTTGTCATTGAATATTCCTATAATTTATTGTTATTTGGAAGAAAATTCCAGTAACATTAAAGTTTCTCTAAAGGCGCTGCTTATAATTCTAAATAATTAACAATGTTTCATATAAGCAGTGATCATAAAATCTTCCTTCATATTTTTTTAATAATTAAAATACGAAATTCAAACTTTGGAAATCTCAGTTTGTTTATAGAACCTCCTTGTCGGTATAATAACTTATTTACACCATCGTCGTGGGGATTAACTGAAATACCTTAAATCCTACAGGAATTGATGTGAAATATAATTTAAATAATTGTGACGAGTAGATAAAAATAGCTGAAAAAACGAAATTCCAGAATGATAATTAAATTCCGAATGAAGCGGTTTTTTTTTGTACGTAGCCTACATACGTAAACTGTTTAAGAGAAAAAAAATTATTTAGGTTATCAGACGTCTAAAATGGCGGTATAATAGACGCACTGTGATTAAAACTGACGTCATCGTTTTAATACATAACAGATTTCATTTAAATTTCAATCTTCTTGAGCATGCTCATTACTTGGAAATAATTTTGTTTCAGAAATCTTTGTGTTATAATGGTAATAAATAAATTACAGGTAACGACAATGTTTTATCAATTTCAGAAAAAAAAACTAAATTAGATGGTTTAGAACAGGGTTGTCCAACTGCTGCCCGCGATGCCGTTTTGTGCAGCCCGCGAGAGCAAACAAAAATCAGAAAACTACTTTGAAACGTCTTCCTTTTGAAGGAGATTTTATTTTTTACTGTCACAAAACTGAAATTATTTAGACTAGTTGTAGGATATTTAATCTGAGCGACTGAACATAAAAACAAAAAATACAATATAGCCTATATGAAATGTCATTACGGTAAGGTTATAATGTAATATAAACAAACTTCTACTGGTGTAAGAAATTAATTTAATTAATCTGGGAACCCTATATATGGCCCGCAACCACTTTCAATGTTTAATTTTGGTCTTTGAGCTTTGTAACTTGGACACCCCTGGTCTAGAACATTTATGTTGTTTTAACTACCTTAATAATTTTAATTTTCTAACTATTACTCCAGAAGTAATTTCATAGTTAACATTATTCTTATGCAAATAACATCCAAGGTATGGTGACTTTTAGTTTTTAAAGTCGCTTTTGTGCTTACATACAGGCGATTACGACAGCCATAAAAAATACCCTTTTCTGAATACTTTATACCTATAAAAGTACAAATCAGTCACAAAATTAATACCGATTAAATCCGGGATACCTCTGAGGGTTTGGTGATCCCGAGAGAGACTAGCTATATCTACACTTTTCTCATGTAAGTTACTCTTGGGTTAGATCCCTGCCTTTCATGTTTCCTATGAGAACTCTCTTGAGCAACTCTTGTTCTCTTCCGACCCTGAAGCTATTAGAGAATTCTATGGCTAGGGGTCTATATCTTCTTTTTATCTTTTTTTTTATAAGGGGATGATTATCAAGAGATTTGACTTTAAAACAACAAAGGGGGGAAATAAATCCATGGTAATAAATGATTAAAGGACAATACATTTTTCCTGAATATCTCTGTCATAAAAGTAAAAATCAGTCAACAACGAATGTAAATTTTTTCTCTCAGAATTCACCTCATATTCTTTTGACGAGTAAATAAAAATAGAAATAGTAAGAATAAAATTCTAAAACGTAACAGAGTACATTTCAATTCTCAAAGTATTGCTAAAATACAAACGCCATTATAATATACGATGCCGTCATAACGTAATAACGTTAACATCATAACCACAAGTTATGCTCTTGTCACGTATAGCTTGCAGGCAGTAAAAGGTATATACTGAATCCTTGAAATATGACTAAATCATTATCAACAATGACGTTTTTACGACAATAGCAGCAAAAATGTTTGTTTGTCAAGCGAGAACGCGGCAATCAATAACAATAGGGAGTAGACGATGGTCATGACACCAATACGGCTACAGGTAAAAAATAATATAGTTTTATAGAACACTCGTAGCTTTTTGTTTTCTGTACGAGTTTTAGCGCATAACAGTTAATGTATCGGGAATTTGTTGTGTCCATTAAAATATCCGAACGTTTTAGTTTACTACATATGGGTAGTTTATTTAACCTTAATGAAACCACGTTGGTTGCTTTTTACAAAATTTATATAAATAGTTTATTTTATTAGCGTAGATAACAGACTTATATCCTGGAATTATTGTATAAAATAACAATTAGCTTTAGGGTATATTAATTTATTTAAGTTGTTCCAAAGAATTTTCATTAAAGCACCAGTGCACCTAGTGCTACTTTTGTAAATTACAACCACAGATAGTACAAAACCAAGAAATAAACGCGCACACACATACAAACCAAGGTTAAAAGTGAGAGTCCACAGACATAAACTCAAAATTCCGGTTTTTGAAATGAGCTCTACAAATTTTATCAATTATAAAACTAGGTACAATACCTGCTTTTTGTCTTATTTTAATCCAGAAATCACTTGGTCATTACCGCGGTTTCGGGTAACCTACCTACCCATCTCCAGATAACAGAAATTACACAAATCCCATCATTATGTGGTCGTCAAATATGTTATAAGTCACAAAAAACACGCATCACGAAACACACTTAAAACACTTTTTAAAAACGTTTGAAATATTGATTAGGCCTAATCACACTAACTAGTCACGGGTATACGTTTAATGCGACTGCCGTGACGAGGTTAAGAGTCGGTTTGTATAAATCTACAAATTTTGATGAAAATTTTCTAAAATTTAACTTCTAAGGATTTCCCACCATTGCCCTGAAATATCGGTGTGGTAGTTATATCGGTTCCAGAAAGGAAATTATAAATGTGCAACGTCGTAAAACTGCCATTACCTCAAAATCAGAATAAACAAATTAGATTAAATTTAAGCCAATGTGTCAAACCGTAAGAGAGAAAGTAACGGTTCGTAAGTGATTTGGAAAAAACAAACCCTACGACGGACAGAGTTGATTTCTTTTAACTGCAGGTTGAGTTATAAAAGCTACATTTAAAACCTAAATATGCTTACATACAAATTGTATAAACAAGGTCCACTCGTTTGGGCTAAAGTGAACGATTCAATGTCCTCAATATGCCTTTCAGCTATATAATTTATTGGCTACCCTTATTCACAGAACCTTCCTTAAACAAATAAATTTCAGGTTTAGAAAACCGTGAAGATTTTTCGGATGATGTTGTCCTATCTGACCCCCTGTCCCTCACTCCATACAGTCCATAGGGATTCAAATAGTTTCCTGTCCTGAACTGGGCAGTCAAAAACTACTTGTCGGGCCGTTTCCACAGCTACATCACTTATCGTATACAAAACGTCTGCTGAGCGTAATTCCAACTTGTGTAGATGGCTAAAGAAAATCCAGCGACCCTGTTCCTGTAGATCTTTTGCACAAACATTGTATTACTTGATGTGTAACCTTGAGTTTTACATTAATTGATACGAAATTTTCCACAAGTTTGCACGATGTACGTAAATGATTACACAATGGAAGTAAATAAACAGCATTAGTTATTTCCAGATATTAGCTGTGTATTTGTGGTTTGGTTATTCATTTAATGTGTTATTGTGAAATGCACCATAGAGGTCCAAGAATGTTAATTATTCCATTAATAGGTCTATTCATTGATGATTCATTTCAATGGAGAAACAGAAAGTGTTTTCAAGTTATTAATCGTCAAGCTTGTGTGTTTTCCTCAAACAGATATCATGGTATATCGTGTTCTATATATAGCATACTTGTAACTCTGATATATTGCACGGAAATAACTGCTTCTTTACACTTCAACGTCCAAGAATCTGCATGGAAAATGTTAACATTCATTTCTCAATTATATAAGGAGAGAAACACTAAATTATATTTATTTAACAAGGAAAACTAAATTTAATTATGTGATATACAGTATCACTTTTGACGCCCCCTAAATACAAAAAAGTCTTCTTATTATTTTAATTGATGTCTGTCGTAGCTAATTTAGCCTATCTGACTTAATAACAATAATTGGGCATTGTTTATAATCTTGTTATTTATGCTTAAATATAGATTTTACTACTTAAATAATTACTTATTAAATCCACTTTTAGGTTAAAAAAAAGTGGATTTATAGGGTTTTAAGTTAATATTAATGTTATGGATGATGTAATAGTAAATTAAAACACTAATTTAAGCTAGCTGTATTAATAACAATAATTAAGCCCAATTGGGTGGACAAATAATAAAATTTGGTATGTGGGCATATTTCGGTCATTACCTGACTTTATCAGTTTTTTTTATGAGTTAAACATTTGGGAGTAGCTGCCTTACAATAAACACAAAAAATTACGCTTCAAAAAATTTTCATTTAATTTTTCTGAAGTGTAGCTACTAAAGGACCCAAACAAAACGTATTGGTACGTGTGCAAAGCGACCAATGGAAATCACATTAAACCATAACAAGGTAAAAAACTTGATGTATTTTGCTAAAAATGACACCAAAACCTGCAAGTAGTCTCAATAAATTTATATGAAAGTTGTAACGTTCTTTTTGAACCACACTGTAGTTTATATTGATCATCAGGAAATAGGAGTATCATAACATCCTTAAATTTCATTATGATCTTGTTCATCGGGGTTCGACCGCGTCAATATTGTCTGCACGTTGAGTACAGCCGACGTTGACATTTGTTGAGCCTTGAGAATGGACATCTGTAAAGTGTCCGAAACGTGCAGAAAATATTGACGCGGTCGAACCCCGAAGAACAAGATCATAATGATTGTTTGTGACCGTGGAAGTCTATCGTTCAAAATCCTTACTTTTGGTTAATTTTCGTATAAAGGTTTGGGAGGAGTGAACAGAAATTTTATCGTGCTAACATGAAACCTCAGATGCACTCAAGTCCTTATATCTAACTACTTGTACATTCAAATTCAGTGTGGACATACTCTTATATACTATAAAGAAGATTTTCCGCCATATTTTCTTTAAAACTGCTATATTCCAAATTGAAGCGGGTGTGCCACAGGGTAGTGTTTTAGGGCCAATTTTGTACGTTCTTTACAGGAGGGATTCGAGTGAAGCTGCTGTCATGGTGACTGGTGTGGGTGCTGGAAGCTCAGGTGGAAGGACCATGTTAAAAAGAAAAAAAGATTAGCTGAAAAAAATATAGAAAAATGTATTCGTTACTTGGGAGAAGCTCACAGCTATCACTTGAGGCATTCAACTCTGAGGTTGTACGAAAAAAACAAATGTAAAAAACATTCAGACTTTTCAAAAACAAGGTACTAAGGAGTATAGTAAGAAATGACTTCCTCCACAGACACTTACAATTGGTGTCGGTCAGTGGGATGGTAACCAGGTATACTCATAATCATGCCAAACGAGTTCCTTGCCACGAAAATCCAGCTATTGTTAGCATATTGGAGGAAACACCAACTATGTTAAGAAGACTCAAGAGAGCAAACTGCATGACTTATTATCACAAAAGAAGTGAGGATGACAGCGTGGTCGATGTGAGGAAAAGTTAATGACTAGATTTTAGGATTAGCCCCTGGGCTCACCCCTTCACGCGAGATGTTATTTATGAAAGTAAAGTTGATAGATGGGCGACAAAAGCTCAGTTGCAACATTAGGGAGGTATTTTTAGTGGGTCGACCCCCACATTACTAGGAATTACGGGAGTCCTAATGCCTGTTCCATGTTTCCACTACTCTCGTAGAAAAAAAATTCTTTGATCACGTTGGAACTAATTTAACATTAATCATAATTAAATTCCAACTATATTGTTCGATTTACAATTTTATTAACTTCAAAATAAAAAAATGTTTTAAATTTTAACTTAAACCCATAATTATTTTTAATTAAAAAATTCCCACAATATTTACTGCTCTAACTTTTAAAACAACATCGACAATATTTTGGATCGATTAATCTGCTCATGCGTTTGGTATAAACGTTGAACACAGAATCTAAAATGGCGGTTAAGTCTGTTAATAATTGTCGCTTTTTCAGTAATTGATGGTTTTGAAGTAGTTAAATGTTTCTTGCAATATTTACAGAAATTAAGTATTAAACATTTACTAATGTTGTTTACTATCATCACTAACAAGGAATGTTTCAGTAGGAAGAAATTTAAATTCTGTAAACATAAAAGTTATTTATCTTAACCTAACCTCAAAACACTCTAAAATTCAAACATAAGGAGTACTTAGGCCGAAAGATACAGAGTGAATATCAATTAAGTTAGCTTACCTATTACGTCATATTCATACTCGTACCTGAATCGTGTAATGGGTACGTTAATATGAATACGTTCCTAAACGTATTTATCATTAATTAAACTTTGTAAAATAATTTTTATATAAAGTGATTCAACAATTTGGCAAACTTAACCTAAAAAAAGGCCTCTAGATTAAATGAGCTCGTTGATCTTCCTCTTACAAACACGTGAGAGGCAGAGTGAGATAAAGATGGTAATGTTTAGATGTGACACTTGAAAGATATGTTATCTCCTCTACATTACGCCAGCCTCTGACAAAATCATTAGAGATAACTTGCTAAACTTTTGACCTGAAATTCTTTTAAGCTTCTTATCTTCGTTGCAGAATGAAAAGAAAAACAAACGTAAAGTTAATTCAAGGGCATTTAGATAAGATTATTTCATTCAAATATTCAATTGAAATAAATATTGCTAATATTTTATTGCAAATTGAAGTAAACAACTTATTTCCATTTGAAAATCGTTTCTATTTGTGCAATGACGTGGATACGGCAAGTGCATTTTTTTAAGAAGAAAAACCGGTCCCGGCCTTAAATGTTTATTTGTAAGACCATGATCTTTAACTAATGTTATCTTTCTTCACACATGAAAATGGAAGAGAGAGAGAGAGAGAGAGAGAGAGAGAGAGAGAGAGAGAGAGAGAGAGAGAGAGAGAGAGAGAGAGAGAGAGAGAGAGAGAGAGAGAGAGAGAGAGAGAGAGAGAGAGAGAGAAAAGAGAGAGAAAGAGAGAGAGAGAGAGAGAGAGAGAGAGAGAGAGAGAGAGAGAGAGAGAGAGAGAGAGAGAGAGAGAGAGAGAGAGAGAGAGAGAGAGAGAGAGAGAGAGAGAGAGAGAGAGAGAGAGAGGGAGGGAGGGAGGGAGGGAGAGGGAGGGAGGGAGAGAGAGAGAGAGAGAGAGAGTGTATTGTGACTCAAGATATACAAACAAGATACAGGTGGAACTCAACAATAATAACTAACAGAGATATATTTTTCTGTAGAATTTAACAAATTTATCCAGGTTTAAAAAAATGGTTTTGATTTTAAAACAAAAATGCACTGAGTTTTGTTTTGTTTTCTTTACAGATAAAAACCTTGAGAACCATTAATATCCTAGGAAAATAAAAAAATAAAATAGTGACGACTAGACTTCGAATTGTCTAATAAATTCAAGGTCGGAATAAAACAAGAGTTGGTTAAGAGAGAACTGATAGTAAAGATGAAAGACTAAACTAAAACTAGATGAAGATAGGTGTAAGTTCAGGAAGGATACCTCGGGATTTCCACACTCGTTAAGTGAACCCCTGAGGGGGATGAAAGCAGTGAAAATAGGATGAAAATCAGGTTGCAATTTGAACTGTAAAGACTACACATGCAGACGTCCAGAAGTCTTCAAAACCAAAAGTTGTTGGACACTTTTTGTAATTTTGAATATTATTTTCAAACTTAAAGTAATAGAAACATCACTAAATACAATATAATACGTGTGCTTGCGTGCGCGCCCGTGTGTGTGTATGGAATGCACGGTGTCTACAAGTAACTGGAGATGGTGAATTGGTCATTGATATGTATTGTTAAGCATTGTTTTGTGAAAGAGACTTTTTATTTTGTTTTCTGCAGTAATTCTACTTATGTTCACGGATTTCAAAATCTACAGACAACAATCAAAATATCAAATAAAGCTGTTAAAAGTTTTCAGATGTACCTAAAATGTAATTTTGTATATCATTTTATCTCCGCTAGGAATGTTATGAGTGCATTGTTCCGCCTTCCCCAGCTTCGTTGATCTCACGTTTGTTGACGCGTTTCGGATATACTCCATTCTCAAAACAATTAATAGTACTTAGAGTGTTTGAGAATGGAGTGTATCCAAAACGCGTCAACAAACGTGACATTAACGAGCCGGGAAAAGCGGAATAATGTACTCATTTTAAGATTTAAAAACATTTATAGATATCCAAATTGCCGTATGTAACTCTTCTGCACTAAATTGTGGCCCGATTCGTATAAAGCTTGCAATAATTACTTTCATTACTAATCTAATTATGCATTACGATTATTGAGATACAATTTAGTCAGCTGTGTTTTTTCCAGATCATGTTTACTTAGTTTTAGCTCTGCTTTCTTTTCTTAGGTTCCTAATATCAGTTTTAGCCCTGATTTCCTTTCTTAGGTTACTAATATCAGTTTTAGTCCTGCTTTCCTTTCTTACGTTGCTAATATCAGTTATAGCCCTGCTTTCCTTTCTTAGGTTGCTAATATCAGTTTTAGCCCTGCTTTCCTTTCTTAGGTTGCTAATATAAGTTTTAGTCATTCTTTCTTTTCTTAGGTTCCTAATATCAGATTTAGCCCTGCTTTCCTTTCTTAGGTTCCTAACATCAGTTTTAGCCCTGCTTTCCTTTCTAAGGTTCCTAATATGAGTTTAGCCCTGCTTTCCTTTCTTACGTTGCTAATATCAGTTGTAGCACTGCTTTCTTTTCTTAGGTTCCTAATATCAGAGTTAGCCATACTTTCCTTTCTTAGGTTCCTAACATCAGTTTTAGCCCTGCTTTCCTTTCTAAGGTTCCTAATATGAGTTTAGTCCTGCTTTCCTTTCTTACGTTGCTAATATCAGTTTTAGCTCTGCTTTCTTTTCTTAGGTTCCTAATAACAGATTTAGTCCTGCTTTCCTTTCTTAGGTTCCTAATATCAGTTTTAGTCCTGCTTTACTTTTTAGTTTCATAATATCAGTTTTAGTCCTGCTTTCTTTTTTTAGTTTCATAATATCAGTTTTAGTCCTGCTTTCCTTTCTTAGGTTACTAATATTAGTTTTAGCCCTGCTTTCCTTTCTTAGGTTCCTAATATCAGTTTTAACCCTGCTTTCCTTTCTTAGGTTCCTAATCTCAGATTTAGTTTCCAAAACAGTCCTAAGATACTAGGTTATACTAACCCTTATCATATTTCTCATGACCTAGGCTTTTCCACTTGATACTGTAACTAGAAACGTGGTGTATTAGTTATTATTTAAACAAATGATGTCAAAAGACCGATTAAACTTTATCATAATGTACTGACGCCTTGTTCTACAACAGCAGTCAGATAAAGCACGAGTACAGGTGCTTAAGAATAAAGTATCTGGAAAATGTAATTTAATTGCTTCGCTTTTAAACAAATCTAAACAATTTCAGTATTCATTGATATCTAGAACCTAACACAGCGTAACAAACGTTTTATTGTGTTAATGCCATCATTTAACTAATTTCAATTGTTTCTAAGTTATACGAAATATTTTATTTTGTAACTCTTACTTAAATGTAAATTTAATATTTGTTTTTAAATTACGGTAATATTAAAAACATTACGTTATTAGATATATGTAATCTAAGATTATCTACAACAGTGGAAGATAGTCGTAATATGTCCTTTGAGAACTAAGGAACAAAGTTTCTAATTACGCTGTTTCCATCATTTTACTAACTTCAATATACATTTAGTATTTTTGTCCTACAATATGCACACAGGCAGACGGCATGTTTTATACCTTTAACGTAAATGTGAATATCTTGAGTTCCAATTAAATTAGAGTAATATAATAACAAATTACGATTTAGTTTATCCACTCTAAAAAGTTTGTTTAACTTCTGACGTAAAAGTTAGGTGAAAATATTTGTTGAATATAGAGAAATTGGGCAGCGAGAAGTGTATTTACGTAAAGACAGTATAGAAACATCAATCGATTTAATGGTCGATTTACGATTCAAAAGAACTGGCACGAATAGATCCAAAATGGTTTCGTCCGACTTCGTTCGTACTGGTATACGTTTTGGATTGACGGCATAATTTTTTCCTGTCTATCATAATAGAATATATCCTGCACTTTAAGGTTATAACATCCTTGATCACGGGATGAATTTCGTAAAACGTCGTTAACCGTTCTTTAAAAAAAAAACTGAAAACTGAACAACTCAACTTTGTTGAAAATCAAAACATTAAAATTCATAGATAAATATTTTTCTTGACAATCGAAACTAAACAAATACTCTGAAACGAGTACATTATAAAGTAAATTTCAGGGTAATACAATATTTGAATAATAAAGGAGTGGTTTTAGTCAAGCTTATCACTTTGAATGTCAAGAAAATAATGACAGGAGATATATTAAAATGATTTGTGGTTGACAGCAGTGATAAAGCTATTGTTTTATTTTAACTCTGCTATTTATCATTTGCTGGCTCTAAATTGTCTTTTTCAATTCGCGTGATTAAAAGCGGACTAATACATCTGCCATTGTTAAGTTTTAAACAAGACGAGACTATTCAAGTTCTATTCTGTGTGTTTGACACAAAATAGTGAGCTCATTTACAGGTATTTATGAAATCATTAAAAGGGAATTTTCTTTTTTAAACATAAATACGTTCAAATGTGCATAATCTGCCATTGTTAAGTTTTAAACAAGACGAGCCTATTCAAGTTCTATTCTGTGTGTTTGACACAAAATAGTGAGCTCATTTACAGGTATTTATTAAATGATTAAAAGGGAATTTTCTTTTTTAAACATAAATACGTTCAAATGTGCATAATCTGCCATTGTTAAGTTTTAAACAAGACGAGCCTATTCAAGTTCTATTCTGTGTGTTTGACACAAAATAGTGAGCTCATTTACAGGTATTTATGAAATCATTAAAAGGGAATTTTCTTTTTAAAACATAAATACGTTCAAATGTGCATAATCTGCCATTGTTAAGTTTTAAACAAGACGAGCCTATTCAAGTCCTATTCTGTGTGTTTGACACAAAATAGTGAGCTCATTTACAGGTATTTATGAAATCATTAAAAGGGAATTTTCTTTTTAAAACATAAATACGTTCAAATGTGCATAATCTGCCATTGTTAAGTTTTAAACAAGACGAGCCTATTCAAGTCCTATTCTGTGTGTTTGACACAAAATAGTGAGCTCATTTACAGGTATTTATGAAATCATTAAAAGGGAATTTTCTTTTTTAAACATAAATACGTTCAAATGTGCATAATCTGCCATTGTTAAGTTTTAAACAAGACGAGCCTATTCAAGTCCTATTCTGTGTGTTTGACACAAAATAGTGAGCTCATTTACAGGTATTTATGAAATGATTAAAAGGGAATTTTCTTTTTAAAACATAAATACGTTCAAATGTGCATAATAACAAACTAAAGTTACCAAACTTTCATTATAATCCGTTTAACGTTCAGCTGGCAGTGTAAGAAACGCATCGATTCTGTAATTCAAATTAATTTCAGTTTTTCTATTCTTAATGAAAAAGTATGGTCGCAGCACAAACTTTCAAGTTTACTTATAAAGGGAAGGTTTCATTTTATGTATAGGTTTTTTTTTTTTTTTTTTTTTTTTTTTTTTCAGAATACGAACAATTTTATCCCCATTATATACTTATTGTTTAATTTAAACAACTTGTAGAACGATGTTTTAGGCGGGTAAAAAAAGTATCAATACATTAAACCTGCCAACTAAATTTTAAACGGAGTATAGTCTTGGAGAACAACAATATTATCTAATTATATCTATATTTTACAGAATGAAAATATAATAATAATTTTTTAGACCATTGTATGGTTAGTAAAAAAATATTATAATGTAGCCTACACATTTTCTAAAGGTACAGTATAAAAATTTCAAGTATATTTTCCTTCTTCATAGACTAATTAAATAAAAAATTAGAAAAAAAACTTGTGTTACTCAACGCAGTTATCCCTACATACAGATTATACAGTGATACCAACCTATTAACTGTAAAACAACTTTCATTATTTAGTATAATCATAATTATATATTCTCCTAGTTAGAACAATCATAATCGACTACGCAAGTTCAGATTTGCGCTTTCCAAAATTAAATTAAACATTTTCAAGTACAAACTCTTGTTATATCTTACGTATTGCATTTAATAACATGGCAAAGCAGGTAACAACATTGTACTTTGTAACCAGGAATGACTATACCAAATTGGGAGAGAGGAGACTGAACAAGTAATTAAATTTATCTACATAGATAAAAAATTCATTCTTTTTCCGACGTTTTTGGAATGTCAGATCTTTGAAGAGGCCTATCTATGTCAGTGTATTGATGTTTGTTTGGGTCTTCATAAAATCATTCGATTTTTTTCAATAAACATTCCTATTCAAAAACATTTTTAAAGTACTATATATATATAGGCCTATATCATTATATTAAAATTTATGGTGATACATATTTCACTAAATTTTCTGGATGCCCATGTGGGGATGATTTCCTTAAATTTACTATATTCATAGAGATTATTTTAAAAGGAAATAAATGATTAAAATTTTATTTAATGATGGACCAAACAAAAATAAATAATTTAACTTTATACGTATTAAAAGAAAATATTCTCTAACTCAAAACATATCTTCAAGATAACATATTTTCAAACAATATTGATTAGAGATATGATCCTGAATGGCTTTAAATTGAATTTACAAAGAGAAATGTTCAGTTGGTAAAGATTACGAGGCACCTTTCCACAAGCTGCATAGAATTGTCTAGCGAACAAGTAATTTATCGTTTCTCTTTCGGAATATCTCTTTTAGTCTAGAATTAAATTGTTTTAACAAGGAAAGAACATAAGCTGACTTTATTGTTCGAGTCCTTCTGTTATAATAGTTTTTATCATAAAACAAACCAGTTTTGAGAAGAATGGCAACTTTTAATGACTATATATAACTATTATAGATGTATTGTTTAAAGAGTAAGTCGTGGAAACTTAAGAGAAAGAAAGGAAGGTAATAATAGGGAGATATATATCATGAGAGAACCGTTTTAAATAACTGAATGTTTTACTTTTTCTTAAGACACTACAATACCTGTTCAGCTTATTCTTAGAAAACATTGCAAAAACGAAGAAAAATCAGATCTGTATGCATGCAAAAAGAAAAAAAATCTAAGCAATAAAAAATTAACTAATAACAATAGATTTAAATCTGTCCAGCAACCTTACGTTTTCATTATCGTTAGTAGGGCTATTTAATGTTATGATAATAAATTTTGGGGATATGGGTTTCCCGAAAACCGCCGAAAAAAGGTTTGTTTACAAGGTTAGGTTAGGTTTGTTTACAAGGATAGATTATATTAGGTTTACATATAATGCTAGGTTAGGTGAGTTTGGTTAGGTTAGGCTTGTTTAGAAGGTTAGATTAGGTTAAGTTCACATGTAATGATAAGTTAGGTTAGTTTGGTTAGGTTATGTTTGTTTACAAGGCTAGATTAGGTTAGGTTTACATATAATGGTAGATTAAGTTAGGTTAGGTTTGTTTACAAGGCTAGATTAGATTAAGTTCCCATGTAATGCTAAGTAAGGTTAGTTTGGTTAGGTTAGTAGGGTTAGTTTGTTTACAAGGCTAGATTAGATTAAGTTTACATGTTAGGTTAGGTTATGTTTGTTTACAAGCCTAGATATATAATACTAGGTTAGGTTAGTTTGGTTAGATTATGTTTGTTTACAAGGCTAGATTAGGTTAGGTTTACATATAATGGTAGGTTAAGTTAGGTTAGGTTTGTATAAAAGATTAGATTATGTTAGGTTTAGGCTACATATAATTCTAGGTTAGGTTAGTTTGATTAGTTATGTTTATTTACAAGGCTAAGTTAGATTGGTTAGTTTATGATACTAAACTATTCTTAATGTTTGACCGCCAGACAACCACAACAGTGACCATTTGCATCCTAACAATAGTTATGAATCAAATCGATGCATATTGTTCTTACAAAAATAGTAATACAAATTTTAAAACATAAAAATTATAACTGAAATCTATGAAAGTCAAGATTAAAATTATCACATTCAAATCGAGATAATTTCATAGAAGTTATTCTTACAAAGCTATGATCTGTAAGCCTTCATTTGAAATTCTGTAGGACGGCCAGCTCTGTGTTTTGTCTTGAATAAGAGATTGTCCTGAGGCTATCGAATTACAACAATCGAAACACTGTGAGACAATGCAAGACAATAACATTGTCAATACCAAAACAAGATGCCCACACAGTGTAACGACAGACTGTAATATAAAACTCGATATTAGTGCACATTGTATATTATAAAGTACGTGAAAACTTGCTGACGTAGTTGCAACACAATATATAGTAAATGGAATTCTCGTTTTAAAATGTATTTTGCTGAGGTTGGAACTTCGAAAAGCAACATAGTCATTATTTTTTTGAATAGTTGGAATATGTAAATTATTTCAAAATAACAAACACTAGAAGATATGTTCGTTTTTGAATACTGAGGGAGTAAGTGGATCAGGGCGTTTCATAAAATTTGTGGAAATCTCAAAAACTCTTTAAGTAAAACTTTTAACAAATATACTACGATTGAGACGTTTACACTGAATTGATGTAAAATAATATTTTGTTTGGAGCTGTATACAGATACTATGGACTGTAAAATCGTTTACAAGTTTATGTTAGATTTCGGTAGACAAGTTGAATTGCCTCCTTTTTTTTAAACTTTTGTAACAACACCAGATGTTTATGAATGTTCTGTGTCAAAATATAATCTTCTGAGTCAATATGGGGGGGAGGGGTAATATAAGTTATCAATAGTATGAGAAGGTAGATTAATACAAGAATAATAGACTATTTAACGTAAAACCACGTCTAGTTTAACCTAGAACAAATCTCGCCGTTCTATAAACCACTGACATTGTAAGAGATACTAATATCGTTTTAGAAGGTCAAACTTAGTTATTTATACGTTTGAGGCTATTCAAATTAGTTTGTTTTTACAAACTTCCTTAAATTAAAAAATAATCGTCCATTGTAGGATAACTGTAAAGATGCTGTAGTAGCACGTACGTGTGTTTGACGCTGATAAGGTTGATACATTTTTAAATCATTAAAGTAAAAAAATATTTAAAAAATACGATTTAACTTTTCTACTTGATTTTTTAGTATACTACATTCAATATACCGTGATAGCTTTTAAATTATGCTACATTATAATTGTTCCTAGAGACAGAATGACGTCATAATTAAGAAAATAATGATTTTGAACTCGCGACTTATCTCTAAACGCATAAGTTTAACATAAACACAGGAAATCACTGTTCTCATTATACCATGTCATGCCTCATTATGGAGATTGGATAATTTCCTCTATCTTCGTTTCGATATTTGTCTAAAAACCTAAACTACTCATTCCAGAAATGTTTAAACTTTAAAATAGTAAGTAAACAATCCATGAAATTGATAACAGAAACGAAATACAAATATTTAAGTTTTACGAATAATAACGAACAATAAAGTACTACAATAGAGTGTAACTAAAAGACGAGGAGCATCTGGGAAAAACAAATAGGATAAAGAATTCTAAAAGCCAGCACTATTTCAGCATTATCGCTCCTTCTTGCAGCCCAGAGAAGCCGATGTTATGTGTTTACATAATCGACAGAATTATGACCTCCCTCCAGGATCCATAAATTATCCTTTCTCGGGTGTTTATCTATTCCCGGCAGTGTTGTAGAATAAACAGGACTAGGGGTCAGAACCGAGTCCCTTAAACCGTACATCTTGTAGTAACAAGTCCCGGTTTCTAACTTTTCCTCCTTGCATCTAACACGAATCCCCGAGTTGAATATGCAACAGGACAGCTGGCTTTACAGTACATCTGTTAATTTATACCGAGTCAAACTCACGAATAGAACGTCTAATTTTAGTCAGGGGGGAATGAAAAGTTTATTTTAACAAAAAAATATAAAAACAAACAAATGAACATAGAGAAGGAATCAGGAGAGATGCCAACAAGCGACACGAAATAAGTTACAACGAGATTATGTCGCGCTCCTATTTTTGTCTAATATCTGAAGCCTTGCAAAATAAATATATAAAAATTCGAAAAAAACATGCTTCCAATAATCCCTCTATGTATAAAATCTATGAAATACTATTGCTATTGTCTTCCAGTGTAAAATCCACGTGAGTTGTAACTCACTTTCTTTTTTTTATATATTTTACGACTGTATTTTCATAAAAAAGGTGGAGTGAATATTAAAATTTGTAAATAATGTATAGATTTATAAATAAATATTGAGCTTGACGTGAGAAAATATTTGATAGAAAAAAAAATTGGAACAAATGATCTTACAGAAATTACGTTTACTTAATCAAACGCGTTTCAACGACAAAGTCGCCATCCTCAGTGATACACGAGCTACAATAACTAAACTATAACTATGTATAGGTTTGTTTATATTGCTTTTTTTACCAATAGTGATAAACAAAATATATAAAATTGAAACTGTAAAGATTGAATTAGTTTTAAACTAAATATAAATATACAAATAAAATTGGCGACATTTCTCGATGTCAGCTGGTAAACGTAAGATAAAGGTACGTTATATTTGATTGAAATTATTGACTTGTATAGTTTGTTATACAGTAGTTTGACTTTAAAATAAGATAAGTGTAAAACATAAATATAAAATAGTATTAATGATTATTTTTTTACCAGAGCATGTAGAAAATAAATAATAAATATGATGAAAGTTCTAAGTTTAAATAATTACAATTCATACTAAACAAAACAAACTTAGGTTTTTTTTTACAACATATATATATATATATATATATATATATATATATATATATATATATATATATATATATATATATATAAGTATATAAGTATACAATTTATAAGTATATAATAAAAACTTGATTCGTACTTTTAAAAAGACAATTTTACTAATTTATTATTTAATTTCTATTGTTTTTTCTCAGTTAATGTTTTCTTTATCTTTAATCCTGCTCTATCAGAAGAGAATTTTATTGTATCTAGCCTACTATTTTAGATTTTTACTAGCTTATAGATAAGAAAAGAAAACTACCCTAGCTGAGTACACGTGCTAAATGCTGGACCATAAACGGAAGTGTGGGGCTTTTAATAGCGGTAATAAACCAAGAAACGTAAATGTCAAGTTTTTAATGTCTTTTATGTGTTGAAAATTTACTATTCTTTTACTTCCCATCGCAACGTGATGCTTGCACCGGCGCCCTAAGAAGATAAAGAAACAGTTCTTAGCAGTAAAACGTGTTCAGCAGGTGAAATATTGCACGTCAAACTAAAATGAAACTAATAAATGCAGGAAATCAATGAACACAATATTTGACATATATATTTAAGGTAAATATATATTGTTCTTGTCGTTGCTATTTGATCGCAAAATTTCGACAATTTGTGTTGTAAATACTTCGCCCCTTATTAAGCCGTACACTTTTTATGTTTCACAATACTTTATTTCACTTTAAAATCATAAAAATTGAGTATTTTTTGACATTTTAAACTACGCACTCGCTGTATTGCGTCCAGGTTATAGAATAACCTTATTGAAATCACTCGTGGGGCGCATGCGCACGTCAATAATTTTCACAGGTTCATATTACCATGCTTCTGTGATTTAAGATTTATAAAAACTACGATTATATATATATATATATATATATATATATATATATATATATATATATATTATTTACCATAACAGACCTAGTAAAAGAACTATGACCACCCTTGATCTGTAGTTCTTTAACTAGGTCTGGTTCACTAAATAACATATTTTCGAAGATGATAAAAAAATTAACAATTTTGACGTAAAAATGATTAAAGAGTTGTCGTTCGTAGTTACACAGAGCCTAATTAACCTCATGCCATGAAATCGTAAGTTTGAAACGCTGTTTATCGACAGATATAATGGATTTCAGTCATTCCAATGTGTTTATGAGTATCGAAATGTTCCATAAAAACGGTATTTGGAAGAAGAATTGCCTACATTTTGCGAGAAAATCACAACGACAGGAACGATACACATTTACCAAATTTAATTTAGAATACTACCTATTTAAAATTTTCATTAGAACATATATTTGGTGATTACCAAATAAACGTTCCCCTAATTTACCTTTAAAATTCGAATGTAAAATTTTATTATTTGCTTTTCTTCTTTGCAATCATTTTGTTTTCAAACATGGTTTAACTATTTCACACATCATCATACGGTATAACATGGTAAGTTTAGGTTTATATTTAAATGGACTAAAGAAAGTTTAAAAAACCATTCATTAGGCCCAATTGCACTTGATTTTTGTGAAGTAAGAAAACACCTAGTTTCGGCTTTGGGCATCTTTAAAATAATCTCAAGATAATCACAAAGCCGTATTTAGGATAAATATTTATACCTGGAAAAATCCACCAAATTGAATTATTTTTGGAAGTTTTTTTAATGAGAAAAGTATTATATATTTGTTAAATGGAATATTTTTTTAATTTGCATAGGGAAAGCCAATTATTGAGGTTATTATGTCTCCAACATGAACTGTGAAAACCAAATCTGAGCTCAACAGGTGGAAGGTTGATTTTAGATTTTATTATAACCAATTTTCCTCCATTTCAAAATTTAGTAGTTTTTTTTTTATTCATTCTTTTCGTACATTATCAAAAAACATGTAAGTGACGTAATTATTTTCAATTAACATGATTAGTCTATAATAACATTAAATACTAACAGATACGGCATACAAACTAAAATACAATTTAGAGAAAAATAATTCAAAATAGAACTTAAACAATCATGCAACTAACAAAGAAAAACAAAAAATATAAACATTCTGACACAATTGTAGAAAGAAAATGTAGGCACTTTATTTAACCTGTTTTGAAGCTACCCTCATTGGAAACAAAGTAACACAAATAATACACTAATAATTTCTGAGATGTTCAAATGAAAATAGAGTTTACGCCGTTCATAAGCTACACGTTGGAGAAGAATAGGGGAGGCTATCGGCAAGCAAGAAGGGAATCTTCTAGGAATAAAAATATAGAGCCGATGTATTGACTCACTACAGAGCTCGGGGTCAATATTTTTAGGACAGTAATTATACTTTGTCGCTGCTAATGTTTGAATGACAATGGACAACTACGATTTGCCGTCAACCGTCAGCGCAAGTCTACAAATCATTTGGCATCTCTATAACTCTTGTACCGGTTCATTTCTAACATTTTAGCATTTAGTAATCATTTATATAAACTTGGCACTCTGTATTTAATCAGTAAGTCCGCGCTATTAAGTATCTAGAAAATTTTGATAAGCACTATCCAAAACATAAAAAAATACAAAACATATAAAATTTTGCAGTATAACAAACACACAGAACACAATTCTCATAAAAAATACGCCTAAGTATCAGACGCGTTTCAACGACAAGGTCGTCCTCTTCAGTGATACACCAGCTACACCAACCAAATCACTGAAGAGGACGACCTTGTCGTTGAAACGCGTCTGATACTTAGGCGTATTTTTTATGAGAATTGTGTTCTGTGTGTTTGTTATACTGTATAATTTTTCTCATAAGTCAAGCTCAACATTTAATATATAAAACTTTGTATTCTGAAAGAAAAAATACAAGCATTAAATAAAAATAACACATATATTTTCTGGGTAAAAATAAACGTAAATTTGTGCGGACTACTTTTTTCATTATTGCTAGAAACTCCCGTTATATGTAAACTCTCAATGCATTTCGTATACTGCCAACTAAACATGAAACGTAGTATAGCGTTGTTTCATATCGGATAATAATATATATTTAATGCTAACTTGGACAATTAATTAACAAACTATAAAGAAAAAATGACACCAGTACAAATAAAAATAATATCAACAATAACCAAAAAATTAGTTTAATAAATATCATGAATGTTAAAACAAAACAAAACCAATTAATGATATTTGAATTGAACAGAATGCAACGTGAAAACTGCTCTAACCTCTCTCGCTACAGCATGATTGTACATTTTATTTTATGCAAAGAATGTAAACTTTCAGAACGCCAACTCTTGTAACAAAACCCACGTATATCTCTAGTGGGTATACAACACGGCGCTGGTTTATCGGCTTCTAATGTCACCTACAAAGATAACAGCAGGCATTACATACGAGTGGTTTAGCCTATATACGATTGCAACATTTGTAAGCTGAATTGTTATTACCTATTGCTAATGACTGGTATATCTACTGACAAAACCCGAAGGTAAGAAGAAGAAAAACGTGAACATATTGTATGCGAGGAAGTGAGATAGAAGACTGACAACAACAAAATGAATTAATTTTAGGATTATCGGGTTCTCTCTTCCACTTATCACCAAAGAGGAGAGGGACACAGGTGGAGACGTTGAGAATGCAATTACTTGAGGACAACGACCAAACATTATCTGATTATAGAAGTTGGACAGTACTCATGGATAACAAACTTGCTACTTAACATATACATGGTGAACCAACATTTCTTAATGAATTGTGATTTTGTTCTGGGGGGGAAACATCTCTCGAAATAGCAACTGTGAATAAAATATAATCTTTCGTTAAGTTATAAATGTGGTTCCATTTAAAGGGTTTTCAAAATGAGGAGTACTGTGTTTTCGATTAATATTTGCTGTTGATATAAAGTAGGCTACGTGAAGAATAGTTTAATGAACCTTAACATTTACTGGACGAGTCAATTTTAAAGGGTACAAATAAGTCAAAGTGATTGAAATACCTTGCAAACAATACGTCTTGAAAAGGATTCAGTAAATTTTGTAGACTATTGAGGAAAAGAGTCAAGAGACTGCATACCTGCAAAAAAAAAAGAATTATTATTTTAAACTAAAATAATACAAAAAACTGAAATAAATTTTTATTTTATTTTATGAAGAAGCAGTCTATGGGTATAATAACTATGAATGTAAAGTAAATAAATACTGAGCTTGTCTTGTGAGATAATATTAGATAGAACAAAACTCGAACAGAAGATCTCACAAAAATTACGTTTACTTATCAAACGCGTAATTTAGCTATAACTAACCTAGCATTGCGCCAACCCCAGTATTTATACAAAACTAGGGGCGTGGCCTAAACCTAATTTCTAATATTAAGGCGTTAACAAGTGCCTTGTGTCGTTCTAAATAACTTACAAGTTAACATTTAAATAATACAATATTCTTAACTAATCTTATATCTAACAATATATTTTATATATATTACTTTAAAAATGTTACTAAATTAAACACAGTAGATGCATGGAAAACTTTTTATATTAACAAGTACCGTAATATAACTGTAAATAATGAATTAGGCCCGATACAAATTTCTATATTAAAGTAAAAAAAAATAAATAATATATATAATGTATTGTTAGATATAATATTAGTTAAGAATATTGTATTAGTTAGATGTTAACTCTTAAGTTAGAATGAGGCAAATGTCTTAATATTAGAAAGTAGGTTTAGGCCACGCCCCTTTAGTTTTGTATAAATACTGGGGTTGGCGCAGTGCTAGGTAAGATATAGTTTAGTTATTGTAGCTCATGTAGTACTGGGGTTTTCGCACTGCTAAGTTATTTATAGTTTAGTTATTGTACCTCATGTAGTACTGGGGTTGTCGCAGTGTCGCAGTGCTAGGTTAGTTATAGTTTAGTTATTGTAGCTCATGTAGTACTGAGGATGGCGACTTTGTCGTTGAAACGCGTTTTATTAAGTAAAAGAAATTTGTGTGAGATCTTGTGTGTCGAGTTATAGTCTATCTAAGAATGTAAAGGATAAAGAGGAAAAGAGTAGGGATGTATAGAATTATAATATAAGTGTAAACAAAATTGAGATATAGGATAGTTTCAAACATGCTAAAATATTTAAAAACAAATTAATTATAAACATTTTACAAAATATGTAATAAATGCTATAGTATCAATGTATTTTATTAACCATCGAGATATAAGTACAATCGTATCAGGAAGTACATATTTTTTATATAAAAATAGAAATATTTGAAACTGAACATTTTCAAAACAATAGCGTTCTCCTAAAATATCATTATTTTATATAAGAGAAGCAAGGCTTTTTGTTCATTAACGGGGGAAAAAATTATGATAAATGTGAGTCTGCAAGGGAACAATAGTTGTGAGAGGGGACTGGGGGACACAACCAACCTCCCCCGGGATAGCATCAGCCTGTAGCATACGTACCCGTATTGTTTTCTGCCTTGATTCATGTTGCCTGCCTCCACACTGACCATTCACCACCCATAATAATCAGTTTAACAGCCATTGCGGATATGCGACCATCGTGGTTTTAAAGATTAAATTTTATTAATGCAGAGGAAACATTTATCGTTTTAAATTCTATTCAGGAAAGATGTTTGTATTATAAAATAAAGCCGATTACAAAATATAATTCGTAATTCTATTCCACGCGCGTTCAGAAAACCTACGACATTATCAAGTTATTTAAAACGAGATAGAAGCAATGGATCGGACATACTCGATTTATTCTACTCTAAAAAGAAACTATTTATATATCACTAATATCTTTTGAAAAACTGATCTACCCTAGCCTAACCTATTCCTGTTACACTTGAATTGCGATGCGGTATTACAAACATTTGAACGGGCGATAAAACTACATTTATTTCCTTGAACTCATTATTTGGATAGAAATTCCAACATTTTGATTCGCTAGTTTATGTTAAAATAAATACATTTCAGACAATCGAATCTTGTACATAATAGTAAAATCATTTAATGGGGTTTCGGACAAACTAATACAAGATTATTACGCAAAATAATATAAACATAACAGAAAATCTATAAAATCAGTAACATATAAAACGTTAATTTAACGAGACCCTTGATATAATTTTACTAATATAACAATTAAACGAAAAAAGTTTTTTTGAATTTTTGTCAGAGTAGCGGGACTTAAACAAGTAACCAAATACAGGTTAATTTTCACATATTCAAGCACCTGACACGTGCATTCCAGCAAAAAAACAACACATTATCAAATGTGACTTCCATAAAAAAAAAAAACTTTAGGTTAGGATACTATAATACTTTCAATCTTTCTTACTATCACCATTAATATTACATATTAAATACATTGTCCACCTCCATGCTATAGTTTGAAGCTCAGAAAATAGACGCTTTATTATCTGTATACCGTAACTTGGCGTCTGGACCCGGACCGTCCCCCCCTCGTTCCCTTCCTCACCCAGCTGTTTCCGTGATGAGTCACCTACTAGCGTTAACACTGCACTGTTTAACCTTTTTATAGGAGACACAATTTTAAATTTTTTTCAGCATTGTTAAAATGTTTAGGAAAATATAAGCAAATTGATACCAAACACGACACAAATGTATGTAAATAGTACGTAAACATGTAAATAATAAGTATGTGATTATGCAAAAAGTAGCTGTGTAAAGAGCTTTCTACTGGCAGCTTTTACAAACGGAATAGTGTCGTGTTTGGTATCAATTTGCTTATATTTTCCTAAACATTTTAACTATGCTGAAAAAAATTTAAAATTGTGTCTCCCATAAAAAAGTTAAATAGTGCAGTGTTAACGCTAGTAGGTGACTGATCACTGAAACAGCTGGGTGAGGAAGGGAGCGACGGTTCCGACCGCTTGCAGGTAGCCAAGGGTTCAGACGCCAAGTTACGGTATACAGACTATAAGCAATGACTACATAAATACTATAAGACACGACATAGGATAGGGAAATAGTCTACGCTTTACGGGTGCTGTTCGTCATAAGTTTGACACACAGCTATCAGAAAGCGCTAGCAGCAGGTGCTTGACTGTACGCATCCCACTTGGTTGAGACTGTACAACTGTTGACCTCTCTCTCACAAACCTTCTCACTTACTTCCGTCAGCATAGTCAGTGTTGTCAGTTCGTGCGCTGAGATAAGCGATTCTCGACCTTCCCTCGCATCTCTGGTCCCATATGTGGCATCAGTGCGTTTTCTCTTACCCGCCTGAAACATTGTTTGACCGTAGAGCCACCTAGCGCCAGTCCCATCAACTTCAGATTCTCTAGCAGAGCGACCTAGCGGGTATTGGTCAACTCAAGAATAAGCGTAGAATATTTAACATGGCCATGTCGTGTCTTATAGTATGTAGTCATTGCTATAAGTGAGACCCGCTTCTAGTAACTTAAAACAACATGACGTCATGACAGCATTGCTTCGACTCTTCCCGCGCTAGCGCATTCTGAACTTGAACCCACAAAACTAACAACTGTACAACCCATATATTGATACTCACATTTTCTTATTTTACCATATTCCTACCTAGATAACCTATTTCAATGCAATAACCTAATTGTAATTAAATTCAAAATAACTATTCTAATTATATAGTTCTTGTCGTATAAACAAGTTATAATACTGTGTTAATCTATTCTTCTTTTGCAACCTAGATCCTTTGAAAGTACTGAGATGAATTTTGTGTGACGTTGTACCTGTCGTTCACAATTGACAACCATCGGGTAAAGTTCCATTACTTTGTCTAGGTCATTTTATGCACGCGGACTATTAGCTTTACTTCGTTAGGCAATGTGCCAGAAGAGAGAGTCCTGTACAGACTGATCTGTCATTGTATAGACATATGTCTTCTCGGGTTTGATAGAATGGAAACAGAAGATTTCATTAAATATCTTTACTTGTTTACATTGCCATGTGAAAACCTCAAGTTCTGACCTTATCTCTTTCATTAACTCTATTCCTTGTCCCTCTTGTCTACAATTTCATTTCCAATACGTTAAACGACACATTTTGGCTTTTGTTTTAGACCAAAAAAATCGCTATTTTCGCCTTTAAAAAAGAGGAGAAAAAGACTCCTAGTTCTTTCATATATTAATAGCATCAAGGGTCAGAAACAAACAAGAGTTGGTCAAGAGAGACTTCATAAGAAAGATGAAAGAGAGGATTGTAACCCGATAAGGTCTCTCGGTATAGGGTCATCACAACAATTAGTTGTAGATCTAGGCCTGCAAGACGGTATGATATGTGGTCAGCACATTGAGTTTCCGTCTAGCTCTCATGACTAATGCCATTCAAATTAATTGTACGAGTTTGTTTCCTGGGTGCATACTATCTTGTCGCCATCTTTGTTTTGTTTCGTTAGTTTAAATTCATCAAACATGGTTTAAAGACGAAGAACTAATAGAACCTTAATAAGGTGAACAATTCTAAATAGCATGAATTAACAGAAATGGATAAACTAGTTTGAAAGACGGAATAATGCAAATCAGATGCATAAATGGGCTCTCTAAAAGGTTTAACTGTTAGTTGGTATTTGATAGTTGAAATGTCAAATCTGTCACTATTAAGGAATTACAATATTTAACTCTCTCTTCTTGGATATAAGTTTGTAAACTCAGCTAAATGATATCATACTACGTCTTGGATTTGACATGTCATTATTAACTCAGCATACAAACGTGTTTATTCGTCAAACTGTAACACGGCTCCACTTGTCTCTTTATCTACTCCATATATTTAGGAAACGGTAAAACACTGTTAGATTTGGTTAGGCAATGTAGTTAAACGAGATAGCGGGCTTGGCGGATGTTCACTAGCTAGAAATGAAATTTTACTCCATTTAAAGCTGACTTGCTACTGCTAGTTGCTGGTCTTAGATTTTTTTACGTTATACTGGTCCCCAGTTCAATGGGGAAAACTAAAACATTAAGAAAAACAATAGTTATTTGTGCAACTAGTGAGCAAAGTGGCACTTTTTTAAACGAGAGAAAAATGTTGACACACGAGGCTTTCCGAGTGCGTCAATTTTATCGAGTTTAAAACAGACACTTTGCTCACGAATTGCACATTATACTTTGTCTACAGTTGTTATTTTGTGACAAATAACAAACATACTTCAGCAGTAACACAATTTAATAAAACAATAATTTAATACAATAGTGTTCAACCTCACGTCAAAACTGAGGTTATTTATGAATATTACAAATAACTTAGGTGTATTGTTGAGGAAACGGGATTGCCAACTTCAAAACTCAGCAAACGAAAAATACTCTCCGTGTACATACACTGTCAATCATCTTTATGAATAATTACTTCCTTTTTCAACTTTAAAACGTTGTTTTGTTGTTTATTTATGTTTTTTTACATGTAAGAATTAATCTAACATAAATACGGGACATTTCCTGTATATTATAAATCAATTCAAATAAACTTAACCTAAATTTCGTTTTGTTCGGTTGCCATTCGGAGTGAGCAAAGTAGTGTGCAAAGTAGTGGGCAAAGTGAAACTGTTGAGAAATCAGCTGTTTTGCAAACTAATTTAAATGAACAAAATGCCACTTTGTCAACAACTGTAGACAAAATATATTGAGGCACTTATAACTAGAATATATTGTGTTTAACATATAATATATTATTGTTTATGTTTAGATCTGGAAGGGCGGCTGGTTTTATAATCACATTTGTTACAAGTTTTGATTTTCTATCGATTCTTTTTATGAGTTTGACTAAATAGTAAATTTTGAGTTTTTTTGGACATATTTTTACCTCGTAGTGTGCATTTTTTTTATAATGTATTTTATGAAAAGGAAGATTATAAAAAGATGTTTTTTTATGTTGCAGGATACTCTTTAAAGCTTTAATAAAATAATCCATTAGAGTCTGCTTCAGTTTTCTTTATAAAAGCCCATTTTTAGTAAACAAAAATCCCCATTACAACTTCATCGATAGGTATATATATTTATAAGTTAAATTTAAGTTGTTGGTAGCAGATAGACACTATGTGACGGTGAATATTTACAGGATATGATTTACCAAACTGTCATGGATGTAGTGGTCACGCTTCCTTAGGGAAATGATAAGATTTGAATTAACCTAAAACTGCTTGTGGTGCGGATGGATTAAGTTTGTTATCAAATAGGTCAATTTACTTTTCCCATGGTTAAAACAACGTATCTAAGTTTGGTTTACAATAAGTAAATTTATTTTATTCTCTGGTAACAACAGATTAAAATAAGAACTCCGCTTTTTAACAGTTTAATTTCGTTCTGAATTAATATAAAGAATGTTTCAAAGGAGAAATCCTATTTTTGATGACGTGAATTTATTACTTTAAAAAAATTAATATAACATTATATAATTATACAATATTCAAATTACCTTTAATATTTTATAATAAATGTTCAAAATGACTTCCTCCGTTTGCAGGTTCGGACACGTTTCATAACATTTGCAGCCACTTTTCGTAGTGGTTGTTCAGTAATGTTTGAAATCTCATTTTCAATGTTATCCTTCAACACGTCAAGTGTATGAGGATTGTTTTGAAAAACCTTCCTTTTTAAATACCCCCAAAGGAAAAAGTCTGCAGGAGTAATTCTGGTGATCTTGGAGGCCACAATCCTTTTGATATCACACGATGGCCAAAAAATTCCCGTAACATATCCTGGTCGACCTGAGATTATCCGATCATATACACTGCCGGTCTCACGAAATTTATTAATCAGACGCGATATTGTTGACTTATTAGGTACTGAAGAATCTGGAACTCGTCTTTTACTCATTTGTAAGATTTATACGCGCAATAAGTCTCAATAATAAACACACGTTCATCCTTGGAAAAAGACACAGTTCCAAATAGACACACGCAAAATAGACAAATGCATACTGGAATAGCACTAGTGCATTACAATAACACGAAGAGTCAACAATTAGAACAGTTTTGCCAACTAATATTTGGGGAAGAAAAAATTTACCTATGCGTAACTTATACCTTCTGGGGTTGCGTCCTTTTTGAAACAACCGTTAGTACAACCAAATTGACACATATAAAAGTGAATGCATATAATACTAGTTATGCCACACAATGGGACGGGGAGTTCCAATTCAGAAATATGGGTTTGGTCAAACAATGACATATTTGGGGGGAAAAATATGTATGAATTATTACTGCGCATTACACAACACATCCCCTCTTCTTTTGTGAAAGTTTCGTTCAATGACATTACTAAATACTGAACAAAAAATAATTAATTGCGAGTAAACGTTTGATAAAATCTGCAATTGTATGAAACAGGGATAGAATAGATGAATCGTCGTTAAAGAAATCAATTAAGTCATGTGTGAAGCTGTAAGATGCAGTAAAGTTAACAAAATATTGTTTGTCTACAGTTGCTGTTGACAAAGTGGCATTTTGTTCATTTAAATTAGTTTGCAAAACAGTTTCACTTTGCCTACTACTTTGTTCACTCCGAATGGCAACCGAACAAAACGAAATTTAGGTTAAGTTTATTTGAATTGATTTATAATATACTAGAAATGCCCCGTATGTAGGTTAGATTAATTCTTAGATGCAAAATAACATAAATAAACAACAAAACAACGTTTTAAAGTTGAAAAGGGGAGTAATTATTCATGAAGATGATTGACAGTGTATGTACACGGAGAGTATTTTTCGTTTGCCAGTTTTGAAGTTGGCAATCCCGTTTCCTCAAACAATACACCTAAGTTATTTGTAATATTCATAAATAACATCAGTTTTGACTTGAAAACTTCTACTCAGTGTTGATGTGTTGTTTAACACTACTGCTATATTTTGTGTAGTTAGTTTTAAAATATGGACAGTTCATAGGATGAAACCTGTCAAATACCCCGCCATATTGTGTTACTGCTGAAGTATGTTTTTTATTTGTCACAAAATAACAACTGTAGAGAAAGTATAATGTGCAATTCGTGAGCAAAGTGTCTTTTTTAAACTCAGCAAGCCTCGTGCGTCAACATTTTTCTCTCGTTTAAAAAAGTGCCACTTTGCTCACTAGTTGCACAAATAACTATTTTGTCACAGATTTGCTCATCAGTTACTGTTTCAGTCGAGGTAGGCGTAGCGGTAGCTGTACGAGACATGTCTCTCAATAGTCTATTTCCAACTACTGTAGTTTAATTAAGAGTAGGCAGCAGAGAGGAATCGTCTGCTCCTTCATTATCAATTTTCCTGTTGCACATGCAGCTGGCAGTACACAATTGCAAGCTTATTTCAGATTCGAGTGGGCAGCAGAAGAAGATATCGCACGTCTTCCAGTAAACTGTATCTGCTGGCTAGTTCATTCCACACAACCTAGGTTTCTGACTAATCTATAACGAAGTTATTTCTCTTCTCGCGTTAACAAACCGTTACCAATCTTACTCATCCATGGAAAGAGTTTATTAACTTGGTACAAAAATCATTCCACATTTCCTGTCCTACGCGATAGGAATAAAACAGGAAGGGAAATAGTTTTTAGTGAGTAAAAATCTGATTCTATTGAGGAGTAAGGGCTTCCCATGCCTATAATAATTTTTTTACCTCCCAGAAAAAAAAATTACCTTATTGAATTTCAGTCCCTTAGATGCAATGTCAACGTATTATGCAAATATCTTCATTATAATGTATTTTGAAAGGGTAATGCGAAAATAAATAAAAACAACATTTTACACATTCTTACACTTTCTTACACAAAGCCTATTCTCGCTGAGTAATATAGACTTTTTGTGAAAAATTTAAATACATTTTTTTCTATAACATTTATTGCATGTTTCTATTCAAATGTTTAAAGTTAATTCTAATGGTTAAACTAACAATAAAACCAAGACTCCAAGTAGCACTTAGTGTATACTCCGGATTGGCCGTAAGCCACACGGTGTTAACAGTTTCTCCCAATGAATTACACAGAATAAGGGAGAAGAGAGAGTGAGCCGATTAAGACTTGGCCCCAGGAGGGCTGCCTACTACATGTAAATGCTATTACATATAATACATTTGCACTTTCATTTAATGTTTTGCCATTTTTCAAATAGCATTGTCGCATTGTGAAGCTTATCGTTTAAGTAGATAGTCTTACATGAAAATAATCGCACATAATCAACTTGACTGAGTAAGAGAATAGGGCGATATAATGCGAACCAAGGCGCAGTGCGAACAATAAGTAAAAGAAAAATGTAATTATAAGCTACAATCTATAAATAATATAAAAGTCAAAACCTACTGACTGATCACGAAATCTCTAGATCCAAGAAGCTTAGAGCTATGAAATGTTTAACATGGTTTGGGGTTGGTTTATAGACGCGTAGTAAGAAAGGGTATTGAAAATGTTCCACTCCAAGGGTGTTTTTTTATCAGTAAAGTATATCTTTGGATCAAAGAAGCCTAGAATTATGAATTTCTTAACATGATTTGGGGTTGGTCTGTAGACGCGTACTAAGAAAGGGTATTGAAAATGTTCCACTCCAAGGGTGTTTTATCCTCTAAAGCATATCTTTCGATCCAAGAAGCCTAGAGTTATGAATTTCTTAACATGATTTGGGGTAGGTCTGTAGACGCGTAATAAGAAAGGGTTTTGAAAATGTTTCACTCCAAGGGTGTTTTATCCTCTAAAGCATATCTTTGGATTCAAGAAGCCTAGAGCTATGACTTTTTAACATGTTTTAGGGTAGGTCTGTAGACGCGTAATAAGAAAGGGTTTTGAAAATGTTCTACTCCAAGGGTGTTTTATCCTCTAAAGCATGTCTTTGGATCCAAGAAGCCTAGAGCTATGACTTTTTTAACATGGTTTAGGGTAGGTCTGTAGACGGGTACTAAGAAAGGGTTTTGACAATATTCCATTCCAAGGGTGTTTTTTAACCCCTAAAACAAGTATCATATCTTTGTTATTTATAGGTCGTTTTTGATCGAAATTGGTATATTGCTGTATTTGGCATAATTTATTACCGAAGGGTTGTGCTTAAAAAAAAAAAAAATCTTTATAAAACTATCTCAACTATCCCCAGGTAAAATTGGGGCCATCAGCTAGTTTTTATATTAGTCATGATATTTACTGATAAAAATTGTGTGTTCGAATCTGTGTCATAAAAAGAAATAATTTATTTAAATATAGGCTAAATAAAACTGTGTAAACTAAAACAAACTTTGTTTATAAAAACAATACAGTATGTGACTGACTCAATGCAGCGTAGTTTATCCAGATGAATTAACTTTTTTTTTATAATGAGTTCAAAATTATTCGAACAGTGTTATTTTTAGAATATTTATAATAACATACTTAGGCGTAGAGTTAGAACATAACCTCAACTTTAGTCCACACATAACTAAAACGATGAAGGCAGTTAGCAGGCGCTAATCTGTCCAAACTATTAGCAAAACCTAATAGGCCCGAAGAAGTCACGATGGCAATACTAGCGAATGTGGTTCATTCAAAAATGTTGCATGCTGTCTCAGTTTTGGCAAAAGGTGCTTGAAAAGAATAAGACAGGCAGGAAGTTTGTTATTGCACAAACTGTTTCGCCGTACAGTTTGTTTTAAATCTCAATGTCAAACACAGCCTACTACAAGAATTACAAAACACTCTTCGCCATTAAAATTCTTCTTTTATCAGGGGCAAAGTCAGTCGTGCAATTAATTATGTTTTAAAAAAATGTAGTCGTTTAGCTGTTGTTATCCGAAGAAAACATTTCCAATGTGCATAAACATGTCAACTAAAGTGCTTGAGAAAGAGGTTAACCTCGAAAACTCTCTACCACTAAAGGAAAATTATAACACTGTGTTTGTCGGTTGTTTACTGTATTGGACTACCTTAGAGTAATAAATAACCCAACTTTCTACAATCATCATAGATTTACAGAATTGTAGATGCATCTTTACCGGGGAAAAAATACTAATAATATTCTGTGAGAATACATTCTTAACAAAACAAGTAACTTTTTTCAATTCAAAAACAGTTCCACGTTCAAATGTGCCCAACCCGTTAATGTTTTACATAAGATTATTACAAGAAATACTAAAATTTAAAATTACAAGAAGAAGAAGAAGAAGAAGAAGAAGAAGAAGAAGAAGAAGAAGAAGAAGAAGAAGAAGAAGAAGAGTAAAAGGACGAATAATAAGAAGGAGAAGAAACAGAAGAAGCAAAAGTAGTAAACAAGGAGAAGGAGAAAAAGAAGAATAAGAAGATGAATATTGGAGGAAGGGGAAAGAACAAAAACACAAAGAAATAATTTGAATTAAGTTACTTAAAGAGGTCAGTTATAGTTTAGTTATTGTAGCTCATGTATCACTGAGTATGGCGACTTTGTCGTTGAAACGCGTTTGATTAAACAAACGTACTTTTTGTGAGATCTTGTGTTTCAATTTTTTTCCTATCTAATATTATCTCACAAGTCAAGCTCAATATTTATTTATATATTACTTAAAGAGGATGGATTTGATAACAAAATACAAAAAAAAAATAAAAATTAAGGACCATAATTATAGTTCTAATATCCAAGAGGAGTGGGAAACACGATTTGAAAAAAAACAAATAAGATCATTATCAGAAAACTATAAGAAAGATGAGATGTAATTACTAACGGTGCACAAACTAGCTCACGAATCCATGTACATAAAGAAATACCATACTACTACGGGCTCAAAATTAAAAGTACGTTATGAAAAAAAAATCAGATTTTTTCAAAGATACTAACGATTGAGATTAAATTTTGTTAAAATAGATGTTCGAAGGGCTCAAATAAACGGTACTTTTTCCATCTGCCTGAATAAAAATATCTATTGGCAGTCAGGATTATTTACATATTTTCTAAATTAATTACGAATTATAATTTTTAGGCTTTTTTTTTACCGATAACTATAGTAAAATGATTCAAATGGTTGAATCAGATTTTTTATAAAATCTGAATTTTGGTAAAACTAAGTTTTTATGACAGATTTTTTTTTTTTTTATTATAATTTTTTTTATGACAGCTAACCACGAATTTGAGTTATCGAAAAATGCATCGATATATATCCCTATATACTAAAAATGTGATCGAAAACAGTTCAGAGTGTAAGTAAACGACAACATCTTTCCAAAAAACTTTTTTTCTCGCGTTTTCTCAAAACGAATATTTCCGTTTATATTGATTTTTTGACGCATCAAATAACTTTCTCTAATACGCATGCGTAAGAAATACAATACACAATTATTAATATTAGTTAAAAAGATTTTCTATATATTAATATAATACGATTCTGATTGAATAATTATTTTCTCACAAACAATGACTAGTTATATTTTCCGCCTTGTCATCCGTCAGCCGCCTACTCAATGGTGTTCTCTAGTGTTTGTATTTGAACAGGACAAAAGATCCTGTCAACTTGGGTCGCAAATCCAAACCGATAATTGATGTTTTATACGAAACGTCTACAGTGTCACTTTATGTACGCAACCATTTTAATCAACAAATACATCAGATACCATATTTAGTTTATGCTTTGACAATCATAGATAGATCTAACACTTTGCCTTACGTGCATTTCCGAGATATATTTCTTCCAACTACCTGAAAAGTCCAAAAAGGTAGTAGGGGACTTTTTTTAAATTTCCACAAAATCGTATAAAAATTGCCAAACAAATTAAGGATAAAAACGAATGTTTTGAACGTTCAAACATTTTTGGAAAAATCTATTGTAAAATATTTTTGAAAAGCTTATTTTCCAATTCCCTCAAAAAAGAAAGTTGTCATTTTATTTTTATCTTGTTGTTTAAAAAAAGAAGAAGAAAAGTGCATAAATAAAGACTCTTAATAACCCTTGAATAACCAGTGTCCTAAAATATAGGAAAGATGAACGAGAGAACTTGTAAACAAAGACTACACAAGAAAGTGTAGATCCAGCTAGTAACTCGGGTTTGTCACACTATTCCCTAAAGTGAGCCTTTGAGGGAAATTGTGATTTTATGCATGAAAAAACATAACAATATAGTAATTTCTTATTTTATCAAATTATGTCAAACAAATTTTTCCATGTCTTTTCATTAGTATTTATGAAGTATACGATGAGTTGTTGCTATTTTTTTCATTCACTCTTGAAGAATGATATTTCCCAATTTGATTGCACTGAGACATTTTTAATTGCTTAAATAACATTTCATTACAGGATATGAAATTACTGGACCAACGTTCAGGAACTGATCGGGTAGCACAAAATATACAAGAAATATTATACAATCTTGCTTAGTTTCTTGTATATCCGCCTTTTTTTTTTTTTTTTTTTTTTTTTTTTTTTTTTTTTTTTTTTTTTTTTTTTACAAAGAAAGTTATAACTTTGGAAATAGATATTGATTTAACATTTGGTATACGTTACATTTTACACGTGTATCAAAAACAAAGAATTTATTTCGTATATTTTCAAAAATGGCTACGGTTTAAAAATTTTAACGTCTACTATCTCGAAAACCGTTAACTATAAATTAACTTTAGATTATCTTATAAATACACATATTACATTATTAATTCAAACGCGTTTCAACGACAAAGTCGCCATCTTCAGTGATGGACGAGCTATAATAACAAAACTATAATTCGTTATGTTAATTATAGTTTAATTATTATAGCTCGTCCAACACTGAAGATGGCTACTTTGTCACTGAAACGCATTTGAATAAATGAAAGTATTATTTGTGTTTCAAGTTTTGTTCCTCTCATGTAGATTATCTTACTACGCCAATATATACTGTATTTATATAGCCACCAATGTTAAGCAGCTTACATTGAGTATTCTCCAAGGAAAGAGATAAAATCTTAAAGAACAGCTGCAGGGTTGTTAAATAAAACTATTACCTACTCTTTCAGCTGTTGCTAATGTAGTGAAAAAAATGTAATTAAACATAACAAAGGAAGTCAAAGCATAAGCCAATTGTGTTTTGACACGGTTCGTTAAATATTTAATAAGCCTATATCTCCCTGCTAGATTGTTTCTGATTTTTAAAGGGGACCAAAGAGATAAAATTGAAGAATTCAGATAACCTGCTAGTTCTTGTACGAAACCATGTCATTTACTGGTAAAAAAAACTTTAAAAGATGAATTATTGTAGTTTTCAAAAGAAGTAATTAACAGTTTTCCTTTTATTAATTGTTAGCTTGGCTAGGAAATAAATGAGCGATAGGTCAGTAATAGTACATTTTTTCTAGAAATGTTCTCTGAGTTTTTGGTTTAAATTTAGTTAGAGATATCCAAAAACATGCTAAGTATCCGCCCACCAATCTTTTGTTACAAACCAAAATATGGCTAAAAAATAGGGTCCGTAAGTAAAATTAAGGATTTTATAACCTCACTCGCGAGTCTGTCCGTCTACCTGTGTACAGCCTACACAGATAAGTCGATAAATCCAATATATCTCAAACTTTGCCTTTGTATTGTCCCACATACATGAAAAATATAGCGGTAATTAAAAAGTGACCTTGGTACAAACTATCTGGTTGAAAAATTTGTCATAACCCAAAAGAAGCCTTAATTCCTTGTGTCAAAAAGTGTCAGTTTCTTCAATATTAATAGATTATGAGACTTCAAAATTGTTCCGCGTTGTTAAATAATAACTAATTAATGACAAAAATATATAGTTTAAGTTTGCATGATTTTTAGCAACTAAAATCTGGGGGGCAACTTCAATCCATAATTACCGGTACCCCTTCTGAGTTTTCTAGTCAGTTACCAAGAAATTATTTGTATCAGTTTTATTTCGTTATAAACAACCACATTTCGTCATTAAAAGTACACAATATATTCTTGTAAAATTAACAGTTTTAGTTGTATTTGACATAAAACGTTTTAAACGACTATTTTGACAAAATAAAGATATACTGGTAAAAGGTTAGCCTACATACAAAATCTAGACTTAAAACAAAATATATTTCTGAAAAATCACAAACAATGGAGATTGATTTTAGGATGTGTTTACTTTCTAAAGTTTTACATATAGGGTTTTGTTGATAAGATCAGTGCAATGTTTTTGTACAGATTATTTTTTAAATTACTCTGTTATTTAGTGTGAGTCAACACAAAAACAATTAACAATGTTTACGTTATAATTTTCAGGTTATAACAGGATCAGGCCTACCAACACTAGATAAATAACAACCTAGTTAAAAGTTATAATTAAACATGATACCGTATTATGTATATTCTCAAAGAAGGGTTTTAAATTGATCTGGATTCTTTAAAAAGTAATTATAGCTACATCAACACAGTAAATACGTTTAGCAACTTATACTCTGCAAAGAAATTACAGTAGGCCTAACTCTTAGTTTGTAACAAACATCGGGCTACAAAATTTTCCCCTTAGTTATTGGAATATTACAAGAAAATTCATTTTAGGAACATTCAAATTTAGTGGGATCAAAATAAAGACGTAATTCCAATATTTTCCTGCCTGTTTTTTGTGTTATTAAAAAACAATCTTAAATGGGTGAAAACTGAGTTCATATTTTAGTACAAGCATTTTATATTCATTAATACTTTTTTTAAAACACGACTATCAAAGCGGTAGCCTTTTAAAATTTGAAATGTAGAGTATATCTTAGATTTATGTACAAAATATTTTGTTCTTTTACGGCAAATATAAAAATATATGTGAATAATTTCTTGGTAATTGTCAACAACAACCAAAAGTTTATAGTATCAGTTTATTGCTTACCATTATTGCATGAATACATGTTACTCCTTGGGAATAAAGTAGGATTAGAATAAAAATAGTTGTAGTTAATGAGAAAAAAAATATTTTGGTTATTTTTTTTATTTTATAAATCAATTATAATTTGGCCTATACAAAATATAAGATATTGTTTTTTTAATTCTTATAAAGAGGAAAATAAAGATTGTATAAAGTTTCGAAATATTCGATATTAACAATAATTTAAAATAACCTTTATTATTAAAATGGACATAATAAAGTCTAGGTTTTTGGAATACCGGTAAAAGGTTGCAGAAATCTGGACCTAATACTGATTTTATTTCCGAAGTTATACCAATGTTTAGAAAAACAACCAACGAAGGGTTTTAAGACACATTTACCCAAACTATTTTGAATATTTTAACCCTCCGGGGCTCACTACAGTGAGTATGAACGAGGCGATCCCAAGTGTAACATGCTGGATCTACAGAATTTCATACAGTCTTGGGCTATATCCCTCTCTTTTATCTTTCCTATCAGATCTCTCTTGACCAACTATTGTTTTCTTCCGACCCTATTAGAGTATTCGAGGGCTTTGGGTCTTCATTTATGTTTCTTCTTCTTTTTTACAGTATGATGTTCTCATTTATCTCCATCGAACAGCGTTTTACCGTTTCCTAAATATATGGAGTAGGTAAAGAGACAAGTGGAGTGGGGTCACGGTTTGACGAATAAACTCGTTGTATGCTGAATTAATAATGACATGTCAAATCCAAGACGTAGTATGATATCATTTAGCTGAGTTTAAAAACTTATATCCAAGAAGAGAGAGTTAAATATTGTAATTCCTTAACTTAGTGACAGATTTGACATTTCAACTATCAAATACCAACTAACAGTTAAACCTCTTAGTGTCCCCCTTTATGCACCTGCTTTTCATTAGTCCGTGTTTCAAACGGGTTTATTCTCGTTATCCATTTCCATTCATGCTGTTTAGAGTTGTTCAACTTATTAGTTCTTCGCCATTAAACCATGTTTGCTGAATTTAGACAAACGAAACAGAACAAAGATGGCGACAAGATGGTAGGTTAATTAAAACAATTTCAGTAGACTCAGTTTACAATTACTGTAATTTGAATTACATTAGTCGTTAGAATTAATGTGACGGAAACTCGATGTGCTGACCACGCATCATCAAATAAAAGCCGTCATGCAGGTACAACGAACTAATGCGATAAAGACCCTCTGGAGCTCACTTTAGTAAATAAAAAGGTGGCAAAACTCTATATAGGCATGCGGTCTTGAGTTAGAACCCTCTCTTTCATCTCTCCTATCAGGTCTCATTTGACCAACTCTTGTTCACTTCCGTCCCTGACACTATTAGACTATGTTAGGGTTAGGTGTCTTTATTTTATTTTTTTCATTTTTTATAAGGTAATAATGATAGCAAGGTTGTTCGCCTTTAAATAGGGGGGGGGGGTGGAGCAATAATGAGAAATTGAAGACATGAGGGGCAAGATATAAAATTGACGATGCTCTAAATAGAGAGAAAAATTTGGAATTTGCTTTTTCCCTATGGAAATTTTAACAATCAAGATAAAAATGGCAAGTCAGTTCTCCGTGCATAAGATGTTACAATTTAAATGATATTAGTCATGAGAACTGGGATTGCAGTTACTTGAGATCAAAGATGCTTCACGAGTGCCATCAGGCCCTAAACCAGCTGGCGGACAAGAATAAAGTTGAACTTGTCTGGGTGCCAGGGCATGAGGGAATAGCAGGCAACGAGGAAGCAGATCAGCAAGCTAAACTTGGTGCATCTAAACCCTTTACAGGGCCGTCTCCTATTTATGGATTTGGCCCTAGGGACTACCAGGAGGTTATTACCAACTGGGCCAACAAAGTAATCAACAGAACCTGGAATACATTACCGGGTCTTATACATTCCAAGAAGTTCCTTAGCCCTAATAAAAAGAGAGGGAAGGAAGTGCTAAACCTAAGCAGAAGAGTGCTTAAACTCCTCTGTGGTATACTAAAAGGACATATCCATTGCAGGTACCACTTAATATCCTGCAGGTATCACAGGTAAGATGGGCCTGGTGGACGATGATACTTGCAGGTACTGTGGTGAAAAGGTGGAACGCATGGAACACATCATCATGGAGTGCCCGGCCTTATGCCAAAAAAGACATAAATCTCTAGAATTCATCTTCATTTCGGAAGAAGAATTACTAAATCTCCCGACCAAGGGTTTGATCAATTTTGTCAAAGACATAGATCTCTCCTGAATCCAACAATAGGGGGGCACAAAAGATCTAACTAGGTGGCAGTGCAGGAGATTTTATAAAACACTCTCCCCAGTCTTAATAATAATAATATTAGGATTACAGTTATGGAAACTAGATGTAGTGACCACACATCAGATAAAAAGCCGTCTTGTAGTCTTAGATCTGCAACGGACTACTGCGATAAATTGACTCAGGATGTAGTAATCCCAAGGGACCTAGCTGGATCTACACCTTTGTTAATGTAGTCCTGAGGTAGATCCCTCTATTTCATTTTTCCTATTAGGTTCTCTTTTGTTTTCTTTCGACGCTTACGCTACAGTATTCGAAGACTAGGGGTCTTTATTTTATGTTCTTATTCCTTAATTTATTTCGCCTAAAAATATAGGAATGTTTTCTTTTTCTGAAATATTTAGAGCACATAATAAATCACGCTTTATAAATGAATTTACAACCACTAAATAATAACAAAATACAAAAATATTATATTCAGACCCAAGAATAAATTTCAGAACGTGTGTAATAGACAAGGTCAAAACATACCATTTACACCTTTTTTTACATTGTATTTAATTACCATAGCCTACAAATGTTCTTACATCTATTGTAAAAATAATGATGCAATAAAATATTATTCCCAATACCTCCACGTATAAAATATTCCATTGTTTATTGATATACGCGGGAGACATTTAGGAGACATAAAAAGGCAATAAAATACATGTGATTCTAGGTATACGTTTGGGTCATAAATGTATTCAATAAAAATACTATCCTGTATACGATGCTTCATAAACCCAGGCAAATAAATCCCTACTGAATTGATATTTCTTATCTTAATATCATATGCTCATTTGTATTAAATGTATACTTTGTTTCACTTTAGTAGAATTTGAAAATATCAGTCCAGAGCTTCACCATAGAAGGATAAATAATATATTATTGTTATAGTATTATGATATCATACTATAAAAAACAAATTTAGAATGATAAATAATATATTATTGTTAAAGTATTAGGATATCATATTATAATACACCAATTTAGAAGGATAAATAATATATTATTGTTATAGTATTAGGATATCATATTATAAATAACCAATATTAGAAAAATAAATAATATATTATTGTTATATTAGGATATCATATTATAATACATAAATTTATAATGATAAATAATATATTATTGTTATGGTATAAGGATATCATATTATCATAAACAATATTAGAAGGATAAATAATGTATTATTGTTATATTAGGATATCATATTATAATACACAAATTTAGAAGGATAAATAATATATTATTGTTATAGTATTAGGATATCATATTATAATAAACAATATGGACGGATAAAAATATATTATTGTTATATTAGGATATCATATTATAATACACAAATTTAGAAGGATAAATAATATATTATTGTTATAGTATTAGGATATCATATTATAATAAACAGATTTAGAAGGATAAATAACATATTATTGTTATATAATATTAGGATATCATATTATGAACAAAAATTTGATAATACTGTAATATCAAAAAGCTAGCAAACGACAACTAATCTACTAAACCTAATCTAACCTAACCTTAACATCACGGAATTTTGTGACCAACATACCCCAAGAGTCCAGAAAATTGTATACAGTTTATTTTTCACGTTTTGTGGTTCAGAAATAATTTAACCTAACCTTAACGTGAGGGTTTTTTGTGACCCACATAACCCAAGAGATCAGAAAATTGTATACAGTTTATTTTTCACGTTTTGAGTTTCAATAATAACCTAACCTAACTTTCACGTGAGTGTATTTTGTGACCCACATAACCCAAGATATCAGAAAATTGTATACAGTTTATTTTTCACGTTTTGAGGTTCAAACATAACCTAACCTAACTTTCACGTGAGTGTATTTTGTGACCCACATAACCCAAGAGATCAGAAAATTGAATACAGTTTATTTTTCACGTTTTGTGGGTCAGAAATAACCTAACCTAACCTTAACGTGAGGGTATTTTGTGAGCCACATAACTCAAGAGATCAGAAAATTGTATACGTTTTATTTCCCCACTTTTTAGGGAATACCGGTCAATTGCGGACACGGACAATTGCGGACACATCATTAAAGCGGTCAATTGCGGACACTAGGGATTACTGCTACCTGACAAGGGTTTGACAGGTCTCTGCAAATATTTCAATACTGGAAAGTTGCGGACACTATCTTCTGGAAAAATAAAGAAGTAATGTGACTAATACAACAACAGCTTTGACTGGCGGACTAGCGAAATGGCTCAGCCCTTTATATAAGGTCTACGGGCCTGGCTTGTTGCACTGTGTGAATAATTTTAAAATATTTGGCAGTTTCCTGTGACTCATAGTGGGGAGAAAGCGAGCCTACCTCGGCTCGTTTCCCGCTTACCAGCTCCTTCGCGCGGGAATAACAACGTTTAACAAATGTAATCTCATTACAAATCTCTATTACATTATACTCTTTAGAAACCATGTGTTTCGTTCTTACAATCAATTGATAGTCAAAACGCTGCTTTGAACGGGAATTCTGTTTGTACCTGTTGTACCTGTAAAACCCTTGTCAGGTAGCAGTAGTCCCTGTTGTCCGCAATTGCCCGCTTTAATGATGTGTCCGCAATTGTCCGTGTCCGTAATTGACCGGACACCGTTTTTAGGATCGGAATGACCTAACCTAACATTAACTGCACAAAATTGATTCAAGGATAATAATAAATACATTGTCATTCAACATTTATATACAGAAAAATATTAACCCACAAAATATGTACGGGGGGCACCGCAATAGTCATTTAATTTTGCTTTAAAATAAGCATACAATAAACATTAAGAAATTTTTTTTGAGGTTAAAAAATGAAAGGCATAGCAGTACAAAAATACTACGGATGTCACTTCACTTCGGATTACACAACTGTGCTGTATTCTTATATAAATAACCTTCGCTAATTATTTCTTCAAAGTTGAAACAAAATAAGAAATAGACCTAACTGACTCTTCTCTAATTTAGCGTTACACATTTTAAACAGCTAGTTGATTTTTCACTGCCACATAATACCGCAACAACCAATGACACACTGCTACAATATTTCACTTTCAAACCCACGGTCATCGCTCCATCTCCATCGTAAAGGATCTAAAACTGATTAATGCTCATTTTCTTTGGACCTATTTGTATTGTCACGTCGATATTCCGGTGTGAAATTATAGACTGGGGTACCATCTGGCTAACGGTTTATACATTATAGCGCTCTCTAAATCTTCTTCCTATGGTAGGCTTGCTGATATCGTATATAGATGATAGACTAGTGGAATCTAGATTATACCTTTGTTTAGAAGTCGCTTTGTTACTGTACATATTATCGGATCACCCTCTGTGAAACGTTTGTCAATTTTTGTAACTCTAATATGAATTACAGATACAATAGTATCTATCATTGTGTGCGCACACAACAGAACTGCAGTACAACTCGTTTCAAAACAAAACAACAATTACATTACAAATGTATGTTAATATACAAGATGAATACAGTTAATTGTGTATAGTTTTCGAATCCGTAATAAATGTATCAATAGTTTTTTTTTCTTTGTTGTTTAAAGGCAAAAACCTTTCAGTTATCGTCGCCTTATTAAAAAAAGAAAGAGAAAATAATATTTAAAAAATACCTCTAGCTTTATATACTCTAATAACGTCAGAGTCGGAAGAGAACAAGAGTTGGTCAAGACAGACTTCATAGGATATATGAAAGAGACGAATCTAACAGAGATAACATAAAAAAGATGTAGATCCAGCTAGACACCTCGGGATTGCCAAACCGTATTCCATATATGTGACCACCTGAGGGGCTGAAACACCCCCAGAACAGATGACCTCGCTCAGGATATGTTGTACATGTGGCTAATACCTAGCGCACGACGTATACAATATTTATACACCAAAAAGTTACATTAAATAATACCAAAGTTACTGTACACTTGAACAAAACACTCAAAAGGAAAATCATAATATTTAAATACTTTTTGGGTGGTTTGATGCTTACATTATGATTGTGATTTACCAGTCATTGGAATACTTAATATCTGTATCCATTGATGTAAATTCTTACTACTTTATTTAACAAATGAATCTAAAAGACCCCACCACTGGTGGGCTTCTGTGGCTGATGATTCTAAACTGAAGGGATTCGCCTACAGTACTTCACTCATGTTGTAAGATAAAAATTTAATCAAATCTTAGAAGAAATCACGCGAAACAGAACTGTTATGAAAATAATAATTTTCGTCGTACTGCTTCAAAAACAGCTGTTTTCAATACATGCATTGAGATGCTGAAGTTGTTCTTTTCAGTCATAGGACCTAAAAACATCAGCTGAGGTTGAGGTCATCAGCTGTTACTTCGCTTATACGAATTACCGTAATTAACGATAGTAAAGCATCTTTAAAAACAACCGATAGGCCTACTCTCGATTGTAAATAACCGTTAAAACAGCTGTTACCAACTATTTGAAGGTAAATTGATTATAACATTTTAGTTTTTGAGAAATTGTTTTCTTATATTATTTGCAGTATAACGATAAATATAGTTCATCACTTGGACCAAAAGAAGATGTTCGTTCCTCGCTCATTTTCCGGCCTCAGCTCCGCCTCGGCCGTTAAACTTGAGCTTGTATTGACAAGCTTTACTTTTGGTCCTAGTAATGAAATATAGTATTATCTAATATTTTGTAACCCATAAAACTCATGGAAAAGTTTAAGAAAACTGCTTTAATTTCAACATTATTAACTTGTAAAGATGACTGCTTGTTGTTCCACGTTCCCACCATTATTAACACTTCAGAGCAACCCCCAGAGTGAGTACCGACGTGGCATTCGCGAGTGCCCCTACCTGGATTTACAGCTTTTTTCATTTAATCTTGCGTTAGATCTTTCCCATTCATCTTTCCTCTCTTGACTAATTATTGTTGTCTTACGACCTTGACACTATTAGAGTATCCGAGCCCTATATATCTGTATTTTATGTTTTTTCTTCCTTTTTGACTGATCTTCACGTTTCATGGCCTCAGGGAACTACCGTCCGTCCTTCATCATGGGTAAGCACCGTGGTGGCATCCATCGACTTGTTATAAGGCGCTGATGACTGGATGATTTCGTCTTTAAACCACACGGATAAAAACAACTTTAGAGATCTTAGAGTCTATTTAAGACAAAAAATACAAATATAAAAACTTACCACAAAGAAACATATTCATAAATTGTATAGTATTTGTGAAGACGTTTAGTAACAAAATAGAACACACAGATAAAATGTCATATAGTCAAAGTTAAAGCGGAACCTTTAAACAAAACCAGACTGTACTGTTTCCCAAAACCACATCATACCTACCATAAACCATGGCCACTTATATTACAACTTTCAAAGCTATGTAAGTAGAAATTATGATCTTCCCAGAGGAGAGATCGATACAGCTTTCAAGAAAAGCCAAACATAAATACAACTCCGAAATGGCAATACTTTCATATGCATATTATGAGTACCACCTCGTTGTTTGGAAGATATCGATTGTCTGTAGTGAGGGTTGAACAACCTCAAAACTGTGGATCTACTTCGGTTACCTTGAAGGAGGGGACGACGGAATGGAATGAACGAACTGCAGTCAGCTGGATATCTAAGTTATTAAAGGTTAGGTGAGGAAGATTTTTGAACTCCTACATACGATAAATTGTTCTCGATGCGAAAAAAGACAACCTTTATTTTTTCCTTGTTGGTTAAATGTCAAAAACTCCTTCGGTCATCATCTCCTTATAAAAAAGTAAAGTCCACTTACCCTCGAATACTCTAATTAAATCTGGGTCGGAAAATATAAGAGTTGGTCAAGTCAAACCTGATAGGAAAGAAGAAAGAGGGGGATCTAACAAAAGACTACATGAAAACTGTGTAAATCCGAGAATCCCTCAGTATTGCCAACCTTCAAACAATGTTGTATACATAAACATTGCGTCCTGACAATAATAACATAGAATTTTAATAGCGTATTTTATTGGTTTTAATATTTTTTTTTTTTAGGGAAGCGACTAGGATAGCTCAGTTGGTAGAGCATTGGCGTGTAAAGCCAAAGGTCCTGGGTTCGATTCCCAGTTAGGTCGTATATTTTTACACTTCAAATATTATTTAGCGTATTTTAATTTAACACTAAAAATGTTTTGATGTTACTAAGCATATTTTCATAAATTGAAAACGAAAGAAATAAAAATATTTGTATAGTTTTACTCAGCATAAACAAAACGTTTATATAGATTTGTTTTACTCTAGTAGGCCTTGGAACAAACAAAATATAGCCTATAGTTTTCAACTTACAGCATTTTTTCACCTAATCTTGGGTTAGATCCCTCTCGTTCATCAAATCTCTCTTAACCAACTCTTGTTGTGTGTCCGACTCTGAGACTATTAGCATAGAAGAAGGAATTAGAATAAGAAAGTCACAGCCCATGTTAAACAGCGTGATACAAAATATCCTTAGTTTGGCTACTGGACAACAGAAAGCGCTAGTAGCATCGGGATAAAAAGACTTGCCTACTGTATCACAAGCCCTGTTGGCTACTAGCGCTTTCTGCTGTCCAGTAGCCAAACTAAGGATATTTTGTATCACGCTAGAGCCTATATCTGTGACTTTCTTATTCTAATTCCTTCTTCTATGCTATTTAGAGGCCTAGGAGGGGGGGGTCTTTATTTTATCTGCCATTTTTTATAATGCGATGATGACCGAGAGATTTTAAAAACAACAATAAAACTAATTTTGTTTATCATATGAAAGCTTGATACTTTAGCTATCAGAAAAATTGAAGAAATAAATTAATAAATCCATGCAGACTAATCAAGTTCCCACAAAACCAGAAGTTCTACGTATACTATTACATATTTTAACAAATTAACTAAAAAATTAAAACAATAAACTGCTTACAAACAAATCACAAAATGTTTTTTTCAAAGTAATTATTAACAAAAGTAACAATAGACCGAATCTGCAGTGTAGTACAACAATGTTAGCTCAGGCATGAATTGCGTTTAAGTTAACCATATTAATCGATTTTACACACAGACCCGTGACTCTCGATTACTGGGGATAAACGGCATCGTCCCGTGTAAGTAAAGCTTTGTACATACTAAACAATGAAACGTCATAATTTAATTTAAAAAAAATAATAATAAAAAAAAAAAAATAATAAAAAAAAACACTACGTAATTTGTGTAAAAACAATTATCCAGTCCTTATTACATAGAAACAATTAATGGCCTAATGACTAAATTGATAAATGAATAAACATCTCGGTGGTCGCCATCATGATACGTGCCCAGACTCATCATGTAATACAACTGTACCTTTAAAATGTAATACCCAAAAATTTGTCTCTTGAGCTTTGTAGGAATTGTTAAATGGTATTGGTAGATCAAGGAACTGCTCAGTAGAGTAAGTTTGTTTAAAACAGTTGTTACACAGGTTTTCTGAACCTCTTAATTGTGTATACTACTTCTAGTCTACGGGATTCAGTCTCCCCAGCGCCGAGTCTCCCCAGCGCCGAGCCTCCCCAGCGCCGAGCGGGCTACCTGGCATAATCTGACAGTTTTTGAAACTGTCTCTCAGAAACAAATCTCTCCGATTTTCGACTGGGGTAACGTGACTAATACAACAACAGCTTTGATATACACAGGTTTTTAAGACTGATTTCCATCACACTTTACACAGGCTGTGGACTGACGATTTTATATGATTTTTCTATAGTCCAAAATTTCATTTTATGGGATTTAAACTCGAAAATATACAAAAAGTATACTTCTATAAATATACATAAATATACAAAAATATACATATCTTTGACTTGCAAAACCTGTCTGTTGCCAAAAAATATTTGGCAGTTTCCTGTGACTCATAGTGGGGAGAAAGCGAGCCTACCTCGCTTACCAGCTCCTTCGCGCGGGAATAACAACGTTTAACAAATGTAATCTCATTACAAATCTCTATTACATTATACTCTTTAGAAACCATGTGTTTCGTTCTTACAATCAATTGATAGTCAAAACGCTGCTTTGAACGGGAATTCTGTTTGTACGAGACCGTTATTTTAAAAGAGAAGGTATTAACCCTCGTCACTTCTGCATCACTGAGCAGACCCTTTGGTAATTTATGGCCTCGGCGCTGGGGATACTCATTTGCCCTCGGCGCTGGGGAGACTCGGCGCTGGGGAGACGACACCGTCTACGGCTAGGCCCTAATATCGCTCGTGTTAATTGTTTGTCTCTGGAGGTATTTGAAGCTGTAAATACTGGGTGTCCCACCTAAAATGTTGCAATAGCTAACTTGAATTTTAAATATGATAGAGTACTTTAAATGGGGAAACTTCCTTTCTTTGAAATGAAGTTTAAAAATCCATTTTAAAAATGTTAAAAATTGCCTCCATTTTCCAATATGGCGACCAAGTTTGAAATTTGTTATGGAACACCTGCCATTGGTGTCTTCAAACGTAAAAAGTTCATTTAATTTTAGAGTATACCTCCATTATTACAATGTTAGCTTCACACCAGATGTTTATATCATTGTACACTAACGATTCAAACAGATGTTTTTTAGCTGATCAGCTGTTATAAACTGATTAGCTTAATTTTAAGGTTATGTTTTCACCGTTGCTCAACGCGGATGCGCAGAACATTTGCTCAATGTAAGCTAGTTTCATAAAAAAAAACATCAACAATATGTATTTCTAGTTTTGAAAGCGAGATAGAATCGAGGGTGTAAGAGTTGACCGGATCTGGAAAAGGATGATTGACGTTTTCCGTTGTATACACATTCAAAGCATGTATCAACAAGGTTTTTATTGGCAGCAGCAGGCAACGATAGTTGAAACACCGGACATAGCAGGCACGATGGAATGAGACATACCCCTCCTCCTCTTTGTAGCTCTCAGAAAAACTTGTCCTCATAATGCATTTGAGTATTGGAATAATTGTTGCCTTTATACCTAGTTCAGAATTAAGCATCTTACTGTCCAGTTTCACAATTAAACTTCAAATTTAAATATTTGTATTCAATTTTATAATTTCGGTGTCTGTTCAAGAAGAGGACAGACAGACCCTGAACTGAAAAAAAAACAGCTGAATCGTTATTAGCGTGTATTAAGGACAGTATTTTACCAGGAACAGAAAGAATGTGGAACCAGTAGAGATTTGTTAGATTCTTACTTATGTGAATTCATGTGGCGCTGTAGGAACAAGGATGAAGATCTGTTTGAGATTATCTGGAAGGAGATTAATTTATATTAGGCTCCAGAACAATAAACTATGTATTCAGACATTATGTATAAAGGTTGGTTAGGTTAGGAAACCTTCTGGGTACCACTGTCTGAGTGGAGGTCCTTTCCTTGCACAAACTTTATTTCGTTTTTGGTAAAAATGTATTAATAGTTTAAGACTCGGTGCCTTAAGTAGAGTGAATAAAGCCTTGGCACCTCCGAGGGACCCTAGCTGGATCTACACCTTTTTCACGTTGTCTTGCGTTAGAACCCTCTCTTTCATCTTTCTATCTGGTCGCTCTTAACCAACACTTGATCGCTTCTGAACCTGACGATATTAGAGTATTCGAGGACTAGGGTATTTTTTACGTTCTTTTTTCTTTATTTTATGAACAACAAGAAGGGCTTCATAGTTTTTTTTTTACATTAAAACATACAAATGCTTCAATAATGGGAATAAATACATCGAAACAACAAAATAAAAAACACGTTTTTCTCACGTAAATAAAGCATTATATTATAATCACTTCTTAATATACTTTCATCTATAACAACTAGGCGATCCCAAGGGACTCACTTTAATGTGTACGGGATTGGCAATCCCGAGGGACCTAGCTGGATCTACACCTTTTTTCATGTAGTCTTGGGTTAGATCCCTCTTTCACCTTTCCTATCCGGTCTCTTTTGACCAACTTTTCATATTTTTCGACACAGCAACTATTAGAGTATTCGAGGGGTAAGGGTTTTTTTTATGATCTTCCTTCCTTTGTTTTTATAAGACGATGATAACCGAGAGGTTTTATAACTTAAAAAGAAGAAACATCTAACGAACTAGATATACTGTTAATAAATGTACGTAAACAACACAACATACGCCTAAATGTATCACTACAAAACCCATTAACCAAATGTTAAAACAACAGTTAACATAAAGCTGTGTAGAGGTTGTATGTCAGCATCATCGGACACTGGTGATGGACATAGGGCGTAGTGCACGGACAATGACAATACAACTCCGTAAAGTAAGTCAGTGTTTTGGCTTGTGTTTATGACTCAGAAGGGAGACACTTTCACCAAGCATGCAAACAACACCGCACCACTGCTATTCAATTACCCGATCTTATCGAACATGATCTTTGAGGTCCCAGTCCTCTAGCACACACACTCCACTTGCCAATTATGTAATCAGCGAAGCTATCTTCTATCGTCAGAAATAACGAGTCAATTATTCGATTGTTTATAATTTATTTTCTTCTTAAATAAAAGGGGCATGATATCTGACATTTAAATTTGGCCTAACGCTAGCGTATTAAATTTTTCGTCAAATATATATATATATATATATATATATATATATATATATACACCGTAATTATAACTAGTAATTTTTCAAGTTACGAATTACCAATATAATAAACCTTTGTTTGATAAAGTGTATAGTAGGCCCAAATATACTATGTGTCCTAAAAGTCCCCCCCCCTATTATTTTTTTTTTATTAATGGAAATAGACAGATTTGCTTTAGGGAAAGTTTAGATAACCAAAGGAGGAGTTTTTTGAAATATGAACATTTTCAATCCTTACCCCCAAAAATGGGGTAATTTGGGGGTAAGTCAAGAATTTTAAATAGCAACCCCTAAATTTTAATTTTATGTTGGTAAAATTCTAAGAGCCTTAACTTGCTTTTTTAGCTCAGATTAAATTTTCGAAATGGCTACCATTTACTTCTTAGCAGAAATAGATTCAGGACTCAAAAGCTTGTTGTACATTTCGTAACATTTCCGGTATAATTATTAACGCAAAATTATCTATTCGATTGGTCGCTATGTTGGGTAGGATGAACTTAAAGACTTCTAGTTTGCGTCAATTTTCTTATTTTTAAAAGACCTTTAAAATGAGGTATCACTCAATAGTGGTTGCTATTTAAAATTCTTGACTTACCCCCAAGCTACCCCATTTTGGGGGTAAGGGTTTGAAAATTTGGATACTTCAAAAAACTCCTCTTTTGGTTAACTAGACTTTCCCCAAAGCAAATCTGTCTATTTCATATATATATTCGTAATCAGAATTTTTTTTTGATATCCCATACATAATATTTCCAAAAGTTAAATTTATCAATTAGATATTTTGTGTACCGTAACTACTCCAAGGTCGTTTTTTTGTCACTGCCATAATTTTCTTAAATGTGGAACAATACAAAGAATATATATGCAAAATTTAAAATATATAGTATTTATTTTTTACCCGAGTTATCTGTGTAGACAGGTTGCAACTTACAGACAAAAAGACGCGGTCCTTGGTTTTATCTACGGACTCTCAAATTTTTCTTTTTTTTTAATATATTAACCATTTTTTTGACGAAGACTGTGAAATTTTTACAATTTCAGTTCAACGTTTTCCCAACCATAACAGTATCATCACTTCTCAGATTGCTTGTTTTACACAAATAAAGATGAGTCAGTTATAGCAAACTGCAACCGTGCGTTTATCGATTGCACTATGTGAACTTTATTTAGTAAAATATTTACAAGTAAAGTTTATTTTCTCATATTATTATGGGTATATTATTTAGACGTAGCATATGAAATCTAACACCATTTTGCTCAATGTAGCCTATAAGATCGTAAATATAACCTATAGACCTCTTTCTTCTTAAAAATTTCTGTTCCTAAATTATCAGTCGAAATCAACGAGTCTTTAAAAGTTTATATATCTCAAGATTGATTCAAACGATTTCGAACAAATTCTGAAATAAAAAGTATAACCAAAAATCACTGTGCCAAGCTCCAAATAAAAGAAAAGCATGGTCCGTGAGTAATTTGGAAAAAATACTAAGCTGAACTCGGACTTCCGCGCCTTGTTGAGCTTTGGTTGTATTATTTTTTATCCATTGTAAATTATAAATATCTTCCTTGAATCCAGAGAAGACGCCATACAATTACAAGTTTAGATAACGATTGTCAAATATATTCCTTAAAGGTGTTTTTAAAGTCCGTAGTTAAAATCTAACGCGCGTGTCTGTCCGTCTGTAAGGCGCAACCAATCTACACAGACAAGTTGATCGATCTTATATATTTTAAACTTTACATTTATATTCTTTGTATTAACTTATAGGAAAAAATATAGCAGTAAACAATGACCTTGGGGTAGATAAGTGGCAAATTTATTACTTTTTTTAAATATTATGTACGGGGAATCGATGTGTGATTACGAATAGCCTATATTTATTTGACGAACAAAATAATATCTCCGCGCTAGGTCAAATTAAGTGTCAGATATCATGTCTCTCCCCCTTTTAACATGACCACGGCATGACGTACAAATCTGAAGAAACGTTATTTGGATTTGAAATTAAATTGCAGTGCAAAATCATATATTATAATTTTTTGTATGATAAATAGAAGTTAATTTAACCACACGATGAGAAATGCGTAAAGGTAAGTTATAAAAGCAGTTTTTGGATGTAAGACAGAATGCAATAGCCATTAAAAGATGGATTGCATTTCCTATGATTTTTCTTTATTAGGGTCCGAAGGTAAAACAAAAACATTTATAATTTACGCGCGTATCTTTCCATCTGTACAATTTAAAATCCTGCTTAAAAGAGTTCGACTTTATAAAAAATCGCTGTCCCTTTTTTTCCCGTTTCTACAAAACAAATCATACTTTGACCAAAACTTCCGCCATATTTACAGGTATATGAACGATTTCACACCTATATTTATAGATATTTAGGCCTTCTGTTAGGCCACTAAGTGTGTTACCACAATGTAAACAGTGGAACGTATCGTGAATTGGAAATCCTGCCAATATTGATTCAGTAAATAAGCAAGACATACAAAACTTGTTAAGCAGTAAGTCGATCTCAGAAACAAAAGTGAACTAACTGAATTTAGTGTCCTGGACAGAATAATAGATTCATTAGTTGGGTACTGATTGGTTCAAGATACTTTTGGAACAGTTTACAAACGTAACAGCGAACCAGTTCAGAAACAACCCTTCGGTATGTTTATATTTTCTTTGAAATAACAATCAGTTTAAAGTTGAACACTTTACTTTTTAGTAAAATTTGTACTACATTTTGACAAATTTCAAACAAAAAGGATATTCTGATTTTTCCTCTGTTGCTTGCAGAACTTTACAAAATTTTATAAAATCTATCCATTGAAAAAACTCCTTTATAGTAAAATACCCTCTCAGGGACTCATTCATAGTAGATATGTATATGACACGTTCGAGGGATTCTAGCAGGACCTTTCTTCATGTAGTCTTGTGTTGGATCCTTCTCATCTTTCCTATCAGGCCTCTTTTGACCAACTCTTGTTCTTTCCCGACCCTGACGATATTAGAGTATTCGAAGGCTTATGCTCTTTTCTACTTTTTTTCTTTTAGGGGATGATGTTTTCAGGTCTAAACAACAAGAAAACTCCAATAATAATTATAAAATAGCCGTAAACCAATCAGATAGGTTTAATACCTTTTGGTGTCACATGACTTGAAGTGAAAACGAATCTCTAGACCAATATTTCTTTTAGTTTTTGTTGTCTTTAAACCCGTTAGACTGAAGGGGGGGGGGTAGCGTCACGGGGAATAACGAAAAGACAACTGAGGTCGTACCGACTCGACACGCAGCTATAATAAAACGATGAAGCTATTTTGAAATTGTAACACTTCATTATGTATAGAGTTTGAATATGATGAGCTACAGATATACTGTAATGATATCTTCTTCATAGATAAGCTAATAAAGAGTGATACATGATTGTAGACTTTCAAATTTTGTTTACGAAGAAGCCAGAAGGAAATTTTCAATAGTGGAATCTTTCACGTTCTGGAATAATGTGGATTATACAGCGTGTTAAATAAGTCCCGGGACGGCTTAATATTTACAGATAGAGCTACAAAGCTTTGCACATTGTTAATGGACACCAAAACCTATTTTAGTACGTATTCAGTGGACCGCTACCTTTCAGTGGGGGGGGGGGGGCTCACAAGGGGTAAGTAGAAAATGAGTAGTAAACTATAGATGAACATTTGAGGAGAATTTTACTCACATTTCGTATGGAACCTCAATATTAAGAATCGTTGGACAAATAATCGGATTAGTCGGAAGGTATATCTTAATAAAGGTTCATCGAGGGTAACGTTGTGTCTGTCGTAGGTTCTTCGTTGTGTCTCTAGTTTCTAAAACGTCCGACAATAAATTATTTTGTGCAACGTTAAAATCCACATCCAATACAAAAAAAGAAGACTTTCTAACAATCAATATCGTTTAAAATAAACTCAAAATTACGAAAACCAAATCAGCAATAATATTTTCAATAATTACAGTTAGGTTTCAGTTAAATTAAGAAGCTAAATTAGATTTTTCTATCAATAAATTACAAAATGGCAGCCTTGTTTTGGTAATTCATTTTACGGGCTCTTGAATAATACACAAAAATTCATGTCGGCCTAGAATAACACCAAGGTCAAATAACAGTAAAACTAAATAATTCTTAATTACATTTCCATTCGAATATCGCTTTTTTCTTTAGAAATCAGGAGGTATAATCCTGAGATAGGGTGTATTTAGTGTAGGACTCCACGTCGGCTATTATTAGCACCGAATCCTCTAACTCGACCATAAAACACTTGTTATGCCCCTTACAAGTAGTAATCCCATGAGAGTGATGATGGGGGTCTTTAATGGTCTTGTTCTCCTTCTTGCTGTATGGACGTTTATCTGATGTCTATTTAGGTTAACATATGTAATGTTCCTTGTAGACAATCCGTGAGAACGAAATGGAGGATACTGAATGACTATAAGTCTCGTAGATTAATTTATCCATTTTCAAATTGTTCAAACGTGGCGTATCTGTTCGATTTACTGTCCATTTCTAACTATTTTTCAAGTCATATCCTGAATAACACCAAACTGAAAGGACGTGAGTGTTTAAGGACTTTTAAAAATAATTAATTGATTGTGAAGCTCGATCCAACTTAAAAAATCACAATATATAAAATATTAAATAAGATGTAACCAACAAATAACTGTTCCTATAGAGCGCCATTTTGAAAATTGCCGGCCATCTCGTATTTAACTAATAGTAATAGAAAATTCATAATTTGTGTATATAAAAAATAATACACTAACGTTTCGAGACAACGAATCCACCCCCGTTATCAAGATATAAATCAAGGATATTAGTAATGTGAAAAATGCAGAAAGTAATCTTAAAACTATTTCTATGAAAGAAACTCATTGCTAAAACTACACTTTACGAGTATAAATAACAAAGATTACATACATACAGTAGCAGAAAAATAATAGAACTTGCATGATAAACACACTCATGCAACGAACACGCGAAAAAAGCGCACAGTGAAAAAAACGCACAACTGGAATTTGGGAAAAGTGCACAACCCGCCCGGTTGATGCTTGACGAGGATGAGACAAGGGTTACCTTGTGGAAACAAAATTTGACAAAACCGAGAACCCCGGCTCTTCTCTTAATTCTTTCGTCTAACATTATATATATCATTTTCCTCTTTTTTCCTTCCATATGTAGTTCCACTCTCATATACATGTTAACCTAACCTAACATACACATTACTTGACCCGACCAAAACTGAAGTTGCTATTTTTATTTAGTTCCATATGTAGGATATATTATTTAAATTTTAAAACTGCTGTAAATATTGCTTACAAGTCAATTCTATTACTCGTAAATTTTATGTAAACAGTAAGAATTGATGTGTTGCTTAGGTCAAATCTTTCAAGTCAACGCCGAGGCAGGGGTTCTCAGTGTTGTGCGCTTTTTTTCGCCCGTCAAATTTTGTTTCCTAAAGGGTTAACAAGGGTCTTACCCTCTTAAAACATCAACCAGGCAGGCTGTGCGCTTTTTTCGTGACAACGAAAAACAGACTATTTACAATTATTAGTCAATACACAATACACAACAATTGAACAAGAAATATAACCAGTAGAAAACCAGCGTAAAACAATTTTTCTAGAGTGTGATCGCTGCACACAAGCTAAGTTTCCGAAACGAATATTAACTTTTTATTATTTCCTAGTAACAACGGACAACAGAACTCAGGGTACACAAAGAAAATCTTTGTTGTGTTTGTAAGCTATAAAAACTTATTATCTACCTTAATTGTTTTGTATGTTTAAGCCTTGGACATGCTAATAAGTGCCGCAATGCGCTCTTAGCATGTCCGCATACAATGTCGCTACAAGCAGGAAGTTGACAGAAAAAGAAAGAATTGTAGGGAAATGAAAAAAAAAAAAACAACAATAGAAATAGCATAACACTGTGCATCAGACAATTTAGATATGTTTCTCTTACTGTTATATTGTTAGCGCATGCGCAAGAAGCATGTCGACGTCGCATTCATTGTTCTACTGACCCCTCCGCATTCATTTCAATTACGAACCTAAACCATCTCCTACAAATATATACACAATCAGAGAGTAAAAGATTCTCAGCATACATTAAAAATTACGACTTTTATTCCGAAGGGGCGTATAAACAATTTCGGGTGAGAACAAAACAAACAAAAAAATGTTGTTGCGAAACAAGGGAAATGGATAGGATGGCAGAGGGAAACAGAAATGGGTCTTTAATCAAATCGCAGGATTTATGTCGTGGGTGGGAAACACAGCAAAATATGAAATCTCAGTAGGCTCTACGTGGTGCGAATTTAAAGTTTTAGAATTATACATTAGTGTACACAATATCAGGGGGAGGTTGGATAAAATTACACTGCAAATTGCGCAAGACTTGTGCAAATTTGTTTCCTTGGGTTTCTCCCATTGATTTACTTTTGACGTAGTCTGTGGTTTGATGGTTTTCCTTACGCAATACATTGCATTTCCTTCTGATAGTGATGATTAATACTTGCGGTTTTTTTTTAAAGAGAGCATCCTTCTTGCATTATCCAAGATGACTGGAAAGAATTTCACACGGTTACATGCCTTGAACAAAACAATTAAGCCTCTACTAGATTTAAATTGCAGAGATATTTGACAAAAAAGAGAAAATCCAACGACCCCCCCCCCTCCGTTGTATAATAATCACAGTTTATTTTATTTTACTGGAATGAACTGAATATTGTAGAAAAAATAATTAAATTCTTTAAAGTAAAAACCTAGTGAAAAATAATGATAGACGGTAATAGTATTAGTACCCTAAGGATCTCATTAAAATGAGTACAGCCATGGTTTTCCCGAGGGATCTAGCTGGAGTATTAAGGCCTTCGCAGACAGACGCGATACAGGACTCGGGACAAACCGAGCGATACTGAACTCGGGAAAATATCGCCTGTTTACCGAACTGTACGTTCACACACGCGCTGCACTCGGACGTTCGGGTTTCGGTAAAAATAACAATATCACTCATTAAAAACTATATAACGTTATTTTATATGAATTTAATATTTTTTATTGTTGTCATGCGTGACAACAAATTTTTTTCACGAAATTGTCTAATATTTTGAGAAGGAATTTTATAATACTTACTGAGGCTTATCATGTTCGTCCTCGTCCATAGCGAGCGACAAACGCAATGCTTTCTAAATGCTGATTCATATTTTTAAAAAGTAAACTAAATAATCAAACTACACTACATTCATAAACTTTGGATGCGATAAAAAATGTGTAAACTACTGACTCCCGCCTCGAGCGGTCTACCGACTAGATTCGGAAGACCGATTTGCCGACCCGATCTACCGATTGCGATAATATCGTATTCCTCGGTATACCGCTGCTGTGTGAACGTTTTCATTTACCTCTATGCAATAACCTCTCGTGCCGAATCGTACCGAGCACTGTATCGCGTCTGTCTGTGAAGGCCTTTAGAGGGTTATGGGTCTTTATGAATTAATCTTCCTTTTTCTATGAGGAGATGATGACCAAAGGTTTTTCCTTTTTTAACCAATTTACAATCAAATCCGTCACGGACGAGTGATATTGGCTGAATGAATTGTTTTCCTTAAGTTTTTACAAAAACTGTATCTTCAATACTGGTTATTAACATGAAATAACGATAATACATGGGACTTGTCGTAAAACTATAATACTTTATTTTATGATCTTTTCTTCGTTTTTCTATAAGACGATGATGACTGAGTGGTTTTTCTACTTTAAATAAGAAAAAAATTTAAAAACATTCAAATGCGTCACGAGTTGGTATCGACTGAAATAATTGCTTTTGAGTTTTACAACAATCTTCAATAACATTAAGTCACAAGGTTTTGTCCTCTTCAGTCTGCGCTGATCCTGACCTAGCGCTGAGGAGCGGTAACACTTCTACATTTATTTGCGTCGATAGTCTCTTGTTATGCTTTATGGCACATGTTTTAATCTCTTCTACAACGGTAGGAATTCCCAAGTCACGATGAATGTTATCGTTCCTTACATACCAAGGTTGATTGCAGATGCTGCGCAGTACTTTATTTTGGAAGGTTTGTATCATCTTGACATTTGTTTTCTTGGTACAACCCCACAGTTGTATTCCATATGACCAGACAGGTTTAATTACTTGCTTATTCAATAGCAACTTATTATGCAAAGAAACCTGTGAGTGTCTTCCCATCAACCATTGCATCTTCTTGAATTTGATGTTTAATTCTTTCTTTTTCTTTTTTACATGTTCTTTCCATCTATGTTTTGCATTCAAGGTCGTGCCAAGGTATTTTGCCGAATTTTCATATGGAATTCTCTGCGAGTTGGTGGAATTGCGGCTGGGACAACTTTAAGGTTCGTAAAATCAACATGTACTGACTTGCCCTCATTCAATTTGATCCTCCATTTCTTTGTCCACCGAACAATCTCAATATTGTTATTAACACAAAAATTAGTAGATACCATCCCCAAGGACGTTTCGTAGAATTATACTAGGCTGCTTTATTTTATGATTTCTTCTTCTTTTTGAAAGGCGATGATGATTGAAAGAGTTTTCGCTGTTAAACAACAAGACAAAATAGAATAATACTAAAATAACCATGATAATTAAAATAGCAAGCCACTCCTTACATCGCTATAGTATGAGTTCATTCCTCGTTTTGAAACAAACAAGTTTTTTTCTACGTTGAGACGGTCAAATACTACCTGATTAAAGGATAAAATAAAGCAAAAGCTTAAAGTTTCAAACTATTTTAATAATATAAATGAGCTACAATTGCTTCGCCTTGCGGCATCATCGGGCAACTACCTGATTATTTATTAGTTCTTAATTCATAATTTAATTTATTTGGCGTGTTTTAATAAACTAATTTACTATTTTAAGTCTTATTTCATATTATCAAAGAGTCAAAGACGCATGTCTTTTGAAGATCCACGGGGGGGGGGGGCATGGTGTTAAAACCGACCTCCTATTTGGGCGGTCTCCGCTGTAATTTTCCTGGATTCTGGTTTGCCACATAAAAAAGAATGTATAAGTCAGAATCTAAAATTTTAAAGTTAGACGAGTTAAATATATATAAACCGTCACGGACTAACTTTATTACGCTTGAAATGACATAATCAAAAACTATAAAACTTGTTTACTGCTATCGTACGTTAGCAAAATAAACCACTTAAAACAAATAGCCTACAACTGCCAAGTCTAAAAAAAAAGTAATGTTAAAAAATTAACTTAAAAAAGTAATATAATAACAATTAATAATAATTGCATTTAAATGGTTTTGCGTCCCTTTATTTATTCTTTTACCAATAACCTTTTATGTTAAAAATGCAGGAGATTTGTCCGATCGATTTAAGTGCGAGATATCGCCATTTTGTCATCAAAATAGGTTTTTTTTCGATATATTCGATCATTCTTAACAAAGCTAGTCACTTTTTATGTTTCCCAATTCATTATTTCTGTCCGAAAACAGCGTTTTAAAATGACTGTTTTATGCATTTTGAGGTTATTTAGACACATAGTTCATCAATTTTAAGTAAAATCTTCTTTCTTTTTTTTTTACTGTGCGAAAATAATTCTCTTTTAAGAACTGTCAAACTACGAATCATTTAATATCAATCATGTCGTATATATGGATACCTAAACACACATAGTCTAGTTAAAGAACTGCAGGACAAGGAAAGTCATTATATATACCTTACTTTACCTATAGTTCTTGTACTAGATCTGGGTTTCAGAGACCTAGTCATCATGAATCTTTGGTACTTACGTATTAACGCCACCGCAGCAGAAGTTGCGCTAATGCGCATGCGCCAATAAAGAGCAAACTGGTTTAAGGGAAGCAGAATTCCAATTTGTTCAGCTTTTGAGATTCATATACTTTCATTTTATGATTTGTCACAAAATTTTTATATGTAGATTGGCGGCACTTCACTTTTAAAGCTCATGTTTATCCATGATCTAATTTCAAATTATTAACTTCAATAAACTTACGAAAGGTTTGGCCAGGTGATATTATATAAATTGTCATCCAAACCAAAATTAATTCCTAGCTAATAATACGACTTAAAATCAATTGATTTGTTTAGAAAACGTCAACATCGTCAACATATTAACAAGTAGCGACTTTCTACCAGACATCGTTATTTGACAAGGATCATATTAAAGTACATGTAATAGCATTACGCGTAGTTGCATCTAGTTAAAAATATGTTTTTTTCCATCAGTGGAACCTACAAAGCTAACACGCTTTGATGTAGTATTGCGCAAGATTTATCAATAGGATTTGGAGAACTTGAATATATTTTGATTTGCAGTATTGAAATGTTATCAATAGCAAAAGAGTATTGTTGCATTCAAATATAATCTAGGATTATGATAATTCTAAGGCAACTGTTAGTAGATCATATGTAACGTATAGGCTATTTTTGGGAAGGTGCCTCTCATCTGCAAAATGTTTAACTAGGCAAAAATTGGCCGCGTTTTGTTTGTACAGGGTTGTCATAAAAGAATAATGGTAGAGTTTTTAACATGATTTAAATGAAAACAGAATTACTTACAGCTGATGTTTATTTATCTAAATCGTCGTCAGAAACAGTTATTTTACATACCTAATTAAATTTCGATATGACGCCATTAGTAGCTCGGCAAATCTCCAATCGAATTGTTTGAACCAACGTCGTGTTATTTTAATGTGATGGATCTTTTCTGTATTCGCGCGAAATTCACGTTGCATATTACAGACTTGAATTCAACCAGCAACAAAACACAGTTTGCTTTTTCTTTATTAGAGGACACAATAACACACTCTACACAGAACACTCCAGAAAACACAAAACACACTACCAAAAACAATGCAAGAAATAATTTTGTGGTTACAACAGCAACAGTATTAAACAAACTATTGGGTTTGGGACAGTTTGGGTTATAGGCTATCAGCGATACCAATACAACAAAACAAAATTTCTCTACTGTCGTCGTATGAATTAATGACACACCATCATACTTTTATGATAACCCTATAGTTTAAACTAAATTTCTCGACACATCTTGTTTTTTTAAGAACTAATAGAAGACAAATTTTAACAAAATAATGTTTAATTATTAAAGGCATTTGAACGACTATTCCCAGTGAACAAATTGCATTCAAAAGTAGGCGCTAAGTAACAAATCTACAGGAAACAGAATGGGCGTGGTCTAACTTCTAGAAGCTTCTATATTAACAAAAATACAGAATAATTACAATAGGATGTAACCAAAAGGAAGTATGATTTATGTATATGATTAATAACATAAAAACTAGTCTACTGACGATGTCTAATACAATAGTTTTATAATTGTGTGTGGGCACAATTAGTCTACAAATGTTTTAAACCCAGACCACTAGAGTAAATATTCATAATTGTAAATATATATATACCAATAGATTTAAACAAAACTATTGTAATTATTCTGTACGTCAACTGTAGAGATGTTACGGCCCTCCTTACTATATTGACTCAAGATACGAGTCAATCTCTATTTTTATTCACAGACATATTTTTCTAAATAAAATATGAAACAATTTTGGGATTTCAGGTGGTCAGTCAAAATGTCTTATATGGCCTTTTACGTCATTTAGAATACCTTTGTGCGCAGGCGTAGCATTTCAATATTTTTGTTTGAATTAGAAGACCACAGAACAGATTTTGTCTGGAATATGTGAGAATGTTAAAAGTAAAAGGTGTGTAGGCTAAAACAAGATGTAATTGAAATAAACCCTCAGGGGGGCATGGGCTTGGCAATCCTGAAGACCTAGCTAGTTACACACCTTTTTCGAGTAGTCTTGGGATAGATCCCTTTCTTATCAACTCTCTCTTTAACCAACTCTTGTTCTTTTCCGACCCTGAAGCTATTTAAAGTATTGAGAGCTTGGAGTCTTTATGCCATGTTATTTTCTTAAGGCAATGATGACCAAGAGGGTTTTCACCAAAGGAAAACATTGGGGAAGAATAATCTGTTTGAATAATATCACCACTATTCCTCTGAGGGTCATAAGTGAGTATGGTTTGACAATCCTGAGGCACCTAGCTAGATTTACACTTTTTCCATGTCATCTTGGGTTAGATTCCTTTGTTATCTTTTCATAACACGTCTCTCTTAACCAACTTTTGTTATATTCCGACACTGACGCTATTAGAATATTCGAGGGCTACGAGTATTATTCATGGTGTTTTTGTTCTTTTAATTTTTTCGCCTTTAAACAGGAAAAAATATACATATCACTACTGTTTTTGCCGATACTAAGGGAGGAACGTTGAAAATGTATAACCTACATCATGACTTTGTAATATAAGAATATAATAAATGTACAGCCTAATCTTAGATTAGCCAATTAAAGAAGAAACACAAACTATACTTTTCTGGTATCCATAAAAAACAAATAATCAAATCAGCTGTAGTAGTCAGTTAGGAGGGCGAACTAAATCCAAGAAAACTGCTGAAAGGGATTTGTTGATGAAGGCAAAACACATTTCTGCCAAGACACGATCGAATGTGTAACGACCTAGTCGAGCGTGTCTTCTATCACGGCCTGATTGAACCCCCCCCCCCCGCTCTTTATAAAGTGACCGTGTGGGAGTACTTGTCTTGTTCCCGCGCTAAAGTTCACATACTACTCTGTTGACGTATTGCGTAATAAGAAAAGCATGACGGTCGTATCAGTGTAAACTGAGACCTTGGAGGGAGGGGGAACGTAGACCGGTGCACTGGACTACAAGAAGAAGGTGCTGCCAACTTCGGCACAAATAATAGTTCTATGCGATTCGGAAAATAAAACTTGTTTGTTAAGGGCGTTTTAAAGCATTTTCTTAATTATTTTTACTTTAATTTAGTTGGTAGCAATTTCATTTAGCAAATTGTAAACACTGATAATTTATTGAGGTATTTATGTAAAATAACTTATATCACAGATCAGTAAAATGAAAATTTGACAATAAGAAACACAACCTGTATCTGTACTGTATTGTAAAAAAAATATATAGCTTTGTAAATATTTAATGAAGTTGATTTAAATTAAGATAACTTAATACATTATTAATCTCTATTAAATACAATGGTTAGAGAATTATTGTTGAAAGAAAGAGAAATAAACATTGAACCCAGTCATACAGGAAAATGAAGTTCGTATATAGCAAAATCTGTCGTCGATTTTAATCCAATTTTAATCAATTGAAGAACCAAAGTACAAAATCACACGATAGAAAAAATTATAAATACCTGATGTGGCCCATAGTTTCGGGACATGAATATTCACATTTCACCAAATTAAGTGTCATTTATTTAAACCAATGCTGAGATAATTTACAACACCAGTGTCCATTCTTTTCATTTTCCCTTTTTGATGGAAAACACTAGAACTTCCATTTTTGCGGAGATAGCGAATTTCAATGGGCGTTTTAGCAAAAATTTGATCAAAAATTATTCTAGTAAATTTTGAGCAGATCGAAATTTCATTTTGGTTAAGCCGAAAACTTTGAGTCAATTTTGGGTTATCAAAGAATTGAAGAAGATAAAATGCCTACAGATATATTCCCGGTTATCAATTTTAATCAAAATCGGTCGACCTTTTTGGGGAAGTAACGCAATTTTCGGATTTTTTCAGACTTTTACCAATCATCAAAATACAAGTCTCAATTGGTAGCTATTACTAATTCACAGTGCTCAAAAAGTTATGATTTTGACCTAGAATCGTGGGTTCAAACTACGATTTTCAGCTAATTCTAATAGCGAAATTTCAAAAAAACTGTAAGGGAAGCTCAATGTGCTGACCACGAATTACTCGTCTGAAATGAAAAGCCGTCAAACGATTAACGTATTTTGCGTCTAAGGATTTATTATTCGTATTATACTACTTATACATGCGACTGCCGTTACGGGTTAAGAGAATAAAACATTAGTGAAATTTATAAATTTATTTAAAAAATCCAATGTAAATGGATTTAGACATACCCGGATTTATTCCATATTGTAATGGACGAGGGCCCAATTTAATACGAAAACATTACAGTATACCCTACCAATGTAAACAAATGCACTTAACAAAAATCTACTGGTCTGGCAATGTCCCAAACGCCGTGTATTGTACGAATCCAACCGGATAGTTCAATTTATGGTGTAGATAAAATTAAATGAAATAATAGGGGGATATTTAGGTTACGTAAGCCGGCGAGGGATGTAGGCTATAGGTAGAAAGGTGGGAAAATAATATTTGTTCAACTCATTTCCTATCATGTTAACATCTCGTGTAGATATCGGATCATATTTGTTAAACGAAATTCATTTATTTCAAACAAATATTGTTGGTAAATTTTTATTTTTATTAAAACAATACAAAATTAATCCATAACAGTTTCTTGTGTAGATATTTGTGTATCTCTGGTAATATTATTTTAAAATATTGGGGTTCTTTTCTCAAATACCTTACCTAGTAGTCTGATAAACGTTATAGAGTAAGGAATTTCACTACGGAAAAACAAATTAAATGGATTAGGAATAAACGGGTGCTTTAAAAAGGCTTTACAGTTTTGTAAATTTCGGTCATTTTGCAGAGATCCCATTTCAAATATATATCTTCTAAAAACCTGCATAGCATATCAGGTATAATTTCTTCAACTGTGGTGTAAATTCTTGCTTTGATATCAGCGAGAGAACCCGGTAAGGGTGGTTTACAAAATTTGTTCTTGATAAATCCCAAAAGTACACAATCGAGAGGTGTCAGGACTTGTGAACGAGGTAGCCATGCAATCGGTTCACAAAGATCTATCCATGGACAAAAGTTCACCGAAATAACATGGAAATACAGACATAATCTGAAAATAGTAAAATAATAATAGAAAATTTTCAAATCCCCACTGTCCCTACCTAATTTTTGAAATGTGATAAATATGTATTTCTTTCGCATAATTTCAACTGTAAACGTGTTTTTATAACCAATACAAACAGAAATTTTTGTGTAAGCATTTTCGGAAAAAGTACCTTTTCCCCGAAAAAGTAGGCCTCTTATTCCACAATTTTAAATCAATATCTGATCTATTTCTGGAGTTAGTGAGTTTTGTAAAAAAACAAAATGGCTGATTTGTACTAAACTAAGGTGAATTCGAAGTAAGTTACAATAGATTTTTCACTTATTTAGATATGTAAAATCCGATCCTGTATAGCGCCCTAAAGTGTTTCTGACTGTATATTTTCTAAAGGAATTTCGGTTACTGCAGTACCAGTGTGCACTAGACCATGGAAAAAACAAAACATTATTACAACGGGAAAATACACAACTATACACAAATAGTACGTCCGTACATACATTTCAAATACACACAGAGACACTCTCATATCCATAAACTTCCTTAAAACAAAACCTAAATAATAAATTTAATTTACAATTCGGAGCATTATATTTTGACACATGATTACATAAAATCTGGAAAATGATTATATAAAATATAATTTCAAGCCTAGATCTAGTGAAAGAAGATATGGATCAACTTTAAAAGAAAATAACAAATCGTAAAAACTTTTAGTTTTAATGATATTATATACCTTCAACTCACACCGAGGTACATCGTGACCTTTATTCTGCAGCTACCCTAACCATGTAATAAATGACGCAGATAAAATACACGTAAGCTGTAGATTCATAAAATTAACTAAATTGAAAGAGTGGGCGGTGAGGGGGAGGGGGGAGCGTTATCATATCGATTTCTACCGTTCCCGCCAGAACAAGGAAGATATGGAAGATGAAAACGGTAATATCGCTAATAGTAGACATTAGGGTCGGCGAAGTTCACGTACCTTCGGCCTTATTAAAAATAAACACGTTCAATTGAAAATAATTTGCGGTTCAAGTTTAGATGAACTTTTCGAAATCAATAGTTAAGCCTTTAAGGAAAAGTTGCGATGATTCAGATCTATTAGGCTTTATTAAAAATATCTCGCTGGATTTTGACGTATCTGTTGTTTCTAAAATGTCATTTAAAAATTCTATTAAATAACGCCCTTTAGAATACACATCTTTTATAGGTTATGTTATACGAAAGTGTGATACTTTATGAAAATGAATTTTAATTCTAATAAAAAGGTTAACAAAATTGCAATCACTTTCTAATACAACTTAAAACCAAATACTAATATAAATACATCGCAAAGTCTCCAACATATTTTTTAAACCATATTTTTGGGATTTAAAAAGAAAAAAAAAATTAAATCAATTTATATATTTAGAGTTTAAGCTTGCTTTGTTTGTACCGTAAGGTTAATTCATATTTGATCGCGTTTTTAATGATACTGTTCAAGGTCATTTTCGGTTTTGCCAATGATTCCTGTACCGTACGTCATTTATTGGTTTGGATAATTAATCTTCACATTTTATCAAAATTTGAACAAAATCGGTTGAACAGATTTTGAGAAATAAAGTGATTTACAACAGCTCCATTGAAAGACGGTTTATTAAAGATATCTCCTGAAGCGGTACTTTTGGGCAGATTTCGAGTGACTAATATGATTTGTTTATGGTATAGCCTATTTTGAGAAAATCGGAATTGTGAATTATTCACAATTTGGCTACCACCAAATTTTGAGTCATCGAAAAAATTAACTTTTTTCTCCTGATATCGTTAAAATATGGGAACAACAAATTTCATTACAATTAGTCTAATATAGATATAATTTCAACAGAATTATGTTGGATTCAGAGTTTTTCAAAACGGTCATCACATAACTTTATCTGTACAACTTCTAATTGTTACATAACGATATAGAAATTTCCATTTCCATTTTCCTTTTTTCGTACCATTTAGCCTGATTTTGAGAACTTTTATCGAGTTTTACATTCTTTATACAAGTTCTTATAAAAAAAAACTTAACACACAAATTTGAAACTACACATTAATACATTTTAGAACAATTTATTTAAAACATTTTGAATAGCAGCCTAGCTTCGTCCAGAGTCAAATATAACCCACCTTTCAGTTAATCAGACTGCACAAGCTACAAAATATTTAGTTAGACTGAAACCAAAAGCTTAAACAAATTCATTTCACATGGATAAATAATCAATGATAATCCTTTCCGATCAGAATTACACTCTAACACGTGTGACATAGAAGTGTCCTAATCAATTAGCGAGCAATTAGCTCTCGAAATGAGATAAATTAATTAATCCAATTGCGAATCTATACGTTATAATTGATCTTAACGGAACGGTTTGTGTTTAAAACTAATTGCTAAATGTTTTATTCTTAAATAATTATTATTCCAGACACTAACCTAAAAAAGCGTCAACACTTCAATAAGTTACAAAAGGATAGGTTAAATGTGACATTATGAAATGTATTGAAAACGTAATTGCGCACAGATTGAACAACGTTTGGTGAGCACAGATTGGACACTCATCACAGTTAATTCCTCGACTCTGTGACTTCATTTATTCGTGTAGTGGTTGACTTTTGTATTGAAATTCATTCTGTTTTATTTGAGTAAATTTATTATCATGTTGTTTCGACCTACATTTGCTAAAGTTTTATTTGTTATATATTTAATTCAATTTAAAACATTAGAGAAACTTAAAAAATTTAAACACGTAAGTGAACTAAAATGTAGAAATAAGTTAAATTCCATTTAAATATTTTAGCTGAAAATACAAAATATCGTTCACATTTTTTGCCAAGTAATTTTCAGAACACATTTCCATTCTATTTTTATCAAATCAGTTGTATCATCTACTACCGCATGCATGTTACTACCCACACACTCATATTATTTTATAGCTGTTGTAAAACTGGTATAAGAAAGTCCGGTGTAAACTGTTTTCAACATGAACGCTTCGAAGTTGGCAACACTGTTTCGCTTTAATTAAACTTTAGAAGTTCCTCTTATAACAAGATTACCTTTTTTTTTTATACATATTTAGGATTAGCGTAACAGAGAAATCCAATCTACTTGTTTCCCCTTTACTGTAAAATATGTGCATTATCGTAAACTATAGATTACAGGCCACAGATAAACTTGAATGTAATCTGTGAACACAGAGGTGAGTGGGAAGATTCATAAAGTTCAAACTAGACACTTGCTGATACATATTGAGCAGAATTGTCAATGCATTTTACACTATACGTAATGTTAAGAAGTGACAGCCAATTTATGCCTACATATTTTCTTTTTTCAAAAAGTCACTGAGCATACAATATCGCTAGAGTCCAGTGTTTTGTTTAAAGAAGGTTATCTTCGAATACTGCAATTTTTCTTTTAGACACGTTTAATTAACAAATTGTGCAGAAACATTGCACAAACTTTCTCACAGTGCCATCCATAAAAATACAAAGTAAAAAAATATTCGCTGCCAACATGTGTCTAATATTACTTGTACGCGAAAAGGAAATACAAAATGTATTTTATTTTATTTTTAAGTTGTTCCTTATGTGACCCTCAGGGGCTCACCTATAGTGAGTACAGGAGTGGTAATCCCGAGAGACCGTAGCTGGATCTAGACTTGTTTAAGTAGTCTGGGGGGGGGGGGTGGTCTCGCTCTTTCATCTTTTCTATCAGTCCTCTCTTGACATACTCTCGTTCTTTTCCAGGGGTTAAGTTGACATAAATTTACCCCCCTCACTACTTTAATATATTTGGAAAGATGTACATCTATTTAAGTATAAACACTTAAACTTATTTATTAACCACTGCCAATGTCAAACTTCGTTTGCTTCACACTTGTCCTAAATGTAAATCAAACTTGGTTTAAATCGAATATTAAATTACAACTTTCCAAGGTATACTTTCGTTTTTGCCAGTTAATCTTGAAGTTTATTTTACTTGTGGAGTGGCTCATTATTTTGTGTTATAAATCTTCACATTTCATAAAAATTTGATATAAATCGTTTGAATCTGTCTTTAGATATTCAAGCTTTTACGATCAATACTTCAGAAACGACATTAAGTGGAGATAGCAATCGATGTTTTGCCTGGATTTATTATCTATACTGTAAATCTGCTGTGAGTAACAGTTAGTTAGCAATATTTAACGGAAATTTAAAATTGTTTTTAAAAACTTCTGAATTTTGTAAGATCTAATGTCGGCTACCCCAAACTTTAAATAAAAAATAGTAATAATTATATATATATATATATATATATATATATATATATATATATATAACACATCCAGTCAAGGCCAACAAATAGGTAAATCGTTCCACTCATTTGGGGTGTAGAACACTAAGACACAAACAACAGGCAGAGATCATGAAAACCACTTTGTTGGGCTAATGAGTCTTAAAAAATGATATTTCCGCACACAACTTGAAATCATTATATATTTTTTATCTATCGTAAAACATTTTTCACTTTCTTCATATAAAATAGCAACAAGAATGACTTGGAGATTTGGTTTAGATAATTAATCTTCAAATTTCGTCAAAATTTGAACGAAATCGGTACAGCCGTTTTTGAGAAATTAATTTTTTCAAAAAGCACCAAGGACAATTATTTTGTTTTGTTTACCGATGTGTTTGAATTTTTAGATACTTAATTTTAGCAAAATTAGATTCAATTTTAATTTTGGGTTTTAAATCTTATTGTAGCTTATCCCCAAATTTGATGTCATCGTTAAAGAATTTTTTTCAACTCATTGAAAGATAGTCAAAGATTTCCTTGAACGAAGATTGACTAAAATCGGCTTATTTGTTTTGTATGTAGAACACTGGATGAACGGAAATTATTGAAAACACCAAATTTTGTTTTCAGGTGATAATAATATTTTCCTTGACCTCGATATTTGACCAATCATAATACAATAATGTAAAAAGAGTAAACTATATTTACTTAAACTTGATTCATATATAACAAGAATATGCGGATGAATAACACTTTTCAAACACGCAATAATTCTTCATTTATCATATATATATATATATATATATATATATATATATATATATATATCCCCTATACTACAGAATAGGCCTACACTAACGACAGTAGATTAAACCCTAATAAACGCACATTCTTTCACAGTATACAACTGTTATATTTATTACCTTCATCATTTTTGTTGTAAAGAATATTTTATAAATTGAGGCAATTTCAAGTAATTTGAAGAAAGCAATCGATTCCCCTCTTCCCCTTCTCTCCGCTAGAGATTGAAAAAGGTTAATAACAGAGTACATGTAGGCCTAACTACAAGGTGGAACTTTTTATTCCGTTAATACCTAACCTCGTTTATATCTTTATAACTTTAAAAGACAAAACTATCATAAAGACAAGAGATGTAAAAACATCTTAAGTGTTGTTTTTTTCGACTTTTATATCTCGGTTTATAAAATAAGAAATATAGGCCACTGTCTTAACTGACTGAAATGATAATAATATTTAATATATAAGCAAAGTAATATAATGGTAATTGTTAACTATTTAGACATCATCTCAAAAATGAAAAAAAAAAAATTTAAATAACGATCCAAAAAGTACGTCGGCCAATACTGCGCGCGCGATAAATATGATTCTTTTAAAGTCCATTTTAACCCGATATGCCTAAATGATAGAAACAAAATTATATGGAAAAATACGTTTTATATATGAATGTCTTGATATTAAGTAGTAATTTTTCAAGTTACGAATTACCAATATAATAAACCTTTGTTTGATAAAGTGTATAGTAGGCCCAAATATACTATGTGTCCCAAAAGTCCCACCTCCCTATTATTTGTTTTATTAATGTATATAGACAGATTTGCTTTGGGGAAAGTTTAGATAACCAAAGGAGGAGTTTTTTGAACTATTCAAATTTTCAAACCCTTACCCACAAAATGGGGTAGTTTGGGGGTAAGTCAAGAATTTTAAATAGCAACTCCTGTTGAGTGATACCTCATTTTTAAAAATAAGAATAATGGCGCAAACTAGAGGTCTCTAAGTTCATCCTACCCAACATAGCGACCAATCGAATTGTAAATGTTAACGTACAAACTCCGGTTGTTTTTATTACATTACAAACAGCTCTATGTTGGTACAATTCTAAGAGCCTTACCTTGTTTTTTTAGCTCAGATTAATTTCTCGAAATGGCTACCATTTACTTCTTGGCAGATATAGATTCTGGACTCAAAAGATTGTACATTTCAGTTGTTTTTATTACATTACAAACAGCTCTAAGTTGTTAAAATTCTAAGAGCCTTACCTTGTTTTTTTAGCTCAGATTAAGTTCTCGAAATGGCTACCATTTACTTCTTGGCAGATATAGATTCTGGACTCAAAAGATTGTACATTTCGGTTGTTTTTATTACATTACAAACAGCTCTGTGTTGGTAAAATTCTAAGAGCCTTACCTTGTTTTTTTAGCTGAGATTAAGTTCTCGAAATGGCTACCATTTACTTTTTGGCAGAAATAGATTCTGGACTCAAAAGCTTGTTGTACATTTCGTAACATTTCCGGTATAATTATTCACGTAAAAATTAACAATTCGATTGGTCGCTATGTTGGGTAGGATGAACTTAGAGACCTCTAGTTTGCGCCATTATTCTTATTTTTAAAAGACTTTAAAATTAGGTATCACTCAATAGTGGTTGCTATTTAAAATTCTTGACTTACCCCCAAACTACCCCATTTTGGGGGTAAGGGTTGAAAATGTTTATACTTCAAAAAACTCTTCCTTTGGTTATCTAAACTTTCCCCAAAGCAAATCTGTCTATTTCCATTAATAAAAAAATATAATAGGGGGGGGGGGGACTTTTGACTTGACTCACGTTGTCATTGTACACATTCGTCAAACCCCAAAAAGGTTAAATTCCTTATGTCTAAAATTGACAGTTTCTTCAATATTAATAGATTACGAGACTTGAAAATTCTTTTGCTTTGTTATAAAATATCAGATTAATGACATACAAGGTAAATAGTTTAAGTTTGCATAGTTTTTAGCGACTAAAAACTAGGGTCAACTTCAATGCATAATTACCAAAACTTTTTATAAAAAATAAAATTGATTCTTTAGATAAAAATAATTTGTATTCGATAATTTAAGAATTTTAAACTTTTAATTGTGGCTTAATTTCGGTAAATATACCAAACCGTAATCATATGCATAGTTTCATTAAAATCATTTCAATAGTTCCTCACATATGCGCGTGACTAGTGATTGACACAAATCCGTGTTTTACCTTAAAACGTAAATAAAAAATATATAAATCTGAAACACAAAACGTTTGGTCCTCTGAACGTTTGCTTCCATTATTTTTCGAAAATTCGACAAAGCAAACCGTATTATCGGAACAACAATAAAGTAAATTTCACAATAAGAGTAAACATGATAAATGAATTTTATACGTAATAAATGTGTAATTAAAAACTGCTGGAAAACAATTAGGTACGTAATAAAAATAATTACCTATTGTGGATCGTTGTTTACAAAGATCATCGGATTACAACAGAAATATCGGGAAATAATTGATTTTAGGCCTGTAGGGTATTAAAACAAGTTAACATCTTCTATTATTTAAGAAACTTGCTATATTTCTTTCAAGATCAAAAGCTTTTTAACCTTCAATATTTCTAAGTAGAATATTTTGTTTTCATTAGCAGGGTAACAATGTTAATAAATAGGTCCAAACTGAAAATTATCCCATATTTATTTGACATAAGTAATACTCATATATTCATTACATATATCTAAAAGAAAGGATATTTTATGTATTTCTCTGATAAATGCAATTCGTAAAAGCGTTTTATGGCAAACAAAATATACTTAGAATTCAGGGTTCTGAATAAAAAAAAAATTGATGGAGGTTATCATGGTAATTACCCAGTATGATCCTACAATGTAAAAGCACATCCGCAAAATTTAGTTTGAAAAAATTGGTTTCTTGAGCTTTGTAGGAAATATTAAATTAAATTGATAAATCAGGAGACTGCCCAGTAGGTTAAGTTTTTTAAAATAAATACACATGTTTCTGACGATCGCAATTGTGTGCATCATTACTTTCTTGACGTCGGTTAGACTAACAGGCCTGGTACATGTGTATAGTATTGAAAAGTCTTCACTCACTTCGCTCTTCAGTGTCTCGGGCCTCGGAGCTGTGCATATGTGAAGGAGGCTTGGCTCATTCAGTGTCTCGACCCTCTCGGGCCTCGGAGCTGTGCATGTGTGAAGGAGGCTTCACTCACTTCGCTCTTCAGTGTCTCGGGCCTCGGAGCTGTGCATATGTGAAGGAGGCTTGGCTCATTCAGTGTCTCGACCCTCTCGGGCCTCGGAACTGTGCATATGTGAAGGAGGCTTCACTCACTTCGCTCTTCAGTGTCTCGGGCCTCGGAGCTGTGCATATGTGAAGGAGGCTTGGCTCATTCAGTGTCTCGACCCTCTCGGGCCTCGGAACTGTGCATATGTGAAGGAGGCTTCACTCACTTCGCTCTTCAGTGTCTCGGGCCTCGGAGCTGTGCATATGTGAAGGAGGCTTCACTCACTTCGCTCTTCAGTGTCTCGGGCCTCGGAGCTGTGCATATGTGAAGGAGGCTTCACTCACTACGCTCTTCAGTGTCTCGGGCCTCGGAGCTGTGCATATGTGAAGGAGGCTTCACTCACTTCGCTCTTCAGTGTCTCGGGCCTCGGAGCTGTGCATATGTGAAGGAGGCTTCACTCACTTCGCTCTTCAGTGTCTCGGGCCTCGGAGCTGTGCATATGTGAAGGAGGCTTCACTCACTTCGCTCTTCAGTGTCTCGGGCCTCGGAGCTGTGCATATGTGAAGGAGGCTTCACTCACTTCGCTCTTCAGTGTCTCGGGCCTCGGAGCTGTGCATATGTGAAGGAGGCTTCACTCACTTCGCTCTTCAGTGTCTCGGGCCTCGGAGCTGTGCATATGTGAAGGAGGCTTCACTCACTTCGCTCTTCAGTGTCTCGGGCCTCGGAGCTGTGCATATGTGAAGGAGGCTTCACTCACTTCGCTCTTCAGTGTCTCGGGCCTCGGAGCTGTGCATATGTGAAGGAGGCTTCACTCACTTCGCTCTTCAGTGTCTCGGGCCTCGGAGCTGTGCATATGTGAAGGAGGCTTCACTCACTTCGCTCTTCAGTGTCTCGGGCCTCGGAGCTGTGCATATGTGAAGGAGGCTTCACTCACTTCGCTCTTCAGTGTCTCGGGCCTCGGAGCTGTGCATATGTGAAGGAGGCTTCACTCACTTCGCTCTTCAGTGTCTCGGGCCTCGGAGCTGTGCATATGTGAAGGAGGCTTCACTCACTACGCTCTTCAGTGTCTCGGGCCTCGGAGCTGTGCATATGTGAAGGAGGCTTCACTCACTTCGCTCTTCAGTGTCTCGGGCCTCGGAGCTGTGCATATGTGAAGGAGGCTTCACTCACTTCGCTCTTCAGTGTCTCGGGCCTCGGAGCTGTGCATATGTGAAGGAGGCTTCACTCACTTCGCTCTTCAGTGTCTCGGGCCTCGGAGCTGTGCATATGTGAAGGAGGCTTCACTCACTTCGCTCTTCAGTGTCTCGGGCCTCGGAGCTGTGCATATGTGAAGGAGGCTTCACTCACTTCGCTCTTCAGTGTCTCGGGCCTCGGAGCTGTGCATATGTGAAGGAGGCTTCACTCACTTCGCTCTTCAGTGTCTCGGGCCTCGGAGCTGTGCATATGTGAAGGAGGCTTCACTCACTTCGCTCTTCAGTGTCTCGGGCCTCGGAGCTGTGCATATGTGAAGGAGGCTTCACTCACTACGCTCTTCAGTGTCTCGGGCCTCGGAGCTGTGCATATGTGAAGGAGGCTTCACTCACTTCGCTCTTCAGTGTCTCGGGCCTCGGAGCTGTGCATATGTGAAGGAGGCTTCACTCACTTCGCTCTTCAGTGTCTCGGGCCTCGGAGCTGTGCATATGTGAAGGAGGCTTCACTCACTTCGCTCTTCAGTGTCTCGGGCCTCGGAGCTGTGCATATGTGAAGGAGGCTTCACTCACTTCGCTCTTCAGTGTCTCGGGCCTCGGAGCTGTGCATATGTGAAGGAGGCTTCACTCACTTCGCTCTTCAGTGTCTCGGGCCTCGGAGCTGTGCATATGTGAAGGAGGCTTCACTCACTTCGCTCTTCAGTGTCTCGGGCCTCGGAGCTGTGCATATGTGAAGGAGGCTTCACTCACTACGCTCTTCAGTGTCTCGGGCCTCGGAGCTGTGCATATGTGAAGGAGGCTTCACTCACTTCGCTCTTCAGTGTCTCGGGCCTCGGAGCTGTGCATATGTGAAGGAGGCTTCACTCACTTCGCTCTTCAGTGTCTCGGGCCTCGGAGCTGTGCATATGTGAAGGAGGCTTCACTCACTTCGCTCTTCAGTGTCTCGGGCCTCGGAGCTGTGCATATGTGAAGGAGGCTTCACTCACTTCGCTCTTCAGTGTCTCGGGCCTCGGAGCTGTGCATATGTGAAGGAGGCTTCACTCACTACGCTCTTCAGTGTCTCGGGCCTCGGAGCTGTGCATATGTGAAGGAGGCTTCACTCACTTCGATCTTCAGTGTCTCGGGCCTCGGAGCTGTGCATATGTGAAGGAGGCTTCACTCACTTCGCTCTTCAGTGTCTCGGGCCTCGGAGCTGTGCATATGTGAAGGAGGCTTCATTCACTTCTCTCTTCAGTGTCTCGGGCCTCGGAGCTGTGCATATGTGAAGGAGGCTTCACTCACTTCGCTCTTCAGTGTCTCGGGCCTCGGAGCTGTGCATATGTGAAGGAGGCTTCACTCACTTTGCTCTTCAGTGTCTCGGGCCTCGGAGCTGTGCATATGTGAAGGAGGCTTCACTCACTTCGCTGTTCAGTGTCTCGGGCCTCGGAGCTGTGCATATGTGAAGGAGGCTTCACTCACTTCGCTCTTCAGTGTCTCGGGCCTCGGAGCTGTGCATATGTGAAGGAGGCTTCACTCACTACGCTCTTCCGTGTTTCAGGCCTCGGAGCTGTGCATATGTGAAGGAGGCTTCACTCACTTTGCTCTTCAGTGTCTCGGGCCTCGGAGCTGTGCATATGTGAAGGAGGCTTCACTCACTTTGCTCTTCAGTGTCTCGGGCCTCGGAGCTGTGCATATGTGAAGGAGGCTTCACTCACTTCGCTGTTCAGAATCTCGGGCCTCGGAGCTGTGCATATGTGAAGGAGGCTTCACTCACTTCGCTCTTCAGTGTCTCGGGCCTCGGAGCTGTGCATATGTGAAGGAGGCTTCACTCACTTCGCTCTTCAGTGTCTCGGGCCTCGGAGCTGTGCATATGTGAAGGAGGCTTCACTCACTACGCTCTTCAGTGTCTCGGGCCTCGGAGCTGTGCATATGTGAAGGAGGCTTCACTCACTACGCTCGTGTCGGCGATTCGTCCCTGCCGCATCTCGTAAGCCACATTTTCTTGGGAGGTTCGAGTTGGAAATTATATTTTGATAAACTATTTGGCCCCCCTAGAAAGATGGCGTTTGTACCATTACATGCAGAATTGTAATTCGACAATTTAATGTGAATAATACACGAGATATGAAGAAAAAAACTGCTAAAATGGCCGACGTTTTCATATGGATTTACAAAATGTCAAATTGATTGTAGATGAGCACACTATAGCAAATTATATTTTCCTTATCTTACTTTTTGCAGCTGCTATCGTAGAAAGACGACGGATAGACTGTAAATCGAAAAACAATTCCTGAAGACATGAAACGTAACGAGCAATCAAAAATCGGAGGACGACATATTTATTGATTACCAAACTTACTGGGCAGGTGAAAGTGCAATTTTTGTAACGATCCTCGTCTTTTTCGTGGGAGTTAGCTTTCGACAGATTTTGATCCTTAAAGACGTTGGTCAAAGTTCATTTTGGTATTTTGCAAATAACTCTAGTAAATTTCGAGTCTGTTCAAGAAGAGGACCGTCACTGAAACAGTGGCACCCAAGACCTAACCTAACCTAACCTAACCAAATGTTTACATAATATACGAATATACACTATCTTGCAGATGGTGTCAAACTGATCTTCATCCTTGTTCTTACGGCGCCACATGAGAATTCACAGAAGTAAATCTAACAAATCTCAACTAGTTTTACATTCTTTCTGTTCCTGGTAAAATAGTGTCCTTAATACACGCCAACAACGTTTCTGCCTGTTCTATTTATATCAATAGAATATTGTTTACAAGTGGTGATCCTATTGAACTCACCCTAAATTTCTTTTGCCCCGGTTGGTATTTGTTTTGTGTATCAGAGACTATTTGCACATTGTTTACACTTTATTTTGCGTTTTTATTAACTCGCACCTGGAAGTGAAAAAGTTTGTATTTGGCTATATTTGTTTCCTTTCATTTACACAAAGCATGACTAATAATAAATCTAGAATAATCTAGTAGAAAGGGACTCTGTACTGTCTAGACTAGATTAAACATGTCCACTAAATATATCTGGGGGTTTTTTGGTTAGGCACGATCGGTCACGCAATGTTGTCACGCGAGATGTTGTATTGGCGCCTTCACAGCTTATTTCCAATTCTATGAATTTTATTCAATGTAAAAACGATTATTTCACAGCGAATTACGCTCATACGAATATATAAATATTATTATAATTATCGTAGGAGAATTGAAAAATCCGGTTTTGAAAACCGGATATATTTTACAAAGAACCGAACAAATTGCAAAATTATTTAATGTTTTATAATTGGCCAATAATAACGTATGAGCTCAAGTAGTTTGGAGGTATCTACATGTAGGCTACATTTGTTAGTTCAATCTAACTATAGATTTTTTCAGCTATCTATTAGAATGCCATATAGGCTATAACGAGAGAAATTATGTTTCATTCATACTGCTCAAAAAGAGCTGTTTTTAATACATGCATTGAGATGCTAAAGTTGTTCTTTTAACCTAACCTAACCTAACCTAACCTAATCTAACCTATCATAACCTAACCTAACCTAGAAACATCAGCTGAGGTCGAGGTCATCAGCTGTTACTTAGCTTAAACGATTTAATTAACGATTGTAAATAAACGTTAAAACAGCTGTTACCACCGATTTGAAGGTAAATAGGTTATAACATTTCAGTTTTGGTGAAATTTTTTTCTTATATTATTTGCAGTATAACGAAAAATATAGTTCATCACTTGGACCAAAAGAAGCTTTTCGATCCTCGCTCATTTTCCTTGAGCTTGTATCGAAAAGCTTCACTTTTGGTCCTAGTGATGAAATACAATATTTTATGAAAAATAATGTGTATCAAATAGTAACAAAATACAGAATGAATAACACATGGTTAACAAGAAACGATTATCAGAAGTCTAGGGCACAAATCCTTTAAGATGTCACAGAAAAAATAAATCTGTCCCTCTAAAACGTAATTCCTTGGCTTTCGTAATGTAGGTTAGTATATCGAATACCCATCGTCGTTGTTCTAGCTTTCTCAACCAGAGTTCGCTACCAACTGCAGCTACCAGGGCCCATGATGCTGGATCAACACTTTAAATTATTGAAGCTCCACGAGCATTCGACACGGAATCATTCGTGTAATAAGAGCGTTAACAACTAGACAGCTGGGGGCGTTTCGTCCCCTAAGCTGGGGCTAATGAAGTTTTGACTCCAGTTCTAAGTGTACAAACTATTATAAATAGAGCAAACTATTATTTTTTCTTAGCCTATATCTATGCGGGTTCATTGCAATAATCCATAGCTATGTGTGGCTGATTAGAAAACGGTAGATAATTGTCCAGTTTACTCAGCTGATAGTAATGACGGCGCCATTTAAAATAAGCGATTATTTTTCAATCCACCTACGAGATTACAAAAGAAGTATTAGGATCTAGATATTAAGTGGAACGACAAATATAGTGTAATTTTCAGTTCATCTTGGCAAGGAAAAGGACACGATGCTTAATATTTATGGCAATGTTATCAGCGAACGTGATAATTTGAATGAAATCGGACAACAATGGTGACTAATAAAAAGTACTTTGGTGACTTAACGTTACCTTTTATGGTTATATCGTTTCGTAATGAACACCTTTAGAAACCATGGCATCATTACATAAATAATATCAAGAAGCATGAAACGATATCAATCACGGCTTGGTTACACCATTGAATTTATATCTATAGACTTACCAGACAGAAAGGAACCTGCGCAGAACCGTCATCTCGAGAGTGGCTCGCGCACGCATGTAGGGGCGATGGCAGGGGAGGGGTTGGAGCGGTGATGGGGATAAATTGTTACATTTTTGCCATAATATAAAGGAATTTTAAACCTATAATTTAATGTCTTTTTACGTCTTTTACTTTATAAAATATTTAAATTTACTAATTGTACTTGTCAGGAACATAAACGATACACATTCACAGTTTTTTAGCGCTGTAGTAGGTTTGAAAAAATATTAAGCACTACGCAATGAAGCAGCGGGCGGGTATGTCCGGCCCAACTCGGGCTCTCCCTCTCCCACCACAGTTTTACCTGCGCGAGACACAACCGGCGCGTGGTTCTTTTCTAAGCGGTACCCTATAAGAAGTCCCATAGCGTAGGATTATATGAGGCTCAATATGTTGGTTGAATAGTTGTAGTTTTATGGTTTTAAGTTCAGAATGCGCTATTGTATAAGAACCACGAGCATGCTGTCCTTGAAGTTACCAGAAGTGTGCCGTTAGATTGCAGCACTGGAGAATCTAATTTTTATGCTTCAAAGCATACCATGAGTTGGGTAATCTATTAGTACGTAAACTCAACGTTTACACCAACAGATGAAAATATTAATTACGAAAAATATTTAAATTTGCTAATCTTTCGTGCCAATTGTAACCTTCTTATTTGCAAAATTTTGTTGAATGTTTAGTAGTCCAAGAAAGAATAAACTATCCTTAATGGTTGGACAATATATTCATTTTATACTCATTACAAGGAAAGCCGAAGGAGTAACATATGAACGGGAAACAGAACAATGCTCGAATCTACGTATCTATTGAGGGTTTTCTAGTGCCAACTGGAACGAACTCGTCGTATGCCTATAAGGGTTCTACGAAATTTATTCAAAAAGAACATTAAAACCACATAATTGTCTTCCAAATGTGAAGTTAAATTATCGTGAAATTGGCGGGAATTCGTCCATAACGATTCACACAATTATTTTTAGAAAAGAAAAATTGTAGATTCTCAATGTTACCAACGATATTTACACTTGAAAAAAAATTGAAAATAAACAGTTATGATTTTTTTCTTCTTTTTTTCCTTCTTTTTTTCTTCTTTTTTTTCCTTTTCATTAGAGTGCAACTGAAACCCAGGTCGCCAGATGAAATAATGATAAAGTAAATAATTTATTAACCTATACATCTTTCGTTAATAGTTAGCAATTCTTAATTTAGTGTAAATGATTTTGTAATTTGAAAAATAAGTAGTCAACTTAGTTAATACAGTATAACAAACACACAGAACACAATTCTCACAAAAAAAATACGCCTAAGTATCAGACTCGTTTCAACGACAAGGTCGTCCTCTTCAGTGATACACCAGCTACACAAACCAAACCACAACTGGTTAATGAATTATATTTAGACTTGCGATTTGACATAAGTACATAATTAACGTAGAGTATTTATATTTCTCAACCTAACCTAACCTGACCTAACCTAATAAACCAATCAAAATCTAAAAATAGTCTGAAAAAGGGCAAACAATTTATTTTTAGGAAACCGATATTGAGTAGATGCGGACAGTGGGAATATTATAGTGTGTGGTAATATACTTCAAGTAAGGAATTATTAAAGACAAAATTTCACCGAAAAACATGAAAATACAGACATAATCAGAAAATAATCAAAAAACAATTGAAAAAATTACAAATTCCCGCTGTCCCTACCTAATTTTCGAAATGTGATAAATATGCATTTCTTTTGCATAATTTCAACTGTAAACGTGTTTTTATAACAATAAAAAAGAATGATGTAAAACAAAACCAAAATTTTTGTGGGCATTTTCTGAAAACGTACCGCTTTTCCGAAAAAGTAGATCTGTTTTACAACGGAAACCTCCACCTCTTATAAAGAACTTTATTTATTTTGTTAGTAATTTATGGTATATTCTATTTTTTCATGTATTTTTGTATTTCTAAATTTGCTGTAACCCCTTCATTTTTAGGGAGACCTTTTTTAGATCTTGTAGGAAGGCCTAAATTGTAGGCATATCTAAACCCATTTCCTTTAAGACCAAAAATAACATTTAAAAATTATAATGGTTATTTTGTCATGGCAACTGTTTCGGTACTAGTACCATCATCAGATGATATTGACACACACTAAACAGTAATACACAATACACAAAAATATTGCATAATGTTGGTACTGCAATATACAAACTGAGGGTAAAACAAAACAAACAATTTTTGGTGGTCATTGTCCTAAAAGTACCCCAAGACGTATTCAGTTAATTAATCTATATTTGTACAATACATTCCATCATTGTCTCCGCTTACTTCCCAACATTTGTCTTCACCACTCCTCTACGTGTAGCGACACATTTATCTTTTCAATGTCTTAGTACAGTGTACTTTAAACCAAAATAAACTACAGCATAAATTGCATTTTATATGTGATCAATACACAAGAAACATATCGTTATATAAACTAAACATATTTCAAATATAACCCTCGTATATGTATCCGCCATTAATCAGAGTTGTAAGCTGGTGGAATCGAAAGAAAACAAACAATAATTCAATTTACTCGGATAAAATGGTAATTTACTTGTAATAAATGGTTAACAACTGTTAAAGCCACTTGTGTTATTTCTTTCTTCCCCTTTTCTGACATTATTCAAACTGATGGAAAATCCGTTTGGTGGTCAATTGTTTTCTGTTGTTGTAATACAAACAATTCCAATAATGTTTAAACATTCAGTTAGCATAATTTCTTTGGACATCTTCTGGAGTGGATGTAATACAATTCTAAACATATGCAAAAAAAACTCAATGCTTTACGTTTTATCATTGTTATAAACAATAAAATTGTTTGCATACCAAGTAGTGAGAATGACTTGAATAAAAATAAGAAATTTATACTCTTGTTTTTTTTTTTTAAGAAAATGCGTATTTTTCAAGATTTAAAAAAATATAAAACGATGGTAAGGGAAATAATAAGTTGTGAAAAATTTGATAAAATTTAAGGAAGGTGTAAAATCAAAATCCAATATTTAGTTTCTCTACACATGCCTTTTTAAAATTATGATTTTCACTTTTCATGGAAGAAAAAAGACACTCATAAGTTTGATAAAAGACGTTTTTAAAAAAAATTGAGCGATGATAAATATTTATGAATATTTCCACATTTTTAGAAAATGGTTTTCAAATTCATTTTCATTTTCAAAAGCTGTAAAGGATTTTTTTGAAAAACTAAAAAAGTTAAAGAGGTAAATACGTTTTGTACTTTTACACCTACCGAAAATTGTTAATATTTTTTAACAATACTTTGTCCCCGCCCCCCCCCCCTTTGGACTTAGTCACCTAAACACATTTCAGAAAATACGGGTTAAAAAGAACAAGTTTTGTTTTACTCTTTAAAACCACTCGTAAGACGGAAAATAGAATTTTTCAAATAATTTAAAGCTGATAGAATTATCTTTAGTCTAAATACACATAGGAATATTTCCAGATGTTTAGAAAATTATTTTCACGCTAGTATTTATCCTTATAAGTTGGAAGGATTTACTGGAAAATCTAAAAAAATATCTTCTTTTTTTTAGGACCTTCTAGTGCTGCCATCTAACGATGAACTGGTAACTTCAATGAAAGCACGTCCCACACTAGCGCATTCTAAACACTCAACCCACAAAACTACAACTGTTCAACCCACATATTGAGCCTCACTTCTGTGGGACTTCAAAGATAAATTCAATGCTATAACGTACGTACACGTCACGTAAACACAATATTTAACGAACAAGTATTCTAATGAGCAGCACTTAAGGACCAGTTAGTACTGAATGATCTTATGAGATTGCGAGTAAATATCACTATTCATTTTTTAATGGGGGCCACTTTAATTTGTTTTTATAAGTTACAAATAATGTTGAATATCTCATTTTAATCAGAACCCAGCGATGGTCATATGACTTTTCTACAATCAAAATTAAGAATAGACCGGCTAAAAAGAGCTTGTAACATAACCTAAAAATCCAGACAAAAAATATCTTAGAAGAGGTAACGTATGACATTCACGTCATATCTCTAGTGAAACAGCTGTTGACGGATCGCATAGCAAAATGACATTTTTCAACTGGATTTTTCGTTATTTAATACAGGATGTGATGATCACGCTGTAAGGTAGAACAGATAATACGTGTAGACCTAATATCAATCATAAAATTAAATTCAGAAATCACTATCATTGAGAGTAGATTTAATAAACCAGGTGATGCTGACAAGAAAGTAGAACATAGAGTTTTGAAATCATCACAAATTATACTGGAAATAGCTAAAAAACGGCAGTCTTGTAAACATGTTTCCTTTTGAATTTTTGTCTATTTTGAAAAAATATTCAAGCTGTCGCTTCGCTCAGACCTGACTACATGGTTGTATTGTATTCCAATTAATCAAATAAACAGGCGATGTATTCTCAAGTTACTTTTAATTAAACAACCTTATAAAAACCATAACCAGAACGAAATAACGGTAACAACTAAGTTAAACTGTTATTTCTAGTTAATATTAGAATACGATATTACAATGTTTCCGCTAACTACTTATACATATATGTAATCTTAGTATAGATAATACAAGTAAGTAACGTGTCTAGCTCATGCATGGTTTAGGCGGTGTTGTGCAACAGTACGATTGTCCGTGAAAACTGAGTCGCTGACAAATTGGATTCGTCTCAATTTTTTTTCACTGTGATCGACTACTATAAGATGTGCATTACTAGGTTAGTTACTTAGTATGGCCCAAAATTTCCTAAAATATTCTTATTAGTAAAAGATTTTTACAAAAATTACCCTTTGGATTTTTGGATATGACCCAATATCTTTAATGTTTTAAAATAAATATTCCACACATTTTGTAATACATTTTATATCTGTAGTTGTTATTAAAAAAATTACTAGTGATAATAAAAAAAACTGAAATTTAAGAAAATGTTTTCAAATATTAAACCTAAGATCCCGAGAGGTGCCTCTTCAAATAAAATGGGCAACAGATGTGGTGAGGGATCATTTACTATATTATTTTCACTGACTGGCCACATTTTAAAATTGTACTAAAGGCCTACAACAAACAAAACAACAGGGAAAGAAACCCGCCTCTACAGTACCCTCAGACTAGGAGTGTGTCTGGTGTAATGGGCGTGTCCTCCCTTCTACTTGTTTCCCTAACCTGACTTGACGGTACAACCCATTCCAAGAAAACTAGGTACACAAAAAACTACATTTAATTCTTAAAGTTTAGGTACAAGTTAATTCTTAGTTTGTTGTAGATTTATAATATATAAGCACGATTTTTACCATAACTACATAACTTCAAACACGAAGAACATCTACATAAATAAACATTAGTAATATAAAATGCTGTAAATTTAAACAAAACAAAACGTGAATCATACTGAACTCCCCTGACTAAAGTTAATAAACCAAAGTTTCTAAAATATGTAATTTACAATGTATTAAAAGGCTCACACACTATAAGATAAATTGGGAAGCTACAACTCTGCTCAAGGAAACTAGAACAGTAGTAACTAGCCTCAAACTAGGATTGTGTCTGGTGTAAGGGGCGTGTCCTCTCTTCTACTTGCTTCCCTAGCCTGACTTGACGGTTCAACCTATTACAAGAAAACTAGGTACACAAATTATTCCTAAAGTTACAACTTCGGGACAGACCTTTGTAAACGTTTTATTGTTATTTACACCGATAAAAGAAACGAAAGTAGGGTAGGCGTTTACAAAGAAGCATTTCAGGTATATTTTTTTATTGGGGTTTTACCGCTGAAATCAAACGAAACAAACGAAGTGTGGGGGCACCTCTTTTCCTCTCCACCCCAGACACATTCCTACCTTGAGGATACTGTACTACAACTTGACAAGCTAAGCTGTAGGTAAAAGTACGGCGGTGTAACGGGAAATGGAGTGGGGTGGAAAGGAGGGGAGATCAATCATGCTCACAAGTTCTTTAGTTTGTTGTATATTTATAATATATACGCACGATTTTTACCATAACTACATAACCTCAAACACGAAGAACATCTACATAAATAAACATTAGTAATATAAAATGCTGTAAATTTAGACAAAACAAAACGTGAATCATACTGAACTCCCCTGACTAAAGTTAATAAACCAAAGTTTCTAAAATATGTAATTTACAATGTAAGGAGATATAAAACCTTGACGCGTTTATTAGCTCTATTACCGGTCGAACCAGTCGAGCGAAGTGTATAGTAGAAAGTAATTCATCCATCTAACGAAGACGGCATTTATAAGGTTGACATTTTCGAATTAAATGCAAGATTTATAATAAATCGAGTTAATATTATCTTGAATGTATATTAATGAAGACAAGGTTGGTCGTTGTGAGGAGGTGACAACCAGTTTATAAGGACCAGTATGGGAGGGATGTCTTCAATTAGCATTTCGTGATACAACAGACGGAGAGACAAACAAGTGCGCTGCATCGAATCAAACGCATTCCAGAAGACGGAATATCTTTACAGTCTTCCATTTTGTGATCTTTGACATATGGAAGATAAAAAGGATGAAATGTTGGCTGATATAATCATTAACTTTAAAATACTATAAACTTGGCATGTCTTATCTTCGCCGTTTGTGTCAAATTTGATTTGAAGAAAGCCGACTTTTGGATACTATCTTTTTTTGGCTAGATGTGCGTAACTTATTATTGCGGGTCTATATGTTTGTACAACTACAGAATCGCTATATTTTGGAATAATGTTAAAAATGAATCTAAATTCAAGTCAGAATATTACAATTCTTATTTTTTTAAATAGTAAATAAATTTCTACTGTATCGGTTATTTAATTTGATTTTTACCAAAGATATATTACCACTAATCCTAATTGATTGGCATTATGGAATGAATTTTATGGCGAAAAATTATCTCAGCATGTTCTAAAGCAATCTACATTCTTACAAAATTTCGAGTTTAAAAGATATTTTTAGTATATTACAGTAATGGTGTTATTTGGAATAAAGAAATGGTTCAATGTAGAACATCCGCTTCACGAGAAATCAATCTCTTTGGAGGCTCAACAAATTACGATGTTAACTCAGCATCGTGAGTATTGGGGAAATTACATTTGGCAGCGAATTCTAGTTGACAACGCTAGAACAACGGCGATGGGAAATGATGTGTTAGTTACACCCCATTGAAAAGCAGTATAGCAGGTGTAACTAGTTAACTACTTTAGTTTCTTACGATCTAACTCTGAATCTACAACTTTCTTCATATAGTCTTGGGCTAGATCCTTCTCTCTTTCTTCTTTCCTCTCAGGTCTCTCTTGAGCAACTCTTGTTCTTTTAAGATCCCGACGCTAAGAGTATTCGAGGGGTAGAGGTCTTAATTTTATACAAAGCGATGATGACCGAGGGGGGGGGGGAAATTTAAACGTGTCCAATGTTCTATTATAATTTGCAGGTGTCTGAAAACAGACACCTAAATTTGGATGTTGAGAATTTTGTCTTTTAAAGAGTGAAATGTAATAAGATGAACACGTTCTGAATTTAATTTCTTTTCAAATTTAATAATTCTAATGAATTAGAAAATCTGCTATAGTGAGGGCATGTCTAGGCAAAATTAGTATACATCAGAAGAGAGTTTTATTAGCTTTGAAATATCTGCCGATCCAAACCTCAGCTTTGAAGATACACACATATCAAAACATTTCTAATATATTATCCAAGGAGCAAAAATCATGTTTGATGAAGGAGAAAAATCATGATGTGTTTTGTAATGAAGTTTCAAGATAGACACATTCAAAATTTCATATAAAACTAATTTAATACAAAAAGACTTATGATAAAAGTTCGAAATAAAATCTTATTTTCAAATCTGATTTTACAAAAAGGACAAATTGTGCCAAAAGAAATGATGTTGTGCGGTAGCACCGGCAATGCGCAAAGAGCCTTGTTCGGTAATAAATCTCAGCCTCGAGTATCCAGTGCCAATTTAATTTGTGTGTTTTGCAATAATTTACATTGTTTGAGTTATGGATTAAATTATTCGTTTTATTGCTTCCATAATGCCCTAACAATGAGATATCGACCTAATCTCCAACAGATATCTGATACTCAATTGACTTTTCCCAGTCGCGCAAATTAGATCAACCCGTTCACTCATACGTAATGGATAGGGTTCAATTTGTGTATTTTAGTCTTTAATTCAAACAGTTTAATTTGTTGGGGATTTAAGCACTTGTTTTCTATTAGATTTACCAGAGTTGTGGGGGAAAGGGGTAACCAGAACTTCATTTAGTTCTGGTAAAGAGTAGGTTTGATTATTGTAAAAAATTTCGACCTCTATTTTTTATTGATATTCTAGTTTCATGACCTCAGGAAACCGAAAAGGAGAAATATCTATCCTTGAAATATTATTTAATAAAGAACAAACAAAAATCATGTTACTAACTCAGCCTAATCATACAAACTAAAACAAGCAAAAATTATCTCTGTAATGCTGAAAACAAGGTTTCTTGGGCGGTGAATGTTAAATTGTATTGGTAGCTCAAGGGGTCTTATCCAGCAGGATGTAAGTTTGTTTAAAACAGTTGCTACACAGGTTTTCTGAGCCTCGTAATTGTGTATATCACTATTTTCTAAACGTCTGCTAAGCTATATTAAAAAGCCTCCACTCGTTTCACCTGTATCAGTGTCTCACCTCTGCTAGCTGGCCTTGAAGCTGTATATGAAGGACATTCCACTCGCTACGCTCTATGGGATACTAGGCCAATTCAGATCTCGTTAATTATAGGAATATCACATATTTTGGGCGGTTAAAGTTCAAAATTACATTTTTTGGAATTACTTCGCTATTTTACATCGTAGAGCCGGTTGGTACCATTGCATGAAGAATTCAAGTCTGCAAATTTTTATCCAATTTTAAGTTGAATATCACGTGATATGAACAAAAACTGTTTAAAATGGCCACCATTTTGATACGATTTAACTCAATTTCAATCAGGTTCTTTCTACTTGAACACACTAAAGTTTCAGTATAACAAACACACAGAACACAATTCTCATAAAAAATACGCCTAAATATCAGACGCGTTTCGACGACAAGGTCGTCCTCTTCAGTGATACACGAGCTACACCAATCAAACTATAACACAATATAGTTTAGTGATGTGTGAGTTCGAATTAAAATACTCGGTGATTCCGAGTATCAAAAGCCTCGGAAGAGTCCGAATATTAAAATCCTCGGTTTCGTATTTTAATACTCGGACAAAATCCTCGTAACTAGGAACAAGGAGGAGGTAATGTGCGAGTATCCTCGGACAACGATATTCGTTAGTGTTGTGTCAATTCCAAACAAAATACTCGGTGTTTCTACTTTGGTTACATTAGTTTCTAAGCTGATTTTTCACTACACATTAATTAAGCATAACGATTTTGAGTTATAATGATTTAGATTCGGTAACAAGTTCAATTTAAAATAACAATAATATTTATTTATTTCCACATTAACAAAAAGTAAATTAAATTATTATTTAATTGTTATTACTTATATTTAAATAAATATTTATAGGTTACCATCTTTATAAAAAATATAGTAAATTAACTTATTTTAAATAATAACTAAATTATTAATGTTGGTAATAATTATTGTACTTACGTTTAATTACTGAATTTGTGTCGAGGCAGGATAACATTTAATTACGTATTACAAGAAGTGTCAATCAGATATTGTTTAAAAAAATAAATACTTGGTGGATCAGTCTAACAGATAGAAATATAACACACACACACACATAATGCGCATAATCATTCTGCGCAGATACTCGATGTCGAACTAATAATACGAGTATTGAAATCATTCGAAGCTGAGTATTGCGACTATCTATTTCACCTGAGTATCAACATCGCTAATATAGTTATAATTTGATTGGTGTAGCTCGTGTATCACTGAAGAGGACGACCTTGTAGTCGAAACGCGTCTGATACTTAGGCTTATTTTTTATGAGAAATGTGTTCTGTGTGTTGGATATACTGAATAATTTTTCTCATAAGTCAAGCTCAACATTTAATATGGATATGACACTAAAGTTTCCTATACCAAATTTTACAACTTAAATTTTGTCGTCAACATCGTGCCGACGTACTGTACAGACGACAACGACGACGGATCGAATGAATGTCTAACCTTACTTTTTGGTTTTCAGAGACTATGAGCCGTTAAGTTCAGTCAAAAAGCAGTGGTCGAAATACTGCCAAACGTACCCTGAGTTTGTAAAAAAAGAAAAGGAAATCGACACACCTACACATCTAATATACTTCAAAATTTCACTATTCTAACTAGATGGTCTCACATATAAAAGTAGTTCAGCCAATTTGTCAAGCAGTTGATCCATTCCTGTTTTTATATTCCAGTTTACCTTAAAACTCGGACTGCATTATAACGTTGCCGGAGCAGAATATAAACATGGCGCTATTATTCATGAAATGCTTTAATTAAAGCACCCGAATGGAATCATATTAGTTCAATAAAGGATGAAAATTGAGACGTGTTGAGCAATTAATAGTCCTGTTGATACTGTCAGAGTGTCATAGAGAAACATAATGTATAACGTGGCTTTTATTATATAAAAACGGTTTTAAATTCATTTATAGGTAATTTTATTTTATTATAGTATATAAATTCCGTTGCGGGTTTAGGCCTTCTGGTCAGCACATCGAATTCCCGTCGCCGTCGAATTCTAGCTGTCACAATTGTGTCTAACCCACAATTATGGCTCAACGCCGTAATTTTTTTAGCTCCACAACAATCGACCTCTGTTTCACACGAACAAATGTCCTAATCATTAGAACACCCCGGAGACTCAATATTGTAATACATAATGTGTAAGATGTTATATAAAAAAACTAGCTGATGGTCCCAGTTTCACCTGGGGGATAGTTGAGGTAGTTTTATAAAGAAATAATATTTTTATCGTAGCCCTAAAAATAAATAAATTTGTTGCTATGGAAATAAATTATGCCCAAATAGCCTACAGCAGCACACCAATTTTACCAAAAATCGACCCATAAATAACAAAGATTTAGGGGTAAAAAACACCCTTGGAGTGGAACAATTTCAAAACCCTTTCTTAGTACGCGTATACAGACCTTTCCCAAACCAATTAATTATTTATTAATTTACTTTATTTATGTCCTGTGAAGCAGCCATAATCTGCACCCTCGGATCTTTCTGCTGGAAGGCTTTCTGCTGGAAGGCGGTTCTTGATCCGGGGATGCAGATGGTGGCAGCAAGAGCGGACTCATGCGCCTCCCCGCGGTACAGGATGGGCAACGTTTTCGGTGTGGCCTGATGCTTTGCCGGATGGCGGCACCGAAGGCGGCTAAAGCATGGGACGTCTTACCCCCTCCCCTCCCCCTCCTGCTTCTTCTTCTCACCACCCCAACCAAAATGAGGTCGCCAACCATTCTTTGACCTCTCTAAAATCTGTCCTATCATTCTTCTGTCTTCTGTCCCAAGAAGCTTGAGGCTCTTGTGGACGTTCATTTATACTTAATTCCCACTATCCCCACAATCTGTGGACCCAATCCAAGGTGGAACAGCATATGCCGAAGGATGCGTGTCTAAGGGGGAGCTTAGACTCTAGTATGCGGACTCCGGATACCTGGCGACCTCCGGTTTCAATTTAGCCTTACCACATATGCGGGCTCTGTGTGGTGGACCCTTTAGAACCCTGCACTACTCGTGGGAACTTTATGGACCTAAACAATAAAAAAGAAAAAACTTCGGCGGAGTACCAGCCACAAGCTGGAAGCTCGGCCACAAAACCAGGACCGGAAGCAGGCTCAGAGCATGCTTATACGGTCCAAACCTCAAATCAAGCAACACCCCATGGAAACAGACAAGAAGCAGCCACTGAGCAGGCTTTGAAATCTGAGGACATGGAGGTGGCAAGGGAGGAGGTTGAATCGGGCCTTGAGCTGGATGAAGACCTCCCCTTGAAAAATCCTGACACCCCCGGCTTCACGGCTGAGCTGACGGACGCTACCAAGCTGTTGGTCACGCTCAATATGGCCAAAAGTAGGCCGAGGATGTCTAAAGCAGAGAGGAGACGAGCACTTAGGGCGAAGTTCGGCGACGACTTTGACCCTAAAAAGTTCGACAAACGTAGGAACAAAAGGGCTGCCTTGACAGCCCCCGATGTTCCTGCAGTCAAGGAAGGGGGACAGAAGCGCGGCAGAGCCGAAGCTCCGACTCCTCCTTCCATTGAAGCCCAAAGGAAGAGACATAAACGGTCTGGTGAGCACGGTGCATCGACATCGGCGCAACCCAGCACCTCGTTTAGGGAAGCTCTAACCTCATTTAAAATGGCAGTCGTGCCCAAAAGATTCCCCGAGGATAAGCTCTCCGAGGAACAGGGTAGGACTGTCCAAAAAGCCATCATGGCAAAGTTTGAGTGCCTGGAGGACGGATCATATCCAGTCTTTTCAGGCTCTTACATGGAGAAAGGAGCACTGATAATATCATGCTCTAATCTCCTCAGTAAATCTTGGCTGGTCAAACTCATCTCCAATGTTAGACCCCTTGGCGAGGATGTTGAGCTTATCGTTGGTGATAAGAGGGATATTCTTCGGGCCACTAAGGTGTTCTTCAGAGCACCTGCTGAGCTGGAAGAGTCTCCTGAAAGGATCCTAGATATGCTCGACAAACAGAATCTGAGCCTTAGGGTCGGAGAGTGGAAAGTAATGGCAACAAAGAAGGACCCAAAGGGTCGTACCTTTGTTCTCCTAGTGGATGACGTCTCCCTTGCAGCCATAAAAGCAGCAGGGTGTAAGGCGCATGTAGGACTCTGGCAAGTCTCTCTTGTCTTAATGTCAGGAAAAGACAATGCTGAGGGTCCTACAGGTAAACCTCCATCACAGTAAGGCGGCTTCGGCCTCCTTCTGTCAGACCTTCACTAGGTCCAACATCGACCTGGCTCTGGTCCAGGAGCCCTGGCTCCACCGAGGCCGGATTGCCGGACTAGGCGATGTAAAAGGTAAGCTTATATACTGCAATAACATTAATAACAACCGTACCTGTATAATTGTAAGGTCAGGTTTGCAATGCTTGCCCCTAATGGATTTCTGTTCTAGAGACATCACCACGGTGATGATTTACTGGCGCAATGGGAAGGAAAAGGATGGTCCAATTTTTAGCTCCGTCTACCTACCCTATGACGTCAGAACTCCTCCTCCATCTAGGGATCTGGAACTCCTGGTGGAGTCAATCACTGTCAGGCGGCAGCAGCTTCTGGTGGGGTGCGATGCTAACGCTCATCATCGCCTAGGCTGGGGCAGCACTGACACTAATACAAGGGGTGAGTCATTATTTGATTTTCTCTTGTCTAATAACTTACAGATTGTTAATGTAGGAAACACACCGACCTTCTCAAATAAAATCAGGAGTGAGGTTATAGACATTACTTTTTGTACGGAAAATATTGCAAAACTGATTGGGAACTGGCATGTTTCAACAGAAGCCTCCCTCTCAGATCACAAATATATAATGTTTCATTTAGAGGCATCAACCATCCAATCTCTCTTTCGAGACCCGAAGTCGACAGACTGGGGGTCCTATTCGGACCAACTGTCGACGGTACTTGGGTCCATGCAAGGAGACATTGCAACATTTCCGGACGTAGACAGGGTGGCATCCTCGCTTCGAGATGCCATCATGGACTGCTATCAGGATAACTGTCCTCTGCGGACGAGATCAGGTAGACCCAACACAAGATGGTGGTCACAGGATCTCGGTCGCATGAGGAAACAAATAAGAAGGCTTTTCAATGCCTCTAAGCGGAGCGGTGAGTGGAGGGAGTATCATTTAGCTCTCACCACATACAGCAAAGCTATAAAAAAAGCCAAGCTTGATTCCTGGAAGACATTCACCCAAAAAGTGAATAGTCTGAAGGAGGCAGCAAGACTGCAACAAGTTATGGCTTCTAAACCTTACAATCCTGTAGGCACCTTGCGGAAGCCAACAGGAGAGTATACCAAAACAGCGGAAGAGACGCTCAAGTTACTTTTTGAAACTCACTTCCCTGGTTGCATAAATAGTGACAATACGGACGGCGGTCTAAGTCTAGCCGGGGACAGCTCTTGGCCAAGGACATCTCGGGCAGACTGGAAGATAGCCAGAAAAATTGTCACTATTTCAAAACTAAAATGGGCAATAAATAAATTTAGCCCGTTTAAATCACCAGGTGGAGACGGAATCTTTCCTGCACTATTGCAGAAAGGACCTGACGCCTTGATCCAACTGATCTGCAAGCTTTCCAGAGCCAGCGTAGCATACGGCTACATTCCGCAGGCATGGAGGGTCAGCAGAGTTACGTTTATTCCCAAGCGTGGCAAAGCAAGTTATTGTGATGCCAAAGCTTATCGACCTATCAGCCTATCCTCGTTTCTGTTGAAAACATTGGAGAGGCTGGTGGAGAGATACATTAGGGAAGGGGTGCTCTTAGGGACACCTCTTCATCGCAATCAACATGCCTACCAACCTGGTAAATCCTGTGAGTCTGCTCTACATAATCTTGTGGGCAGGATCGAGGATACACTGGAAAGGAAGGAAATTGCACTGTGCGCCTTCTTGGACATAGAAGGTGCATTTGACAATACTTTATTTGGATCAATAGTGCGCAGACTTGAAGAGCGAGAGGTGAACCCGGCTGTAACAAGATGGGTTCATTCAATGCTAACAAGCAGACGCATTCAAAGCTCCCTGCTTGGTAATTCGCTGGAGGTCGCTGCCACAAGAGGTTGCCCACAGGGAGGTGTTCTGTCACCTCTATTGTGGAGCATGGTGGTGGATGATCTCCTTACGGAAATTAGCCAAACAGGAACATACATCCAAGGCTATGCGGATGACATAGCAATCTTGGTCATTGGAAAAAGCGACTACACTGTCTCGGATATCATGATTAGAAATCTGAGACAGGTGAAGTTGTGGTGCGCAAGGGAAGGCCTCAACGTCAACCCAAGCAAAACCACCATAGTTCCCTTCACTAGGAGGAGAAACTTAACAGCCCTGGATAGGATATCCATGGATAACACACGGATAAATATGTCCATGTCGGCAAAATATCTTGGAGTAACCCTTGATCAAAAGCTGACATGGAACGTACACCTGGATAACCTAATACATAAGGCGAAATGGGCGCTAATGACAGCCAGACGCTTTATTGGTACTACCTGGGGACTTAAGCCTCACATAGCCCTTTGGCTATATGAAGCAGTGATTAGACCCCAAATTACATACGGAGCGGTGGTCTGGTGGAAGAAGTCATGCCAAACCACTGCAGGAAGCAAACTAACAAGCCTGCAAAGACTTGCATGCTTGTGCATAACTGGAGCTTTCAGAAGCAGCCCAACAGCTGCTCTGGAGGTTCTTCTCGGACTCCCGCCTCTCGACATTTACATAATGTCAGAGGCAAGGAAATCCGCCTATAGACTGACGTGTGTTAATGAGTGGCGGAAGGGCTTGCCTGGAGCAGGACACTCTGACATAGTTGACACCGTACTTAAAAACTCGGTGTTAGACATGGCGCCGGACGCAATGCAAACTGAGTATGTCTTCAACAGACCCTTCACGGTAACCTTAGGTAACCGGGAAGACTGGGAAGGAAACAACAAACCAGGTTCTTCCAGAGGGACTCTCGTCTGGTACACGGATGGGTCACTTATGGAAGGTAACTCAGGTTATGGAGTATACAGCTCATCACCAAGGACTAACATTAGTGTGAGTCTTGGGATGCACTGTACGGTATTTCAAGCAGAGATACTAGCTATCACTGCTTGTGCCCATTTGGGTTTGTCAAAAGGCCTCCGAGACAGACAAATCCTCATCCTTTCTGACAGTCAAGCAGCACTAAAAGCGCTAGACTCAGTATTAATCACTTCGAAATTGGTGAAGGACTGCCTCTCAACAATAACGAAACTCTCCACAAGGAACATGGTGGAATTAAGATGGGTGCCAGGTCATCGTGGCATCCAAGGTAATGAGATGGCAGATACCCTTGCCAAGAAAGGAGCATCCACACCCTTCATGGGGCCAGAACCTATGTGCTGTATCAGCCGCAACATGGCTAAAAGCGCAGTTAACAACTGGGCCAAGGAAAAGCAACGCCAGAGATGGCGCAGGACTCCCGGGCTCACACAAAGCAAACAGCTGATTAAAGGACCCAGTACTTACCTTACGAAGTCATTAATCAAGCTAGACAGGCTACAGCTTAAAAGAGTTGTAGGACTCATCACTGGACATGGCCAGTTCAGGAAACATCTTGCAACAGTGGGAGTCTTCGAAGGAGACCAAAGCTGTCGGCTCTGCGGGCAGGCCGTGGAGTCAGCAAGACACGTCATATTCGATTGCGGGATGCTGGAGCGCAGAAGGAGGGAGCTCTTTGGTATCCAGCAACCGGGAGATGATGAGGATACGTACTTGGTGGAAAAAATCCTGAACCTCGTTCGAGGAACAGGGTTCTAATACATCAGGAACGGCACATAGGGGGCACAATAAGCCGACGGTTGACGTGCAGGGAGACCTTCTCGAAGAGGGTCTCCACCCCATCTTAAATCTAAATCTAAATCTAAATCTACTTTATTTATTATTATTATTATTATTATTATTATTAAGACTGGGAGAGTGTTTTAAAAACCTCCTGCACTGCGACCTAGTTAGATCTTTTGTGCCCCCCTCTTGTTGGACTCAGGAGAGATCTATGTCTTTGACAAAATTGTTCAGACCCCTAGTCGGGAGGTTTAGTAGTTCGGTAATTATATAGCAGAGCTGCCTCACTTCAAAATCAATTTTTATGGGTTTTATTCGTCAAATAAATGTTGGAAAAATATTTTACTATCGAAAAAAAGTGTCGGAAAGATGATTACATAATACAATAATACAATTACACAAGTAGTTTTTTCGTGAAAAAATCAACTCTGTGTTATCTTTCATACTCATGACATTCACTTCAATAAACGTACGGAAGGTTTGGCCAGGTGGTTATATATATATATATATATATATATATATATATATATATATATATATATATATATAGCAACCTGGCCAAACCTTTCGTGACATATAATAATACAGCCCTACATATGCGTACACTGAAGCACATACGCAGACAATTGAACGTCAATGGAGGGAGGTGCGAGGAAATGTGCCGCGATATGGAAATTCAAAACAACATTTCCATGGCCATATAGCCGAATTTATGTTTAAGAGAAAGTACAATGAGTATAATACTCGTTTTCATCATTTATGGCGAATTACGAGTGAAATACATTTAAATTCAATAAATTCCTCATCTACTGAATTTGCAGCAGAATTTGACTCTGATTAAGATTTTCATGTGTAATCTTGTGTAATTATATTATGTAATCATCTTTCCGACACTTTTTTTCGATAATAAAATATTTTTCCAACATTTATTTGACGAATAAAACCCATAAAAATTGATTTTGAAGTGAGGCAGCTCTGCTATATAATTACCAGTAGTTCTTCTTCCGAAATGAAGATAAATTCTAGGAATTTATGTCTTTTTTGGCATAAGGCCGGGCACTCTATGATGATTTGTTCTATGCGTTCCACCTCTTCACCACGGTACCTGCAAGTATCATCATCCACCAGGCCCATACTACTTAAGTGATACCTGCAATGGATATGTCCTGTTAGTATACCACAGAGGAGTTTTAGCTCTCTTCTGCTTAGGTTTAGCACTTCCTTCCCTCTCTTAATTTACTTTATTTTAACCATTTAATTATTTAAAAGTTATGTAATAAATATTGCATATTTATAAGTTTTAGTGAAAAAATTGTGATATAATTTGTCCTCATATAAAAACATCCTCACTGATAACATCAGGAAAAGAAACTCAATACAAATAGTACCGTTAAAATTTTGTTGTTTCGATAAAGATACTCAAAACGTCATAACTTTCAGATGATAAGCGGCTTCCACTTCCGTTACGTATGTCAACTATCAACTATTGACATTACTATAGTTCCTATGGCCGCAATACAGAAAGAGGTAGAAAATGTCTACCGCATCCGGGAAGCGGTCAATTGTAGTCACAAACCAACTGCTGTGTGAAAATAGTTTCCTGCGAAACTTTTAAACACGGAAAGATACTATTCACATTTAAATGAATGGTTGTGTTCTAACGGACAATACCGCATTAGACTAAAACAATGCTGGTAAAAAGAGGAAACTGGTTTCCCTTGTCACGACAACTTCATATGGTGGTTCATTTTCATATTTACTCTTTGTGTTGATGACAATGCAACAACTAACTCTTTTTATTTCAATTTACATCTTCTATACAAATATTAATATATTCGAAATCCTATATAGTGTTTCCGGCAGTATTTTAAAATTTTGACTTTCAAAACATTTTATTTGTTTGGTAATTATATAGCAGAGTAGCCTCACTTCAAAATAAATTTTTATGGGTTTTATTTGTCAAATAAATGTTGGAAAAATATTTTATTATCGAAAAAAGTGTGGGAAAGATGATTACATAATATAATTACACAAGTTGTTTTTTCGTGAAAAAAATAACTCTGTGTTATCTTTCATACTCATGACATTCACTTCAATAAACGTACGGAAGGTTTGGCCAGGTGGTTATATATATATATATATATATATATATATATATATATATATATATATAGCAACCTGGCCAAACCTTTCGTGACATATAATAATACAGCCCTACATATTTACAGCAAAGAAAACATTATTTATTCTTATGAAGTAAGGTATGTAGTAGAGGATAAAAAAAAGGAAAATACGGCGCCACCTTAACCTCCTAAGACCCAGAGGTGAACTCTCCCGCAGACAATTGAACGCCAATGGAGGGAAGTGTGAGGAAATGTGCCGCGATATGGAAATTCAAAACAATATTTTCATGGCCATATAGCCGAATTTATGTTTAAAAGAAAGTACAAAGAGTATAATACTTGTTTTCATCATTTATGGTGAATTACGAGTGAAATACATTTAAATTCAATAAATTCCTCTTTTACTGAAATTGCTGCAGAATTTGACTCTGATTAAGATTTTCTTGTGTAATCTTGTGTAATTATATTACGTAATCATCTTTCCGACACTTTTTTCGATAATAAAATATTTTCCCAACATTTATTTGACGAATAAAACCCATAAAAATTGATTTTGAAGTGAGGCTACTCTGCTATATAATTACCATTTGTTTTTAACTTTCAAGGTTTAGGAGTCCAACCAATAAAAATTTTGAAATTTTTTACAAACACTATAAAATAAAATTTTATTTTCTATTTAATAAACTTTACCTCTATTAATAAGTGTTTAAAATGAACCCTAATTAAAAACATGTCTATACACATTCAAGCTTAATTCAATAATAAGCCAAAACAGGGAAATCCAGGCATCAATCAATCCCTCATTAGCCCCTCCCACCCGTAATGAGCTTACTGGCGTATACAATAGCACGGGCCAACTATTGGAAAACGCATGTATCGTGCAGGCTAATTTCAAATAAATTATTACAGAACCTTTAAAAAAAAATCACAAATACGTTATATCTTACGTTTTGATTATACGTTAAGACTTACAATTTTTATAGGCCTATTACAGTTTTACTGTTTTTGATCATAACGAGCTTTTCCACACAATTACGAACCTACCGTATTCTAATAGTTTAACAACTCTGTATTAAGTACCTTGCACAAACATTGTGATAAAATGATAGAACAGATATTACACTATTAGACATGAAGCGGTGTAACGAATACGCAGAATGTAAATGCCTTTATGCGCATGCGCTGTTAATTGTCACCGTTTCGTTGCTTTACAACGTCACTCTAAATTTCGTAAAAACAAGGTAGGGTCCTATACATCTATTGACCTAACATCATCGACCAACAAACTTGGTTGATTAAGAAAAAATATAGACGTGTTTTCAATGTAACACAATAATTTACAGTTGGTAAAACCATTAGAATTACGAAAGGTTGAGAGCTGTGTATATGGATAGTCGATGGCAGTTTTACTCTTCCCCACCCCTACCTGCGACAACCACTTCATGTCTAATATTTACATCTCCAAGCATACATTTTTCCGCATCAAAAGCAGACGAAAAATAACTTACAAATAGAAGAAGCGATATCTAGTATACCTACAAATTTGACGACAATAATTGAGAGATAATATAAGATGGGATGTTTGGGGAATAACGAGACAATTATAACATTTCAAAATCGAAAGCCTGTTTCATAAAACGACTAATATTATAAGCCTATACTATAAGTTTATAAAATATTTCTTTAGAATTGGAGAATATTCTGTTTCATAAAATAAAACTGTTTATAAAATGTTACTTCCAGTATTGGTAACTTATGTCAGCTGTTTGTATACATCCGTAATTGCATATTTTCGATTTGTTCGCTTATTTATCCAAAATGAAAATGGTTTTAACAAACTGTTCGTAGATTGATATTTGTATTACAAAACTTCAAAGACCTAAACAAAAAAAAAGAACAAATTAAAAATTTCAGTTCGAGATGAAGAGATGCACAGAATGCAAATTCCGTTGTGCCCATGCGTCACAGGCAGACAGCCATTCAGCTCTCCTGTGTCACTGAAACATTTCTAACAAGATACATAACACTTAAATAGAATCGGACATTCGATTATCCTACTCTTTAGTGAGTGTAGATCCTTCCTACATTAGTAGTTTACCGTCAGGAGGTTCACTCCTCCCCTCCTTCGTTGATGACCTTCCGAGTCTTCTAAACCTGCTCCAACCGCTCAATGTCTTCATATTTTCATATGTAATCGCATGCTACAAGTTTATGATGTATTGAATGACTTGTGAGTTGTATGAGGGAGGGGGGGTCCCCTGGAAGCAATGTTTCATAAAAAAAGTAACTTTTTACTGTGAATTATGATGTATGAATCAATTGGTGATTATTATACGTAGGGCGCCCTATTTATGCACTTTATTTCCACAAAGAAATATTTAAGCTGTTTGTCATGTACCGTAAATGAATAAATGTTTGTGTTAAACGTAGAAAGGGGGTCGTCCCCTATATGATATTTGATTCCTACTGAAATACAGCTGTGTAGTTTAAGTGGTGTAACATCTCTAATATTAAAACAAACACATTTTTTTAAGCTGTAGCAATGAAGGAATGAAAGTGTTGACTGTTGCACGGAGGACGATGTTATGAAGCACTGTTATGCTATAAGTAGACTTACAGTTTCGATTGTAATGTAGTAGCCTATTTATAGCTGTATCAATGAACGATGAGTGTTGACTGTTGCACGGAGGACGATGTTATGAAGCACTGTTATGCTATAAGTAGACTTACAGTTTCGATTGTAATGTAGTAGCCTATTTATAGCTGTATCAATGAACGATGAGTGTTGACTGTTGCACGGAGGACGATGTTATGAAGCACTGTTATGCTATAAGTAGACTTACAGTTTCGATTGTAATGTAGTAGCCTATTTATAGCTGTATCAATGAACGATGAGTGTTGACTGTTGCACGGAGGACGATGTTATGAAGCACTGTTATGCTATAAGTAGACTTACAGTTTCGATTGTAATGTAGTAGCCTATTTATAGCTGTATCAATGAACGATGAGTGTTGACTGTTGCACGGAGGACGATGTTATGAAGCACTGTTATGCTATAAGTAGACTTACAGTTTCGATTGTAATGTAGTAGCCTATTTATAGCTGTATCAATGAACGATGAGTGTTGACTGTTGCACGGAGGACGATGTTATGAAGCACTGTTATGCTATAAGTAGACTTACAGTTTCGATTGTAATGTAGTAGCCTATTTATAGCTGTATCAATGAACGATGAGTGTTGACTGTTGCACGGAGGACGATGTTATGAAGCACTGTTATGATATAAGTAGACGTACAGTTTCGATTGTAATGTAGTAGCCTATTTATAGCTGTATCAATGAACGATGAGTGTTGACAGTTGCACGGAGGACGATGTTATGAAGCACTGTTATGCTATAAGTAGACTTACAGTTTCGATTGTAATGTAGTAGCCTATTTATAGCTGTATCAATGAACGATGAGTGTTGACTGTTGCACGGAGGACGATGTTATGAAGCACTGTTATTCTATAAGTAGAATTACAGTTTCGATTGTAATGTAGTAGCCTATTTATAGCTGTATCAATGAACGATGAGTGTTGACTGTTGCACGGAGGACGATGTTATGAAGCACTGTTATGCTATAAGTAGACTTACAGTTTCGATTGTAATGTAGTAGCCTATTTATAGCTGTATCAATGAACGATGAGTGTTGACTGTTGCACGGAGGACGATGTTATGAAGCACTGTTATGCTATAAGTAGACTTACAGTTTCGATTGTAATGTAGTAGCCTATTTATAGCTGTATCAATGAACGATGAGTGTTGACTGTTGCACGGAGGACGATGTTATGAAGCACTGTTATGCTATAAGTAGACTTACAGTTTCGATTGTAATGTAGTAGCCTATTTATAGCTGTATCAATGAACGATGAGTGTTGACTGTTGCACGGAGGACGATGTTATGAAGCACTGTTATGCTATAAGTAGACTTACAGTTTCGATTGTAATGTAGTAGCCTATTTATAGCTGTATCAATGAACGATGAGTGTTGACTGTTGCACGGAGGACGATGTTATGAAGCACTGTTATGCTATAAGTAGACTTACAGTTTCGATTGTAATGTAGTAGCCTATTTATAGCTGTATCAATGAACGATGAGTGTTGACTGTTGCACGGAGGACGATGTTATGAAGCACTGTTATGCTATAAGTAGACTTACAGTTTCGATTGTAATGTAGTAGCCTATTTATAGCTGTATCAATGAACGATGAGTGTTGACTGTTGCACGGAGGACGATGTTATGAAGCACTGTTATGCTATAAGTAGACTTACAGTTTCGATTGTAATGTAGTAGCCTATTTATAGCTGTATCAATGAACGATGAGTGTTGACTGTGCACGGAGGACGATGTTATGAAGCACTGTTATGCTATAAGTAGACTTACAGTTTCGATTGTAATGTAGTAGCCTATTTATAGCTGTATCAATGAACGATGAGTGTTGACTGTGCACGGAGGACGATGTTATGAAGCACTGTTATGCTATAAGTAGACTAAGAGTTTAGATTGTAATGTAGTAGTAGCCTACTTATGGTTGTATCAATATCAATGAATGAATACCATAGTGTTAGATTAAGAGAAGGAGGTTATAGTGTATTTAGAGAGGGTAATCCTATACATTGTAAACATAACTAATTAAGCCTACAAGCGATTTCACTTCTATTAACATATAAAATAAACCTGGATAAATTTATTGCCTAAAGCAAAGCACTACAATACTACAAAATATAGGCCTACAGATTGAACTGTTAGATGTGGAACATTGTTTGACACCCAAATTGAAGATTGTTCTTATCAAGTAGATATTGTAATGGACATAATTTTTTTTATATAACTCAAACAATTAATTTTTTTTTTAACGTTTAGAACTTTTAAGTCCAACAACTGAATCTAGCAAACCGATTAGGCCACCCCCAAACAACCTATCGGTTGTATTATTGGAACCAAGTAGAGTGATGAATTGATAAAATCATTGCTTAACAGATTACACATATAAATACAAATATTAAAAAAAGATTTCAGAGTATTAAAAAACAAAACAAAACTACACATATTTCATCAAAATTAGTTGGTCATAATTTATGTTTTAAATTGTTGTTTTATTTTTTCATTTTAAAGTATTCTGGGGTCCAACTATACATAACTTAGGAACCTACGCTAAATTAAAAAAAAAAAAAAAAACAGGGCTCTAAAATCTATAAGTAGGCTATTAAAAATTTCTTCAAAAACTGATAAACTTTAAATTCAATCAATCAGTGGATTTACTTTTGCATGAAACTTCAAAGTTCCAAAGTTTCATCCTTACTAATTATTTAATTTTACCTAAACCTTCAAGGAATTTTATAAAAAATATATTATTCTTTGAAACGCACAAACTGTACCCAGCACCAAACTACACATTTTTAGTCAATTAGTAATTCGCAAAAAATTGGCACAGACAGAGAGAATTCTGATATCGTTCTAAATGACTTCTGAAAACGCGAAGAATCACGGAAAATGAATAGTAGCGAAGCAATATCAATAAGAAAATTATTCATTTCCGCTACTTTATTATCGAAATGTAAAGAAAAATTGAATGTAATAAACTGGAATTTGTACGTAAACATCTAAACTATCTTTTCTAGACAGCACAAACTTCAATAATGATAATATGAACAGTATGGAAAAACACCATGTTAAGCTGAAGTAATTGTAAAGTGTTAATCATCGTAATGATTTTCTGCTTTTTAGAAATTATAATTTGGAGATTTCCTGAACATATTCCCACATGTAGCTTAAATATAAGGTTGCCAATTAGTTTGTAAGTGGTTGCACGCGATTTCTAGATCCTGTAACATCATTCTATTTGGTAGGATCTCTTCATTACAATATTTTCTTACTTGTAATTGAAAAGTAACTAATTAATATAATGTTTTTTTTTAGTTTGTAATCGAAAAACAAAAAGTAATTGTTATAGGATTATAACTTTTTCCATTTGTTCCACCTTTTGTTCTTCCGGTTACAACGATATCCCAAATTCTATTAAATAAAGTTTCTACTCAATGATCAACAGTTCCTATAAAACAAGGAATTTATCGAAAACCTTTAATGAAATTTTCAATGTTTACATTAGGCCAACATCTTCCCCTCTCTTCTAAAACATCTCTGATATGATGTTTATATTTTTTAATATTTTCAAGAGTAGATCTTATATTAGTCTTAAATTATTTATTATTGCAACATGTAAAACAAACTCAGATAAACACCACACCACAGATTTCAAGTTCTCATCTTATTTTTAGATAATAAATAGATCAGGTTTGTATAAGCGTAATTATTGATTTTAAACTTAGTCTAAGAAAATACCATAGGCTTAAATATAATTTGGTAGTTATTTACTATTTACCCTTCACTAGTAACTGATTTTAGGCGAAGGTTAAACATTGTAGAGCAGGGTCGATAATTTTTGAAACCGGGTGGTTTTTCAATATTGTCAAAAAAAGATGAAAAAATAAATATTTAAATCAAAAAAATTACAGTATGTTTGGGACATAAAAAGGTAAGTTTTCACCAAATTTCGTGAAATTTTTTTTTTTTTGTAAAGGGGGAAAATAAAAAACCAAAAACTTGGTTATTTGAGTTTTTCACATAATATTTGAGGTTATGTGAAAGAAGTGTAAACACAAAAGTTGTAGATCTTTTTATTACCTACAACTTTGCCATTTAACGTTTTCCCATAGAACTTGTAGTTTTGTCGGAAATCGAGATAAACCGTTTTCTACCCTTAAAAACTCACCACTTCCACTTCCCGACCACGGATCACCCGTAAATTATTTTTCCTTTCATTTTTGTTACATTCTCTCCTTTTCTAATGGGTTTCATCCTACTATTATTTTGTTTCACTTTTTACCATTTTCAAAGGCTTCAGCCCTGGTCTATTGTATTTTTGTTGGTTATTGGGTAATTATTTACTATCCCCCCCACTAGCATCTTAAACTAAATTCATTACAATTTGATTTAGTAGGCCTACACAAATTACCCACAAAAACTATGCTACTAATATGTATATTTAGTACAGTAATGATTGTACTCAGTTAGGCCTAAGTTAATAATGATTAGGACTAGATATGATCGCACAGCAAACCAATAGTCAATGTTTATTTGTTTGAACGCAAAGGTAAAGCCCAATCTGTTTATCCCTACGTTGGAAGTCAGAAACACACAATTTAATTCTTTAAATTCAAAAATTATTCCAGAATATCCGGTAATAATTTGTTTAGAGAAGTTTTCAAGAAAAACCATATAAAACGATTGGGCGCAATTAATTTTAACACTCATTATGACTAATTATGTGTTTATGTGTTATCTAAACAATATTGGAGTTTATTTAAAATACCGTATATTATAAAGTTAAAGAACCTGAAATTTTAGTTTTATACACTTTAAGCAAATCTGTGGTTAAAAAAAAACAAACTACAAATTTCTATACACATTATTTCTATTTAAATCTTCCATTCCATTTATTTAATGAGGATTAAAACAAGGATTTTATATTTAAAAAATTTAAGCCTACTTTGTACAAAACAATAACACCGATTTTCTCTTCAAATATTAATAAATATATAAGAAATAAAATTTCGATCGTCATAGCACGTACGCTAAACTGCCCAAAACGTGGTTAACTTTTAACAACTTAAACAAGAATGTCTTTACAAACAATATGTTATATACAAGGAACATTATACACTTTCTATTTATAACTTAATTCCATGAAAATTGAAACAGAAAAAAACGGCCGTCTCTTACGAGAAAATTTATTTTTGAAGTTCTTAAAACTGTGATTAGCAAACTGTATTATTATCTCAGCAAATGTAATTAGTGAAAATTCATTAACAAAAAATATGTAAACAGAAAATTGTGTTATTGAACATTTTTTATGGAATAAATCAACAAGTAATTTAAAAAAAAATATATGCGAAGATTCATGAAACTTCGACTTTCCTTAAATTAGGGGGGAAATATTACCAAAAAACCTGGTTTGCAATTTGATTTTTTTTTTTAACCTGTAGAAACATGTATTCGATAGAAATGCATACAATGAAACATCTAAAACGCTTTAAACTGGCTCATAACATCGGCGCCTATCGTTGGAAATATCTCTACATTCGAGTAACAATACATTGCAATAAAGCCTACATGTGACAACCATATACTGATTCTGCTTGGCATTATTGAAAATTAATTGTAGTTCAATCCATTCGAAATATCTCTTAATCGAATTAGAAATATATACAGCCCTGTATTAAATTAATTTTATTCAATCCAGGATAACAATTTAAGAAGTTGGCTCGAATGAAGGCTTAAGGTAAAATGCTAATTTATAAAGACCAAACTTTGGATGAGGAAGAATATGGAAAGAAATTAATTTTTCATATCCAACAGGTCGACAGGCAATTTGGCGTGCTTCTGTCAATACTGTGCGCTTACATTATTAAATTAGGGAGAAAAGGAAGACGGAGAGACAAAATATGACATCATCCCATGTCAGCGAACTTTTTTAAGTCTTATCAAATGGAATAATTCAAAATTTTACTTCATATTTAAGAAATAAAGTTATTCAACTTCTAAAAAAACTGAGTAAAATATTATAAATTGGCGCTCTTTTAAACGTAAAAGATTATTTATAGTATAAAATTAACAGGTTCTGAAATGCTGATTAATTATTTAACCTATTTTACGTTTTGTAAACATCGCAAGAATATTTACTGGTAAAATATTACGGAAAATTCCTTGACGAAATCTAAGTAGTCTAGATTTTTAGGAAGTTATTTGGAAGTTAATTTTTTGCGGTAGCATGGTACTATGTACTACTATTTTTGACAATATTTTCTCAAATACACTACAATATAAAATACAAAACCGTTTTATAGTGGGATACTTCTTACACCCAAAACATCAATTTTTAAAATGTAGCCTAAGCATATCACGGAGATATGAAATTAGGTACAATAAATAGTTACTTTTATATTAAAATTTGTTTTTTTTTAATTATTTCAAACCCACTTTAAATCACTAGTTTACAAGAATTTTTCTCTTATTTTACTGAACTACTTTATTGCGCCTGTTTTTGTTTCTTAACTTCAATGCGGTATGAATTTAGTTTGACCTACCGATGAAATAAATTTTTATAAATACTAACTATCCTAAACAATTTTTTAAAATTAAATCAATTCTTTAATGCAGTCTTGTTGTATTTATTTGGCAACCAGCAACGAAGCGCCGATACAAATTACGTTTGGTTTGATATTAACTAAACTTATTAGCGTTTTCTGATATTTTGTTTGACGTGAGTTCTACTCTGTATAATTAATTATTCAACACTTTCAAAACTCGGAACAGCTATGTGGGAAGACACCGCGTTTCAAAACAAAACAATGTCATTTAATATACAATTAGTTTGAATAAATTTTCCACATCACACGTTTTATTTCAGGAACGTCTTAATAATAGGTTAACAAACATTTCAATACCATGACTCAAGCTAAAAATGTTTAAATATACTATAATATATATAAATGAAAATAACTTCGCAAATCTGAGATTTTGAGATAAGAATTATATTCCCTAGAAACTGAACTGTAGCGAATTAAGTTCTTATTTGCATTCACGTTTAAAATAATCGGTACCGCGCATTTTCTTGTATGAGAAAATTGGTGAAGATAACGTTTAAAAATACCTGAACCGTTTTTGTCAGAGTGTAAAAGGATAAATTATTTAAAAAGAACAGTCAAGAAAAAAGATAATTTACCAGTACTGCAAAATGCCGCGTTGTTCAATGTTCAACAAAAATCATGACTGACGCTTAATCACTTAGTCCAAATAAAATTAAATCATTCTTGCTGAATTTAGCCTGATACAACACAACTCTGTTGATAGAATAAAATTGTTAGCATTCGTATTTTTGTATCTGACGCCTGGTTGTTTCTCTGACAAATAAAATACAAAGTAAGGTTTTAAAAGCTTATAAACAAAACATGTGCTAAGTTTCCTATAAATTACACATTTTGTTTTAAACCGCTGTCCTGGCAAAAATAACCTACAAGATGCGTTGGCTTGGCGGCTAGGCTAAAAATGTGAGCTCCGCAGTATGTTTGTGTGTGGGATTCCGTAGCAATAAACAAACGAATGAACGAGGACGATTACGTCACAGCCTGTACACGTGACCGCTAGTGCAGCGGATGTGTCCGCTCCGGTTCCACAATGACAGATAACGAGTTATCTCCGCGCATTATGACGCGACTTCGCCGCCATCCTAACCGGTTTGTCGTCTCTTGCTTCGTTTTCAGCATATTAATCTTATCTTTTAAGTACGGGACGAGACACAAAATTTAACTCGGCTCAAGGTCGCATACCAAAACAAACATTTTATAATATTTATAATGAATAAATGGTAAATACCTGTTGCCAATGATCCTCAAGCGACGGCTGAGCTGAAAAGTATCCGGTATCGTGGATGTCCTGAAGCTCCCGGAATATGTTTCCGCTCGGCAATATATCCATCTTTGTGTGTTTTGAACTGTCGTGGAACAAAATAACCAAACTAAGAGAAAAAAAAAGTAGAAAAAGTGAAAATTGTAAACCCTGTTATAATTTAAAGACACACTAAATAGTAGCAGTTGTGCATATTACAACTGGCTGTTACCACAGATGAACTATCACAACACTTTAAAACATCACATAAACTGGTCTCATATTATTGCTATCGGATGATCTTTTCTTCCAGATGTTTTTAATATATTTCGTATACTTTACAGAATCTACAATCTATAAGAAATAAAACAATTAAATTGTAATAAAATACGATTAAAAACACTAATATGTACAGTTTGATAAACTAGAATATTTGTACGGCAATTCAGCCCCGGCGTTGATAGGTTATCACTTTATTACACTGCATTCACTTTCAAACGCTATCAAGACAAACCGATACAAGATAGTACTCCACTGTACTACGTTCGAGCTGTAAAATGGCCGTGCAACACCTTACAAACTGGCTGATAAGAATGAAAACACAAAACTTGTGTGAGGTTACACTATGAAAGAATGTTTCCTCTGTGCTGAACGGAGCACTACTGACTGTGAGAATGGAGCTCCCGCCAGCTAGTGTTAGCTTCCACTGTCTGCCACTACGAAGCGCCACGCGACAGCACATAGATTTCAAACTCCCTGCAGACTAGATTATTCATCTTTGAAACTTCATAATTAAAATAGTTTATTACTAAATGAGTTGAGGATATAATTTACGTATGAAAATATATTTCTTTCGTCTTTCATTGTATTATTTAGATAGAAAAATCATTTTTCGTCATACTGCTTCTAAAACAGCTGTTTTCAATACATGTATTGAGTAGCTAAAGATGTTCTTTTTAGTCCTAGGACCTAAAAACATCAGCTGTGGTCGAGGTCATCCGCTGTTACTTCCCATATACGAACTAATTAACGATCTTAAGAAACAACCAATACTCTTGATTTTAAATAACAGATAAAACAGCTGTTATATAAATTAATACCACTAACACAAACTAAACAGCTGTAATAGCTGCAAACTTGTGAAGGTAAATAGGTTATAACATTTTAGTTTTTATGAAATTGTTTTCTTATATTTTTACAGTACAACGAAAAATATCACCCTCGGCCGTTAAACTTGAGCTTGTATCGAAAAGCTTCACTTTTGGCCCTAGTGATGAAAAGTGTTATGTTTGGAATACTTTATTTTTAAATTACTAAATATACAAACTATTCCTACTTTGAATATTGCACTAGCCTATATTTAGTTTAAAATAACAGTTAAATAATAGGTTATGTTTAGACACATAAGTCCTAAAGTTGTTACAATGAAATATTAATTTTAATTATTGAATAGATCTTATCAAAGGTACGTACGTTTGAACTAGTAGGACTAGTAATAAATAGGTTATGGGCAAAATTTGAATGTAAGAAAAGTCAATTAATACATATAATATATATGTATAATTTTAAAAAAAATTGTAACAACAGCCTCATTAAAAAGCCCTTCTCATCATCACATGTATTCAAAAATTCTTTCAAGGATTTATTTTACTATTAAAAATTATAATTACATTCAAAACATCTTCATCGTCAAATTTGGCCTAAACACAGATTTAAATAAACACATGCGAAAAACGAATATACAATTATAAATGCAAAATAACAATTGTAACAAAAATGTTTGTGAAATATTTTGTAGTACATTATTTTCACATCATTATTCTATTACACTCCTAGTTAAATATTAGTGAATTTTGCTTTTTACTTGATGAAATTGTACAAACAAGTATTTCTTAGAATAAGGATGTCTGGAAAATAAATAATTAAAACTTTCCTCCTGTGCAAAAATGTTATAATTGTAAATAAAGTCTGATGATTTCCCTTAAACTATGCTATATAATTTACAGTTCATGAATTTACCATGATTTGTAAAATAACATTAGCATTAATTTTAATCAAAATGTATAATAATATATTTTATGAAAGAGTTACAGTGTTTAAAAAAAATTTAATGTTGTTAACACATCTATATTGTATTATCGTTTACACAAAATAATGACAATTAGCAATTGAAATTATTTACTATTTCGAATGGTTATTTGTGTTAACAATAAATTTGCTGAAATACATTTCATTGACATCTGTTGCAATTATTTTTAACACATCATCAGAAGTGAACACAAACGCGGAAGTCACTTGAATTTCCTGTTCTAGTGTTTGTACAAATGGTCCGTTCACATGTGCTACTCCATAGTTCCGAATAATTCGTCAATCATACAAATCCGTTCATTAGCACCTACTCCATAGCCCCGAATACTTTGTTAATCATACAAATCCGTTCACATGCCCCTACTCCATAGTCCCGAATACTTTGTTAATCATACAAATACGTTCACATGCACCTAGTCCATAGTCCCGAATACTTCGTTAATCATACAAATCCGTTCACATGCACCTAGTCCATAGTCCCGAATACTTCGTCAATAATACAAATCCGTTCACATGCACCTAGTCCATAGTCCCGAATACTTCGTTAATCATACAAATCCGTTCACATGCACCTAGTCCATAGTCCCGAATACTTTGTTAATCATACAAATACGTTCACATGCACCTAGTCCATAGTCCCGAATACTTAGTCAATAATACAAATCCGTTCACATGCACCTAGTCCATAGTCCCGAATACTTCGTCAATAATACAAATCCGTTCACATGCACCTAGTCCATAGTCCCGAATACTTCGTTAATCATACAAATCCGTTCACATGCACCTACTCCATAGTCCCGAATACTTTGTTAATCATACAAATACGTTCACATGCACCTAGTCCATAGTCCCGAATACTTTGTTAATCATACAAATCCGTTCATATGCACCTAGTCCATAGTCCCGAATACTTCGTCAATAATACAAATCCGTTCACATGCACCTAGTCCATAGTCCCGAATACTTTGTTAATCATACAAATACGTTCACATGCACCTAGTCCATAGTCCCGAATACTTTGTTAATCATACAAATCCGTTCATATGCACCTAGTCCATAGTCCCGAATACTTCGTCAATAATACAAATCCGTTCACATGCACCTAGTCCATAGTCCCGAATACTTTGTTAATCATACAAATACGTTCACATGCACCTAGTCCATAGTCCCGAATACTTTGTTAATCATACAAATCCGTTCATATGCACCTAGTCCATAGTCCCGAATACTTCGTCAATAATACAAATCCATTCACATGCACCTAGTCCATAGTCCCGAATACTTTGTTAATCATACAAATACGTTCACATGCACCTAGTCCATAGTCCCGAATACTTCGTTAATCATACAAATCCGTTCACATGCCCCTACTCCATAGCCCCGAATACTTTGTTAAAAATACAAATCCGTTCACATGCACCTACTCTATAGTCCCGAATACTTCGTTAATCATACAAATACGTTCACATGCACCTAGTCCATAGTCCCGAATACTTTGTTAATCATACAAATACGTTCACATGCACCTAGTCCATAGTCCCGAATACTTCGTTAATCATACAAATACGTTCACATGCACCTAGTCCATAGTCCCGAATACTTTGTTAATCATACAAATACGTTCACATGCACCTAGTCCATAGTCCCGAATACTTTGTTAATCATACAAATCCGTTCACATGCACCTAGTCCATAGTCCCGAATACTTCGTTAATCATACAAATCCGTTCACATGCACCTAGTCCATAGTCCCGAATACTTCGTTAATCATACAAATCCGTTCACATGCACCTAGTCCATAGTCCCGAATACTTCGTTAATCATACAAATACGTTCACATGCACCTAGTCCATAGTCCCGAATACTTCGTTAATCATACAAATCCGTTCACATGCACCTAGTCCATAGTCCCGAATACTTCGTTAATCATACAAATACGTTCACATGCACCTAGTCCATAGTCCCGAATACTTCGTTAATCATACAAATCCGTTCACATGCACCTAGTCCATAGTCCCGAATACTTCGTTAATCATACAAATCCGTTCACATGCACCTAGTCCATAGTCCCGAATTCTTCGTTAATCATACAAATACGTTCACATGCACCTAGTCCATAGTCCCGAATACTTCGTTAATCATACAAATCCGTTCACATGCACCTAGTCCATAGTCCCGAATACTTCGTTAATCATACAAATCCGTTCACATGCACCTAGTCCATAGTCCCGAATACTTTGTTAATCATACAAATACGTTCACATGCACCTAGTCCATAGTCCCGAATACTTCGTTAATCATACAAATCCGTTCACATGCCCCTACTCCATAGCCCCGAATACTTTGTTAATCATACAAATCCGTTCACATGCACCTACTCTATAGTCCCGAATACTTCGTTAATCATACAAATACGTTCACATGCACCTAGTCCATAGTCCCGAATACTTTGTTAATCATACAAATACGTTCACATGCACCTAGTCCATAGTCCCGAATACTTCGTTAATCATACAAATCCGTTCACATGCACCTAGTCCATAGTCCCGAATACTTCGTTAATCATACAAATACGTTCACATGCACCTAGTCCATAGTCCCGAATACTTCGTTAATCATACAAATCCGTTCACATGCACCTAGTCCATAGTCCCGAATACTTCGTTAATCATACAAATACGTTCACATGCACCTAGTCCATAGTCCCGAATACTTCGTTAATCATACAAATCCGTTCACATGCACCTAGTCCATAGTCCCGAATACTTCGTTAATCATACAAATCCGTTCACATGCACCTAGTCCATAGTCCCGAATACTTCGTTAATCATACAAATACGTTCACATGCACCTAGTCCATAGTCCCGAATACTTCGTTAATCATACAAATCCGTTCACATGCACCTAGTCCATAGTCCCGAATACTTCGTTAATCATACAAATCCGTTCACATGCACCTAGTCCATAGTCCCGAATACTTTGTTAATCATACAAATACGTTCACATGCACCTAGTCCATAGTCCCGAATACTTCGTTAATCATACAAATCCGTTCACATGCCCCTACTCCATAGCCCCGAATACTTTGTTAATCATACAAATCCGTTCACATGCACCTACTCTATAGTCCCGAATACTTCGTTAATCATACAAATACGTTCACATGCACCTAGTCCATAGTCCCGAATACTTTGTTAATCATACAAATACGTTCACATGCACCTAGTCCATAGTCCCGAATACTTCGTTAATCATACAAATCCGTTCACATGCACCTAGTCCATAGTCCCGAATACTTCGTTAATCATACAAATACGTTCACATGCACCTAGTCCATAGTCCCGAATACTTCGTTAATCATACAAATCCGTTCACATGCACCTAGTCCATAGTCCCGAATACTTCGTTAATCATACAAATACGTTCACATGCACCTAGTCCATAGTCCCGAATACTTCGTTAATCATACAAATCCGTTCACATGCACCTAGTCCATAGTCCCGAATACTTCGTTAATCATACAAATCCGTTCACATGCACCTAGTCCATAGTCCCGAATACTTCGTTAATCATACAAATACGTTCACATGCACCTAGTCCATAGTCCCGAATACTTCGTTAATCATACAAATCCTTTATCATGCACCTAGTCCATAGTCCCGAATACTTCGTTAATCATACAAATACGTTCACATGCACCTAGTCCATAGTCCCGAATACTTTGTTAATCATACAAATCCGTTCACATGCACCTAGTCCATAGTCCCGAATACTTCGTTAATCATACAAATACGTTCACATGCACCTAGTCCATAGTCCCGAATACTTCGTTAATCATACAAATCCGTTCACATGCACCTAGTCCATAGTCCCGAATACTTCGTTAATCATACAAATCCGTTCACATGCACCTAGTCCATAGTCCCGAATACTTCGTTAATCATACAAATACGTTCACATGCACCTAGTCCATAGTCCCGAATACTTTGTTAATCATACAAATACGTTCACATGCACCTAGTCCATAGTCCCGAATACTTCGTTAATCATACAAATCCGTTCACATGCCCCTACTCCATAGCCCCGAATACTTTGTTAATCATACAAATCCGTTCACATGCACCTACTCTATAGTCCCGAATACTTCGTTAATCATACAAATACTTTCACATGCACCTAGTCCATAGTCCCGAATACTTTGTTAATCATACAAATACGTTCACATGCACCTAGTCCATAGTCCCGAATACTTCGTTAATCATACAAATCCGTTCACATGCACCTAGTCCATAGTCCCGAATACTTCGTTAATCATACAAATACGTTCACATGCACCTAGTCCATAGTCCCGAATACTTCGTTAATCATACAAATCCTTTATCATGCACCTAGTCCATAGTCCCGAATACTTCGTTAATCATACAAATACGTTCACATGCACCTAGTCCATAGTCCCGAATACTTTGTTAATCATACAAATCCGTTCACATGCACCTAGTCCATAGTCCCGAATACTTCGTTAATCATACAAATACGTTCACATGCACCTAGTCCATAGTCCCGAATACTTCGTTAATCATACAAATCCGTTCACATGCACCTAGTCCATAGTCCCGAATACTTCGTTAATCATACAAATCCGTTCACATGCACCTAGTCCATAGTCCCGAATACTTCGTTAATCATACAAATACGTTCACATGCACCTAGTCCATAGTCCCGAATACTTTGTTAATCATACAAATACGTTCACATGCACCTAGTCCATAGTCCCGAATACTTCGTTAATCATACAAATACGTTCACATGCACCTAGTCCATAGTCCCGAATACTTCGTTAATCATACAAATACGTTCACATGCACCTAGTCCATAGTCCCGAATACTTTGTTAATCATACAAATACGTTCACATGCACCTAGTCCATAGTCCCGAATACTTTGTTAATCATACAAATCCGTTCACATGCACCTAGTCCATAGTCCCGAATACTTCGTTAATCATACAAATCCGTTCACATGCACCTAGTCCATAGTCCCGAATACTTCGTTATCATACAAATCCGTTCACATGCACCTAGTCCATAGTCCCGAATACTTCGTTAATCATACAAATCCGTTCACATGCACCTAGTCCATAGTCCCGAATACTTCGTTAATCATACAAATCCGTTCACATGCACCTAGTCCATAGTCCCGAATACTTTGTTATTCATACAAATACGTTCACATGCACCTAGTCCATAGTCCCGAATACTTTGTTAATCATACAAATACGTTCACATGCACCTAGTCCATAGTCCCGAATACTTTGTTATTCATACAAATCAGTTCACATGCACCTAGTCCATAGTCCCGAATACTTTGTTAATCATACAAATCCGTTCACATGCACCTAGTCCATAGTCCCGAATACTTTGTTAATCATACAAATCCGTTCACATGCACCTAGTCCATAGTCCCGAATACTTTGTTAATCATACAAATCCGTTCACATGCACCTAGTCCATAGTCCCGAATGCTTTGTTAATCATACAAATACGTTCACATGCACCTAGTCCATAGTCCCGAATACTTTGTTATTCATACAAATCAGTTCACATGCACCTAGTCCATAGTCCCGAATACTTCGTTAATCATATAAATCCGTTCACATGCACCTAGTCCATAGTCCCGAATACTTTGTTAATCATACAAATACGTTCACATGCACCTAGTCCATAGTCCCGAATACTTTGTTATTCATACAAATCCGTTCACATGCACCTAGTCCATAGTCCCGAATACTTTGTTAATCATACAAATCCGTTCACATGCACCTAGTCCATAGTCCCGAATACTTTGTTAATCATACAAATACGTTCACATGCACCTAGTCCATAGTCCCGAATACTTTGTTAATCATACAAATCCGTTCACATGCACCTAGTCCATAGTCCCGAATACTTCGTCAATAATACAAATCCGTTCACATGCACCTAGTCCATAGTCCCGAATACTTTGTTAATCATACAAATCCGTTCACATGCACTTAGTCCATAGTCCCGAATACTTTGTTAATCATACAAATCCGTTCAGATGCGCCTAGTCCATAGTCCCGAATACTTTGTTAATCATACAAATCCGTTCACATGCGCCTAGTCCATAGTCCCGAATACTTCGTTAATCATACAAATCCGTTCACATGCACCTAGTCCATAGTCCCGAATACTTTGTTAATCATACAAATCCGTTCACATGCACCTAGTCCATAGTCCCGAATACTTTGTTAATCATACAAATCCGTTCACATGCACCTAGTCCATAGTCCCGAATACTTTGTTAATCATACAAATCCGTTCACATGCACCTAGTCCATAGTCCCGAATACTTCGTTAATCATACAAATACGTTCACATGCACCTAGTCCATAGTCCCGAATACTTTGTTAATCATACAAATCCGTTCACATGCACCTAGTCCATAGTCCCGAATACTTCGTTAATCATACAAATCCGTTCACATGCACCTAGTCCATAGTCCCGAATACTTCATTAATCATACAAATCCGTTCACATGCACCTAGTCCATAGTCCCGAATACTTTGTTAATCATACAAATCCGTTCACACGCGCCTAGTCCACAGTCCCGAATACCATTAGCCATACAAATGCGGCCATTCAAAATGACAACCACTTGATCAAAGTGGATACCAGAATCACCGATTTTTTGTGATATACAGGGTGTCCCACGAAGAATCGTAGTACTTTCTGCTGCTGTAAATAAAGAAAAAAGTTCATATGCCCTAAAATGGTTCATTTTCTTCTCTAGCCGCCATTTTTAATCTTGAATAAAACATTCATATCTTTTAAACGGCAAATGATCGGCCTACAGAGTTTAAATTTTGTTAGCTATTTTTGCTATAAAGGCATATTATGAGAAAAATTATCAACTGATTTCCTTTATATCTTCAAAATTGGAGGCCTTTAAAATTTTAACATCGAACATCTAGTAAACTTTTAATTTTACAAAAATTGTACAGGAGACAAATAAGTTTCCTCTTTTAACGAATAATAAAATGTTTATTTATATATTTTTCTCTACGTCAAAGGATAATCAAGTTATGGGCAAAATATTGAAAATATAATTTCTTTGTAGTTGTCTACACACACAGGATTAGCCTAGTATGAAAATTATCTGTGAATTCTCCAATTATTTTATATTTAATTCTGAATAGATGGATGTAAATAAAGTCTGTGATATTTCTGTAAAAAAACTTGAAATAAATTTTACCTATCGCAGAACTTTGTACTACACATATATGTCATTATTAAAATGAACGGAATTATATACATGTTATTTTATAACCCGCTTTAAAGACTTTAAATTTTGAATATTTTATCGTTTAGGAATCTCTTTATTTATAAACTATTTAACGTATTTTCTTTTTTAATAAAAATGGGGATTACAAAGGCAAAACAGGTTTAAAGAGTGAATTCCTCCAGAATAAATTTGGTGAGCACCTACAAAATTATTGTCTTCGGTAAATGTTTCGTGTTGTAGTTATATTATTTATGTTAATGTATTAACGACCTCAAATGAAGTTATTAACGACCTTTATTCTATGAAATTATTGACTTAAACCTAACCTAACCTAACCTATCCTAACCTAACCTAACCTAACCTAACCTAACCTAACCTAACCTAACCTAACCTAACCTAACCTAACCTAACCTAATCTTACCTAACCTAACCTAACCTAACCTAACCCAATCTAACCTAACCTAACCTAACCTAAAATGTTTATAAAATCCTACCTAACGCCAAATCATTTACTATATTTTATTTATTATTAAATCTTGTAAGGATAATGTCAACGTTTTAAACTAAAGAAAGTTTGTAATTGATACAGAAAACCTAAACTTTAAATTTGAATATTATTTAAATCCTATGAATAAACTCCCCAATTTTTCCTTGCTGTTTAAAGGCGAAAAACCTCTCGGTCATATATAAAAAAAGAAAAAAAAAACATCAAATAAAGACTCCTAGCTCTCGATACTCTAATAGCGCGAGGGTTGAAAAAGAACAAGAGTTTATCAAGAGAGCCTGATAGAAAAGATGAAAACTCAAGACTAAATTAAAAAGGGGTAGATCCACTTAGTCCCCTCAGGGTTGCCACGTCCGTAGTCACTAATGTGATCCCCTGAAGGTATTCCCCAGTTACAATGTTTTATTGTGTTTGTTAGAAGCTTAGTTTTCTGATTCTTTAAATATGGCTGTTAATATTTAATATTAATAATTAGGGCCTTTGTTCTTAATAACAAGAAAATGTGAGTTATTTTATTTTTACGTTGTAATTCTGAATCCATTTTATGTTATTTTTAATTGAAGAGATTTTTGGCTTGTGGGTGAGATCCAATCAGCTGGTACTTTTATCTGCTCTCTGACTCTAATGTTGGTAAGCTTGTAATCTCATGGTATCCCTCTTCTCCTGTATTGCTTATCTATGGAAATTGTTTGAATTTAGATTCAGTGTTAATACCGAGAAGAGAATTGTCCATTTACTTTTTCTTACAGTTTTATTTTGATTATTTTCTAAGTTTTGTGTGTAAATCAATTGGGGGGGGGGGGGAGAGAAAAAAACTTTAAATATAATTTGTGACAATATATAATCTCCTCATGTTTGTGTTCATACGGAGAACATTTTTTATAGTGCGTACGGGCGTGCCAACTATAGCGCACAAAATGTATTACTCAGTTGCAATTGAATTCGGAGATCCCATGTATGAAATGTAACGTATCACCATAATTAGATTACAATTAGCCATTACATGGATTGTAAAGCCGGACAGATGTCAATCATACAGAGAGACAGAATCTAGTACAGCGTTACATGGTTGATAATAAGTAAGCTTTATGTTCATTTTGTTAGCATCTGTTTTCGAGATAAAGGCGTTATTTGTATAACGTAGAGTTTGGGTTCAACTATTTCCATTACAGGCAAAATTTGATGATTTAATTTTGATTATTGTGTCGAGTTTTTAGCGAAAATATCTGTTTTGAAGTTCTCCGAGTCCACAAAAATAGTTTTGAAAATGATGTCTGATGATCATATTTTGGTCATATCTCGAAATTTCCCCCCCAATTTTGTTCGATAATACAAATTCTAGGAGTACCTACTATAAGATTGAAACATAATATTCCATTTTGCTCAAAACCAGTTCTAATAATTTTGATAAACAATTGCTAAAATGTAGCCTTTAAATAACTTCAAAAACATTTATCGATTGTCATCTCTTCAAATGACATTTCGTTAGTTATCGGTAAAAACAAAAAGCGGTTATGTAACTGTATGACTTTTCTCAAAATCTGCTATGTCGATTTCGTTTAAATTCCGGTCAAATGTGAATATCAATAACCCAAACTAGTCACTAGAATATCCAGTAAAATGTAATTATGGTTTAGAAATAATTGGCAACAAAACCAAAACGATCTTGTCCGACTTTTAAACTTGATTTCATCATATAATTACTCTGAAGACTGGTTTATGACGCGAGTAAAGTGTGTTAGCCTTACTATTAAGGTTAATTTCTACAAATCTATGACAGTGACAATTGTTAATTTTCACTTTTTGTCTGACAGCTACGTAACTGATATTTTCGGCGACGAGTTGTTTAGTTTGCTTAATTTTTTTGGATGGGTGTGTGAGAAAGTTTGTGCAATGTGTATGTACAGTTTATCGTTTAGACGACGACAATTATGTCCACTTCGCCAAATGGACATGTCGTTACTCAATCTGATATCTAAGGAGAAACTTTGGGTTTGTTAGGGACAAAAACAAGTTGACCAGCACCATATAATACAAGTAATGTAGGCCCTAATACAAGCAGATCCTCTAAAAGTAATGTCCAATAGTTGGTTTCTTGGGCCTTGGACCATTGTATTGGTAGATCAAGAGGTCTTATCGATTAAGGTAAGTTTGTTCAGGTTTTCAGAACATCGTAATTATATATTACTACTTTCTTGACAACGGCTAGCCTATAATTGGCATCGTAGATATATATTTACATATAATTGTCTTGGTTCTTGCGGTCCTGGAGGCTGTACATAAATATTAGATTTGCCCCTGTTAAATATAGTAAATCGCATTTTCTTTTCGAAATTACATTTTTGACAATGGTAGAGATGTGGTACTTGCAAATTTGTATCTAATTTTGTGTGTTACAAGTTGAATAATACGCATGATATGAATATAAACCATTTAAAATAGCTGCCATTTTAACATTTTCAATTCTATTTAAAAAAAATTCAATAGGGTTTTATATGAGCACACTATATTCCTCTGTACCGAATTTCATGTTAATATTTGTGACCTATATCGTGCTTACGTACAGAAAATTATGACAACAATGACAGATGGACAGCATGTCGAAAAATAAGTTTCCTAAGGTCATGTAACGTGAAGATTAGTCAAAAAATAGAATCCAAAATGGTTTCCGATTACCAAACTTACCCTAATTAAAACAAGAATTCCAAACAAGAATCCCAAACAATTTTAGATCGTTAAACATGTATTATATATATATATATATATATATATATATATATATATATATATATATTTTTTTTTGCAGGAAAATCCGAAGAATGTATACACCTTGTACAAATATCTAAAATACCAATTAAACATTTAGTCAATGGAAAAATTGCCTAAAGTAAATTGGGGTAAAGTATGTTTCAGTAATGATGGACAGGCCATTGATCTGTCCTCAATAAACCATCACATGGTTCACATAGTACACACGAAGCTTAATAACTGTATCAACTCACTACGAAGCTATTTGAAAGACAAATCCATCCCTAAACTGTCATTAAACTTCAAACCATTTGAATTCCAGTTGTGTTTATACAGTAGGGAGCTAGATCCCTCTGACAATTAGGGTTACCTAGTTTTACTTTAAGTAGTAATTTCGCCGTTTAAAGTTTATCAATTGTACCAAAAATGTATGTTATAAACAATAGTTAAATGTGTATTATAATAAATGCAACATTATTCCAACACACGCCTGGTAGATTTTTGCTCTTGTTATATTTTATGAAAACCTTGGTAAAATTATAAATAAGTATTGAGCTTGACTTGTGAGATAATATTAGATAGACTAAAACTCAAACAAAAGATTACGTTTACTTAATCAAACGCGTTTCGAAAAAGTCGCCATTCTCAGTGATACATGAGCTACTAAACTAACTTATTAACTACTTTTGTGAGATATTGTATTCGAGTGTTAGTGTAATCTATCTTGGTCAAATTGTCTAGACAAATATTTCTTAGAATAACGAACCAAATTATTAATTCTCTTTTCCGGTGAAAAACAGTATTGTTTTACTTTTTTAATAATCACTAATGTTTTTTCTTAAATATTTTATTGTTCATAGCTTCATTATGTTTTGTAAAATAATATTCAAATTTAAGTTATCCAACTTTAACAAATTTTAGAATAAAATATTCTTTGAGAGCATTACTGAAACTATAAAAAGAAATATCTATAATTTGTGTAAATTACTTCGATCTATTGATTTGTGATCGATATTTGTGCGATTATTTGTGCATGATCCAGTTTCTCAACATTATTCTATTGCACTCCTGGGTTAGATTCTAATAAATTTCATTCTTGAAAAGTAAAAATCTTGATTAAATTTTATAGAAATTGTTAAAATCATTTCCAATACTGGCAAAACAAAGAAGATTTAGATCCCAATTATTGTACATACTGTAATATGAAACAATTAAAAACCACTGACTGAACTGTATATTGTAAAAGTCGAAACACACTGACTGATCACGAAATCTCTGGATCCAAGAAGCCTATAGCTTAGAATTTTTAAAAGTGGTTTGGGGTAAATCTGTAGACGCGTACTAAGAAAGATTTTTGAAAATGTTCCACTCCAAGGGTGTTTTTACCCCTAAAACATATCTCTGAATCCAGGAAGCCTAGAGGTATGAATTTTTTAACATCGTTTGGGATAGGTCTGTAGATGCGTACCAAGAAAGATTTTTGAAAATGTTCCACTACAAGGGTGTTTTTACCCCTAAAACATATCTCTGAATCCAGGAAGCCTAGAGGTATGAATTTTTTAACATCGTTTGGGATAGGTCTGTAGATGCGTACCAAGAAAGATTTTTTAAAATGTTCCACTCCAAGGGTGTTTTTACCCCTAAAACATATCTCTGAATCCAGGAAGCCTAGAGGTATGAATTTTTTAACATCGTTTAGGATAGGTCTGTACATGCGTACCAAGAAAGATTTTTGAAAATGTTCCACTCCAAGGGTGTTTTTTATCCTTAAAATATATCTCTGAATCCAAGAAGCCTAGAGCTATGACTTCTTTAACATCGTTTGGGATTGGTCTGTAGATGCGTATCAAGAAAGAGTTTTGAAAATGTTCCACTCCAAGGGTGTTTTTACCTCGAAATCTTATCTCTGGATCCAAGAAGACTAGAGCTATGAATTTTTTAAATATTTTTTGAGGTAGGTCTATATGTGCATACTAAGAAAGGGTTTTGAAAAGGGGGTTTTTTACCCATAAAACAAGTATTATATCTGTTATTTATGGGTAGATTTTCATCAAAATTGGCGTGTTGCTGTATTTGATCATAATTTATTTCCATAGCACCACCATTAGTGCTGTACTAAAAAAAATATTAAATTTATTTAACAAGTTAGCGTTTGTTTCCCAATATATTTAAATATTTTTAATTGTATAAAATATTTTAATTTATTTTATTAATTAACTGTTCAAGGAACTGTTAACCTTCTGAAGGATTTAAAACATCGTGAAAGTTTTTTTACTGCCATTTGATCCTATATTTTAAAATACAAACAAGTTGAATTATATAAAAATCAGAAAACTAATGTAAATTATAAACATGTTCAAAATGTTTTCACTTATACAAAGTTTGCTAGGGCGTCTCCCCCCCCCCCCCCTATTAAGCTAGCTGATGGCCCCAGTTTCACCTGGGGATAGTTTTATAATGATTTTTTTTTTATTTCAATTTAATGGTGGTGGTATTGAAATAAATAATGCCTAAATACAGCACACCAATTTTTATCAAAATCGACCCATAAATAACAAAGATATGATACTTGTTTTAGGGGTAAAAACACCCTTAGAGTGGAACATTTTCAAAACATTTTCTTAGTATGCGTATACAGTCCTACCTCAAACCATCTTAAAAAATTCATACCTCTAGGCTTCTTGGATCCAGAGATTTCGTGATCAGTCAGTGGGTTTTGACTTTTATATATAGAACGATTAAAAAATTAGTTAAACATTTTTGAAATAAAGAATATTGAAAATTTTCAGTAGTTTTTATATGATATAAGAGTCTAATATTTAAAATTGTAAGTCATTTTTTGTAATTTATATAAATTATATTTGTTATTACTAACAACAAAGCTAAAATAAAACGTTAAACATGCAGCTTACGTAAGAAAACTCCACGAAACCATTGCAATTTATAGCCTATACTCTGTAAAATTATCGAAATATTGTTGGACTGAAGTAATTTGACTTAAATATTTTCCAAATATCAATTCATATAGAAATTGTCAGTGAATTGGTGTAAAGTATATTTGGGTAATCATTAATTTGCTATTGACACAACCTTACTTAACTAGCACATGATTCAGATAATAAACAAGAAGCTTAATAACTGTATCAACTCAGTAGGTAGCTATTTGAAAGACAAATCCATCCCTAAACTGTCATTAAATGTCGAACAACTTGAATTCCAGTTGTTTGACTTAACCTTCAACTTTTATTAATTGTAACAAAAATATTCATATATTATTAAAAAACTGTGTTTAAATAAACATTATTGCAACACTTTCGTGATTAAATATTCGTTCTTGTTTTATGAAAAGTTTGGTAAAGTTGTGTACACAAGTATTTCTCAGAATAATGAAGTCTGGACTAAAATATTAATACTCTTATCCGGTGCATAAATGTTGTTGTACTTTTTTTAATAAAGTCTGATGTTTTTCCTTAAACTGTAACAGTTCACTGCTTCATGTTGTTTTGTAAAACAATATTCACATTAAACTTTAATTTAACAAACTTTATAATAGAATATTCTGTTATAGAGTTATTGGAAATATCTATACTGTGTGTAAATTTACTTTAGGGATTCCATGATTCAGTTTTGCATCATTATTTTATTACACTTCTAGTTAAATATTTGTTCTTAAATGTGAAAATCTTGATAAAATCATTTAGAAATTTTTGAAACCATTTCCAATACTGTCAAAACTATGAAGATTTTCATCTCAATTATTCTACGTAATATGAATTAATTATTAGACACACATTTTTTTTTTGTAATCACATATTTAGAAAATTTTCAATAAATTCTATAGTTTTTAATATTTCAGTAGTTTTCAATATGGTCACATAAGAGACTACATTACATTTTTGTAACTCGTGTAATTATATGTGCTATTACTTTCTAAGAGATGCTGAAACTTGGAGAAAGTTATGGAGTTGATTAAAAACTAGGTGTTGAATTTTTCGCGGAAGTATAAGTTTTGATGTTTTCTGAATTCGAAAAAAAGTTTTTATGTCTACGTGTCATCTATCTAGTTTTCACAACTCTATCGAGTCCTCTGTTTGAGGTTATTTGTTAATGATGCAAGTTCAATTTTATTATTATACATTTTTCGGACATTTGCCACCATTTGTGTGTTAAAAATCAAAACACGACGTTTCGGGAATAAGAATCAATTCCCGTTATCAAGTGACTAAAAACTAAAGAAACATGAAACTAGTAACTAAGCCTATGTAAGAAGTAAAATTAAATAAGAATACCACCAACCTTAATATCTAAGCATGCATCTCAGAGCTAAAACTGAGAAGTCAAAAAACACAATCACGGTAACACACAACTAACGGCAAATACGTGTTGTTGTATCAAAGATACAGCAACAAGTGACTCTATCGAGTCGATCCATTTTAATCAAATTTGGTATACAGGTATGTTGATATGTTTTGGACATATACTGGGGAAAGCCTACTATAAAGTAGGAACACAAAATTCCGAGTTTTTAAAATCAGCTATAATAATTTTGATAAATCTTTACTAAAATATAAGCTTTAAGACCAAAACACACACGTATACTCTTCAAACTCCAAATTGTCGCCATCTTTTAAAACGTCAATTCGTGAGTTATTGATAAAACAAACCTATAGAAGATATCTGTATCCGATTTATCGATTTCATTATTTTTTTGGGCGAAATGTAAAGATTAATAACCCAAACCAGTTTATAAATATAAAATAAATTAAAAAGATTTTTCAAAAACGATTAAATTATCAAAATCGAAACCAAACTTTCTCAGTCAATTAAAGATGATATCGTCAAATTTTAAGACTAGTTTATGAGACAAGTTAACTAAGTATAAACTTTACTTAAAGATACAAATAAGCTTCAAAATAATTTAAATAAACCTAAGACGGCCGTCTATGGTTAATTTTTGCTTTTTAATTAACAGCTACAGAACTAAAACTTTTGGGGACTAGTAGCTCAGTTTGGGTATATTTTTGTGGATGGATGTGTGAGAAAGTTTGTGCTTTGTTTTAGCACAGTTTATTGTGCTAACATCAGACTATGATGACGACTTGTATTGGACATGTCCAAATTACTTTATCTGGTGGTATCTAAGGAGAAACTTGGAATAGTCAAAAACCAAATTTCCCACACACTTTTAGAACGTTAACAACCCTCAGGGGCGCACTTTTGTTAGTACAGATCTGACAAATCCGAAGGGACTTAGCTGGATTTACGCCTTTTTCATGTAGTCTTGGGTTAGATCTATCTCTTTCATTTTTCCTATGCAGTCTATCTTGAACAACTCTTGTTCTTTTTCAAACCTGATTTGAATATTCAAATATTCCAGGAGTCTTTATTTTATGATCTTTTTTAAACATTTTTTATAAGGCTCTGATGACCGAGGGGTTTTTCCTCTTTAAACAAGACAAAAAAGAACGTTAAAATTACGGCTTTTAAAAACGCAATTGAATTGATTGTAATTTATATACTCTGTATAAGTATCGAAGTACTAGTCGACTGGACTATTTTTAAATATCTCTCAAATAACAACACATTTAAAAATTGTCAGTGAATTGGTGTAAAGTATATTTAAGTAATCATTAATAGGCCATTGACCTATCCTCAGTTAACTATGTCATGGTTCAGATTGTAAACATGATGCTTAATTACAAGTACATACGTCAACCCACTAGGAAGCTATTTAAAGACAAACCCATCCCTAAGCTGTCATTAAACGTCAAACCACTTGAATTCCAGTTATATTTAGAGTATAGGATTTAACACTACTTGTCAGTTTTATTATAAGTGGTGACTTAACCTTAAATTTTAATTAATTGTAACAAATATATTTATGTTTTTAAAATTTTTTTCTTATACCATTATTGCAACACTTAGCCTACCTGATTAAATATCCTTGGATTTTTGCCCTTATGATATAAGTTAAGAAATTGTGTACTCATGTATTTCTCAGAGTAATGAAATCTGGACTAGATCATTAATTCTCTTCCTGTGCAAAAAATGTTCTTATGCTTTTTTTAAATAAAATCTTATGGTTTTCCTTAAACTGTAACCATTTAAAGTTTCATTAAGTTTTGTAAAACAATATTCACATTAAACTTTAATTTATTAAATTTTATAAAAGAAAGTTCTGTGAAAGCATTGCATTCCTAGACATATTAGGATGAGTTACATTTAAAAAAAATTTACTTTAAGATATATTTTGATTGTGCTATTGTCCATACAAACTCATATACTTAAGTAGACTTTATTTACCACTAGAATAGTACGTCTTTGAAAAAAATATTTATCAGAAGTTTAATTAACGTATTTTTTAAGTGTCATAAAGAATTGAATAAAATTATAATCATTTGAACTGGTTTACAATCAATCAGCTGTATTCATTACTGAAGTCTCATTGGTTCTTGTTAATGACGTCATTGATATATATGACGTAGTTCTTTTAGTCGCTTCCATATAAAGGAGAACTTAGTAAAGGGATAGAAATGTTGAGGCGTGTTATTTAAATATGACGTCGACTAAGGCATTCTTTAGTGTAAAGGGACAGTTAAATGTGTCCTTAAGGAAGTCCTAGTAATATTCATAAATACGGGTCTAAGGGAGAACAATGATCTCAAGAACTTGTAGAATGTTAAACAAACGATTTTAAAAAGAAAATGTATTGAAGCTGTTACAATCAATATCATATAACCTCTCTGCAAACTTTTAGAAATATTCAACGTGAATAGTGGATTACTTCAAGGTAATCCTCTATCCTGACACTTGTTTAATATTGCGTTAGAAAAAATATAAGCAAGAGCTGAAACATTCGTAAGAGTATTTAACAAATTTGTAATTTTTGGGTTACACAGATGACATTAATATAGTCAGAAGAACAATATCTGCGATTGTGGAAACATTAATTAATATCGAAAGAGAAGCGAAAGAAGCGGGACCTACTTTTAATGAGTGTAAAACATAGTGAATGGTCTCATAGCACAGAAGAAGAAATTTGGCACGTTTCTAACAAATTATGGATAAATTCGAAATGCGAGACAAATTTGTTTATTCAGTTTCACTCGTAAACTGTCGATATAATAAGAACCTGTAAAAGGTAATATATATATTATTACAATCTTCACAAATAAATTTCTTCACCTCTTCTAACTAAATTCACAACATTAATTTTACATAATCTTTGATATTGTCAGTATGATTTCGAAACATCTGTTTTAACAGAGAACCAAGAAAATAGTTTAAAGACTTTCGCAAGAAAAGTGCTTAAGAAAGTATATGGAGCAGTACGAGTGAATGGCTTCTGGAGAAGAGGGTACAATAATGAATTGTACAAACAGTACGAAGAACCAGATGTGGTGTATAAAATAAAACTAGGATGCTTGTGAGGGACGCGATATGTCATTCGACAACAGGAAACGGTCCCGTAAAAGAAAATACTCCAAGCAAGACCAGGAAACAAGAAGGTCGGGTAGATCTAAATTAAGAATGATGGATGGAGTGAACTGGAGATATTAAGTGGATAGACAGATGGAGTCCGAATTTGAAGGAAGCCATGTCCCATTCCGGGTTGTAGTGTCAGTGATGATTGTAATCACACATTAGTAATGATGTCACTGTAGAAGTATGGAAGTACGATTAAAGTATTTTTACTTAAATATTTTTAAGTAGTAATTAAACCATTATTTAATGAAAATTATCAATGAAACCGAGTAAAAATCTGGTATATTTGAGTAATGATGAATCATTGAAGTATCCTCACTTAACCATCACCTGTTTAGATAGTAAACATGAAGCTTAATAAGTGCATCAATTTAGTAGGAAGCTATTTGAAGACAAACAACCCTAATCTATCATTTAACATCAAACCAGGTGATATTCAGTTGTACATAATGAGCGAGTTCTAAATGAAATTTACTTTAAGTGTCTTAAATATAAACTTTTAATTACTATTTAATTTAAAAAAATAAAGATTATAATTTTTTTAAATATCTAGATTTAAAAATACATAAATAAATTTACTCCTGTAAAATCGAACACACAATAAGATAAACACCAAAGCTTACAAATTTAAGTTCTAACAAAAATGAGTATGAAAAGTTGTATTTATTTGTATCACATCATTATTCTATTACACTCCTGGTTAAATATTCGTTCTCCTTTAACATATATTTTTTAAAATATACAATTGTTAACTAGAAATGTCAAACAATATTTTAATGGCCTGTTGACTGGATAAAACAATTTCTTTGGAGAAATGTAAAAATATAAACAATTAATTGGACCTTAATGCCCAGAAAACCAAACCGTGTTTAAGAGCCCGTTGTCTGTAAAGATGAAACCATCGTGTAAGAGCCGATTTTCTGAATAAAATTAAACAATCTCTCTTTGGAATCTTTGGAATACAAAAACATCATTTGGTAGCCTGTTAACTAGAAAGACAAACAACAATCCATTGAGGTAATGTAAGCTGAAAAGAAAACTAATAGTAGTTGGGTTCTGATACATGGTAAACCAAACAATCTTTTAAGAGTCTATAAATTGGAAAAAATAAACAACCTTTTGTGGAGCCCAGTAGTACTAAGGACCAAACGATCTTTTGGGAGCTTCTTGATCGGAAAGCTGCTGACTGAATAAACCAAACAATCACTTAGGAACCTGTTTTTAAAATATTTTTGCTTTGGAAGTGGGAAAAACGTGATGAAATTGGGTACATACGTATTTCTCAGAAAAAGATAGGCTGTATAAATTATAAATTATTTCCTTCGGTGAAAAAATGTTGTTGTAATATTTTAATAAAGCCTTGTGTTTTATCCTAATAGTTTACTGTTTACTGCTTCATTTTGTTTTGTAAAATATATTCACGGTAACCTTTAATTTAACAAACTTTATAATAGAATATTCAGTGAAAGCGTTCCTGGAAATATAAATACGGTTTACTTTTTTCAATTTACTGTTGCTAACAGATTTTTCTCTCTTTTTTTTCCCCCAATTTTTCAATTGAAGAAAATATCTATATTTTATATTTCATAAATACCTGTATTTACTCGTAAGTATAATGCTCGCAGTCCTGTTTTTGTTTCTAACTTTATACATATGACGTACGTCCCGCCTATCAATCATGCATTTTTGAATCTGTCATAAATTGATAAAACTTTATTGGCATTAATTTGAATAATGCACGTCATAATGTCACGTTTAGTTCAACACACACATCACATTTAAAATTGTTACATACGCATAACCTGGCGCACGGGTTTGAATGATGCATTTATCTCGTTTACGTGTACATGTGTCCGTTAACTTAATCTATAATATGCGTCAACAGTCTTTAACGTTTATTTAAATGATGTAGTTTTTTTCGGAAAAATTTATTCCTTTTTTTTTTAAGTTTTATTACCACTGATAATTACAATAACTGGGAATAAGAGTATATTCATTGGGGGGGGGGGGGGCGCTAACATAGCTAGACTAATGAAGACTGGAGAGTAGTTAACACACGGGAGGGTATGTAGAAGTATTGCTTAATACAACTGTAGATATTTTATAATTTTATATGTGAATTTCATGAATCGTTTTAAATTCAACACGAAACTTTCATCATCAAATTCTCTATTAAAAATCCAAAAAAAAAAAAAATCCATATAAATTGACACCCAGTCGTCTATAAACCTTAATTATAATTTTCGAATAAAGTAGTAGATTATGATTTTACAAAGATTTAAATAAGGTAAAACATTATAAAATGATGTTTAAGTGAGTGGAACAATTTGTATACACATACAAACGACCCAATACATTACGTCAGAATTTCAATTTTTATATTTACTTCTATAGAATCTATCTGATATAGGTGGCAATTTTTTGCGACAGCTCTAACCTCTTGAAATGTGTTGAACATTAAATAAATCTGGATTAAGTTATATCTAGTGAATTTCGTCCATGAGGTGGAATCTAGTGGCTACCAATTGATTTTATGTTCCATTTTCTACTACTACTAACCCTATTTTTTAATATTTACCGGTAGTTTTAGATAGTAGTAGTTTTCTTGATACAGTAGAAGCAAAAAATACTATTTTAAACTATTAAAAAAACAAACAAAAATCATAGCTATTAGACTGTAATTTAAAATTTTATAAAAAAGATAACTGATTTTTAAAAATAAATAGTAAATATAAATGCACGATAGCTGTCTAATACTTTTCTTTCTAGCTATTTACATGCTCGCCCAAACAAATAAATTCTCTAATTTGTAAATTTGAGAAAAATACAATATTACAGAGATCTCATTATTAGGATGAGATCTTCTGTTTACAATTTCAAAATGGAGGGACAATCGAATACGTGTAAATACATATTAAGAACGTTATATAAAATTAATTCTAAGATTATTTTGTGGAAATTATTAAAATCAATATCGATCCATTTTATTATTCACCGCAAATTGAGGAAACACAGATATTTAAGATTATATTTATATCAATTCAAAACATGCAAAAAACAAATAACCTCATGTGTCATCATTTAATTAAAAATCTCTGTCAAAAGATAAAAAGTTTAAACATTGTCATGTGATATATCAATATTTTATGTAGTAAATACAATTTATTTACGGAAAATTTACAAATGTAATTGGTTAACCATTAAAAAAAACTTTAAATTGCTGTCAAAATTCTTATTGAAACTCAGTTTTCTCTTTCTATAAAATACGCTGAATTTTGTAATTACTTTTTACTGCAAAGTTCAAGGAAGTGATGTACGTGAGGTGAAACCATTAAAATTCTAACATTAACCGACTAATTTTGCTATATAACAACGGAACATAAATATTTAAAACATATCATTCGCGTGCGCATAAAATATAGTTTGGAATAATTTTTCAACGAAACAAATCCGTTAATTTGATCTAAAATGCCAACCACATAATCACACTATAAACACACCTAGTATTTGGATTTTGATCAAGAAAAAACATACATTAAATTTAGAAAAAAAAGATATTACAATAAAATTAATATAGTGTTCATGAACCGTCACTTGCTCTTTGTATATTATAAAAAACTTTTGACAGTGTGGATGGGATCAAGTTGTCGCAGTGAAAATGTATGGCTTGCCAATGAAACTTAGAACAGTACAGATGACATTTATTAGTAACTTGTAGAGGCAGGGTGCGGGGGGGAGGAAAATAGAGCTTTAAAACGACACAAGGTGTGAAGCAGGGTACTTCCTTATCAGCTCTTCTATTTAATTTAGCGCTGTACAAAATAGTTGAGAAAATAGATATCGGTAGTACTTATTATGCGGATGACAGCATTATGGAATAGAAATCAAGCAGCACTGAGAGAAAAGTTTGACTCGCAAGACAAAGAACCCGACAAATTGGTCTTGAAATAAATACAGTATAACAAACACACAGAACACAATTCTCACAAAAAACACGCCGCAAAGTATCAGACGCGTTTCAACGACAAGGTCGTCCTCTTCAGTGATACACGAGCTACACCAATCAAACTATATGGTTATAACTATAGTTTCTATACTATATACTATATAACTTTATATAAATTGTGTTCTGTGTGTTTGTTATACTGTATAATTTTTCTCATAAGTCAAGCTCAACATTTAATATTGAAATAAATGTAAAGAAGATAGATATGTGAAAATGACGTCATAGGAAGTGCGGGAGTTGGTTTGGAAAATTTAGTTTGGGAAGTTTTTAAACTTGAGGTGTAGGTAATGTGTGTAGGTTTTTATCATGTGTGGATCTAAATAGAATAAACATGATATCTAAAGAAATCAACAAAAGAAATGTTTTCGGAAAAACATTTATTTTCTTGTTTTTTAAAGGGAATACAAAAAAAGGAAGAAAGGAGCTTAAATAATATTAAATAATAATAGGAGCTTAACTCTTAGCCCACGAATACTCTAATAACGTCAGGGTCTGAGAAGAACAAGAATCGGTCATGGGAGATTTGATAAGAAAAGCGTACTATGCCAGCTTACAACTGTTGAAGTCAAAGCTGATCAGCCAATTAACTAAAATGAAAATTTATATTATCTTTATTCCTTTGGCTCGGTGGAGACGTATTGAGCGGAGACATCGACACATTCAGTTGACAATGCCAATACGCTACCCGTCATTAAAAGGGAAAGTAATACAAAAAATCAATGGGCCAGTTTAAGAATGTAAATAGTAGAAACCCCTGAGGAAATGATAGCATATTGGACAGTAAGGATGTCGTGCGATTTGTGAAGACGAAGAAGTTGAGTTGCTTTGGAATTGTCGAGTCGACCAATCGTAGAGTTTGGTGAGACAGATTTTGTTGGGCAGAATGGATGGCGTAAGAAAGAGAGGGAAAAGGAAATTATGCAGGACTTAGAGCGATACCTGAGAATTTTGAGTGTATGGAACTGGTAAAGAGTGAGAGGAACTAGCTGAGAATGGGAAACTGGCAGAGAGGGCCAGGAACTGGCAGAGAGGGCCAGGAACTGGCAATGAGTGCGAGGAACTGTCAGAGAGTGCGAGAAACTGGCAGAGAGTGCGAGGAACTGTCAGAGAGTGCGAGGAACTGTCAGAGAGTGCGAGAAACTGGCAGAGAGTGCGAGGAACTGTCAGAGAGTGCGAGGAACTGTCAGAGAGTGCGAGGAACTGTCAGAGAGTGCGAGGAACTGTCAGAGAGTGCGAGGAACTGGCAATGAGTGCGAGGAACTGTCAGAGAGTGCGAGAAACTGGCAGAGAGTGCGAGGCACTTGGTGAGAGTGTAAGGAATTGTCAGACAGTGTCTGGTGGAAAGTGCGATGAACTGGGAGAGTGGGCCAGGAACTTGCAGAGAGGGCCAAGAACTGGTAGATAGTGTGAGGAACTTGGTGAGAGTGTGAGGAATTGTCAGACAGTGTCTGGTGGAAAGTGCGATGAACTGGGAGATAGTGCGAGGAACTGGCAGAGAGGGCCAGGAACTGGTAGATAGTGTGAGGAACTTGGTGAGAGTGTGAGGAATTGTCAGACGGTGTCTGGTGGAAAGTGCGATGAACTGGGAGAGAGTGCGAGGAACTGGCAGAGAGGGCCAGGAACTGGTAGATAGTGTGAGGAACTTGGTGAGAGTGTGAGGAATTGTCAGACAGTGTCTGGTGGAAAGTGCGATGAACTGGGAGAGAGGGCCAGGAACTTGCAGAGAGGGCCAAGAACTGGTAGATAGTGTGAGGAACTTGGTGAGAGTATGAGGAATTGTCAGACAGTGTCTGGTGGAAAGTGCGATGAACTGGGAGAGAGGGCCAGGAACTTGCAGAGAGGGCCAAGAACTGGTAGATAGTGTGAGGAACTTGGTGAGAGTGTGAGGAATTGTCAGACGGTGTCTGGTGGAAAGTGCGATGAACTGGGAGAGAGTGCGAGGAACTGGCAGAGAGGGCCAGGAACTGGTAGATAGTGTGAGGAACTTGGTGAGAGTGTGAGGAATTGTCAGACAGTGTCAGGTGGAAAGTGCGATGAACTGGGAGAGAGTGCGAGGAACTGGCAGAGAGGGCCAGGAACTGGTAGATAGTGTGAGGAACTTGGTGAGAGTGTGAGGAATTGTCAGACGGTGTCTGGTGGAAAGTGCGATGAACTGGGAGAGAGTGCGAGGAACTGGCAGAGAGGGCCAGGAACTGGTAGATAGTGTGAGGAACTTGGTGAGAGTGTGAGGAATTGTCAGACAGTGTCTGGTGGAAAGTGCGATGAACTGGGAGAGAGGGCCAGGAACTTGCAGAGAGGGCCAAGAACTGGTAGATAGTGTGAGGAACTTGGTGAGAGTGTGAGGAATTGTCAGACAGTGTCTGGTGGAAAGTGCGATGAACTGGGAGAGAGTGCGAGGAACTGGCAGAGAGGGCCAGGAACTGGTAGATAGTGTGAGGAACTTGGTGAGAGTGTGAGGAATTGTCAGACATTGTCTGGTGGAAAGTGCGATGAACTGGGAGAGAATGCGATGAACTGGGAGAGAATGCGAGGAACTGGCAGAGAGGGCCAAGAACTGGTAGATAGTGTGAGGAACTTGGTGAGAGTGTGAGGAATTGTCAGACAGTGTCTGGTGGAAAGTGTGATGAACTGGGAGAGAGTGCGAGGAACTGGCAGAGAGGGCCAGGAACTGGTAGATAGTGTGAGGAACTTGGTGAGAGTGTGAGGAATTGTCAGACAGTGTCTGGTGGAAAGTGTGATGAACTGGGAGAGAGTGCGAGGAACTGGCAGAGAGGGCCAGGAACTGGTAGAAAGTTGTTGGGGAGAGAAGAGAATGGAGGTGAATAGTTGAGAAAAGTAAAGGTCACTATGATCTGTAGAACTACGGAAGAAGAAGAAGATAATTAAATTATATATTTTTATTTGTCATCCGCTCAAAATATTTCCAAAAGCATCAGAAAATTTCATTTGTTCCCCTCAATCGTTTTTCAATACAGTTTTTTCTTGTTTGAGTTAAATGGGCGTAAAACATCATAATACTCAAAATGTATAACTCAATTGAGTGCGAATGTCCCACATATAAAATCTAACCTATTGTCTTAAATTAGATTATAATTAACTATTACATTGGATTGTAAAGACATTAGTCATACAGTATCAAAATGTAGTACAGCGATAGTAAAAAAAAAACACTGTCCATTTTGTGTAGAGTTATATACACGACAACTATGTTAGTTTTATAATATAGAATTCGAGTTAATACCTTCACATAACGAATTGTGATTCGGATTTCATTGTAATATGAATTAATATAGACATTTAGTTAAACAAAATATTTTAAATAGAGCCATATTGATACGCTCTGTTAGATTTCAATCAGTTTTAATATGAACACACAGACAGCATATCAAAAATAACGTTTTCTAAATCTGAAGCTAAATGTTTAGTTAAGATAATAAACTACTGTGAATATTATATTTGTTGGAGATACAAATAAACAATAATCAGAAAAATATGTAAGATTTCATAAGACAATTTTGAACAAATATAAACATGTATAAAATTCCAAAATATCAACACCGTTAGTAATTTGACTGATTATACTAATTATTAAATATATAAAAAAAGGCTGAATCATGTTAAAGTCATTTGTGTATTAAGGGTGTACTTTGTCGCACCCGAAGGCGGAAATTTTTCGAGAGCGACAAAGATACTTTACGCCCTTAGTATACTCAAAACATTTTCTATAGTTACAGTTTTACTTTTATTTTTAACATGACGTGTTGAATATCACGTGTTTCAATGCTTGCTTGAAATACTTGTTATCAACCCAAATAAAACACAAAACTTTGACAAACTCTGTCATGACTAGAGCACTCTCCCTATCATTCTAGAACATTTCACTGCATTCTAGCGGTAACTACAAACACTAGAAGGGGTGAACATTCTATCCAATATTCTTTCCAATATTTCAAATAAGTATGACTACAAAATATCCATACAGTAGAAGCAGGCTCGAGCTGAATTTTTAATAAACTTAAATGTGAACATTGTGTTAGTATATAAAATTCCGACTTGTTTAAATTTGTTTGTACTAAAAACTAATATAGTAACTCTATATTCTTGTTTGACTTTTACCCTGTTTTCAATTACAGTTACAAGATCTATTAAATGTAAAATGGTCGATTTGTGATAAGTTTCTACATATAATTTGTCTTTCCCATAATTAAGTGAATTTACAAAAAGATAAATTTTTTTATACATGCTTGTTGATGAGCATGATACTAACTTGTTTTATAATTTTCGAGAGTGCTACAGATTTGTGAGGTACTAGTTTGTTCTGTTGCAATAATTGTGTACCAGCTTGTTTGTGGGAGTATATGTATGCCAACTTGTTTTTTAATGTTAAAGTGTGCTATAGATGGGTGAGGTACCAGTTTGTTCTGTTGCAATTGTGTACTAGCTTATTGTGAGTGTATACTTGATGCCAGCATGTTTTTTAATGTTCGAATATGCTACAGATGTGTAAGGTACCAAGCTTGTTCGTGTTGCAATTGTACCAGATTGTTTGTGAGAGTATATGAATGCCAACTTGTTTTTTAATGTTTAAGTGTGTTGTAGATGTGAGATGTACCAGTTTGTTCGTGTTGCAATTGTGTACCAGCCTGTTTGTGAGAGTATATGTGTGCCAATTTGATTTTTAATGCTTGAGTGTGGTACAGTTGTGTGAGGTTGCAAATTGTTCGTGTTGCAATTGTGTACCAGCCTGTTTGTGAGAGTATATGTGTGCCAATTTGATTTTTAATGCATGAGTGTGGTACAGATGTGTAAGGTAGCAGATTGTTCGTGTTGCAATTGTGTACCAGCCTGTTTGTGAGAATATATATGATGCCAGTTTGTTTTTTTAATGTTCGAGTTGCTGCAAATGTGTGTGGTGCCAACTGTTTAAGTTGTAGGTGTGAGATGTACCAACTTGTTTGTGAGAGTGTGAAATAGTTGTGGAATCAGCTTGTTTCTTTTGAGTGAGTACGGTACAGATGTGAATGGTACTAGCTTTTTTGTAGTTTGGAATATAATGAATATCAATTTGAAGTAAAAAATTGTTGTACTTTGGTTGTGTTTTTTAAAGCTAATCTTTAACTTCTATAGTTTTATACACGAATAACATAATACCAAATAATAATATAAATATTATAACTAGGTCTATTTATCTATTTTCTTTCTGTATGACTGCAATTCTTATGACTAGTTGAAACGTATGTAAGATATTCAAAATATCAAGTTTCTGTATTTTCGCCAGAATAAAAACGAGCCAGAATAAATATAACACAAACTTGTTAAATTGCGAATATAGAGAGGCCATTTTGTAGTCGATTTTCTTCTTGCTTGACCTAAAAGCATGTTATCAGAACTGGTCGAGATAGTAGAATAGCAATGCAATACAAACTTATCACACTTGTAAAGTTTTATGAAAGTGTTCTTGAAGTTTTTAATTGATGCACTCTTTATGTGCATTGCAGTTCATCTTGAGTGTAATGAAGTTTATTATAATATAGTCTCAATAAACATTGAAGGGGAAATTTCATATCTTGAACAAATAAGAGATTTCATTACTTTATTTTCCTAGTTTTGAAAAGAATTGATAGTTAAGTTTTTATGTAGAAATATTCATGATAAATAGAATGAAGAAAGAGTTTCTGAGTTGTTGTTTAGAATTGTATTAAGTAATTATCATGTGTTACCAGAGCACCGTATATACTCGTTATATGAAAAAAAAAAAAAAGTCATTGTTTATAATTTTTTAACGAAATTGATGGTGTAGGCCTATATAATAATTATCAATTTTTTTATTATTAATAATTAGTATAATAATTTTAGTATAGTAATAATTATTAATATCTTTAACAAATCTAACTAAACATATTAAATTATTATTTCAACAGCCTTTTAACGTAATATAAGTTATGACTTATTATTAATGAAAAATTATTGAAGTCATAGTATTTTATTTAAACTCTTTGTTGTATTTTTGAAAGTCATCTGGAAAAAAATATTGTTCCTCGTTAACTCTTTAGTAGTTAATAATCATGTACAAAACTCATAATGAATAGTTTTATTCATTGACATAATACTTGTGTAAGCTTTAATCGCAAAGTGAAAGAAAATATAATTTTATTAAGACGACGTTTGAATGGTTACGTCATCATCTTTAATTGTTGAAATAAAATTATTTCCGTAAATGCCATTTTTTTTTACAATTATTCAATGGTGCAAGATAGAACCAAACTTTCAATACAAAAAATGTTTGTTTTCAAAAGGTCTCTCAAATGGTACAATTTTCAATCTAGGTTGGTATTTGAATTTTTTTACTTTTTGCTCTATAAAAGTTATTAAAGTTTGAAATTTATTAAAAATTTGAAAACTACATAGAAGTCCATACTACCCCATATCTCCTGAAAGGGTGTGTTCTTGTAAAATTAGGAAAAGAAAATGGGTTGCCCTATCTTTGTTAGGGAGCTGACAGTCACATTTCCCGCTAAAAACTATATATATATATATATATATATATATATATATATATATATATAAATTGTGTCACACTCTGTACAGTAATGAAAAGATAACAAAAAATTTTTTGCTCCAAAATGTTCAGAAAAGGAGCATTTTTTGCTTTAAAATGAGGTATCTAATTGCGAAAAAGGGGGTACTAATTGGAAGGAAATTTTTATCTGGTTTCGTTTAGGCGCTACAGATAGTGTCCATGTGGTCTGAAACACCCTGTATATATATTGTAATTATATAAAACAAAGAAAACAAAATAGAGATAAAAACTTCTCTAGGGAAACAACACAATGTGCCCTTTATTTATTTGCAATATATTTGAAGGTAAAATAAAAATATGTTATTACAATTTGTTATATTTCCAAACATGAAGAAACTAAAGTGGTAAACGTTTAATTTCGTTTTATACAATTTCATTAAATGTAACTCAAGTTCTATCAGGTAACATTGACCTTTGATTAGGAGCTAAGTAAAACTTACAAAACACAAAATTAACGTCGTATTTTCTCCATAAAATCGTTTACACAATTGGGTTTGGTATAATAGTTGGTATTTATAAGCAACGCCTACAAAATAGAGATAAATACACCGCGCTAATTAACTTTATAGTTCCAGAATCTCATACATAAATAAAAAAAAAATACTATTTTAGTTTGTTATACTTTCAAACATGAAAAAACTGAGTGTCGTTAAAATCAACTAAAAAGTTACAAGTTAAATTTGGTTTGTTCTTATTTATACAATTTCACTAAAATATCTCAAATTGTAACAGATAATATTGAACTTTTATTACCAGCTTACAAAGTTGCAACTTTATATTTTTATCATATGTTGATTGAAGTTTCCACAAAAATATAAACTTAATATTTTATTTTCTCAATACTTTACAAAATTAGGTTTGTCAATAAGGAGCACTTAAATTTATTCAAAATTTGAATATCAACCATAAGTCATCCAACCATAAAGAAATCGAAGATGGTACTAATTTCGTTATTACGATTTTTTGTAAATTATAAAAATACAATTTAACACAAATTGTCTGGTATATATGATATGTATAATTTATAAATATAAATTAACGATTATTCTGTCAAAATTCTTCAATAAAATTTTTTTTCACTTTCAAAATGTCAAAAATAGTTATGTTGGAATAATCACAAACTAAAATTTGTATATTTTTCCTCGTTTATTTTTAAACTTTCTGTCTAACAGACAGTAAAACATAATCGTTTCAACAAAACGTAAATGAATTTTATCGAAATAAGATAACTTAAGGAAATTGGATAACTTATTGATTGGAATTCTACGAGATAAATCATCGGTTTTCATTAGTAAATTATAAACTTGAAAGAACAAAAGCTCACAGCAGCCGGACACCGGATATCTGACTGCTTTTAGAAAGGAACTCGCTGTACACGTTGCTAAATAACTTGTGCTGTTATTTTAGAAAATTTTACAGTCATATGATATAGGGAGATAAGTTTAAAAATTCATATTTCCATACTGTAATCTGGTCATAGAGTTGGGAACATATCTTACCCTTAATTCAGATCCAGAAAGTACTGACGATGTTTCCACATTAATTGATGGAAGTTCCTGTTACAGTGTACTTCTTGGCCGTCAATATACTGCTTCTTTAAGATAAAGTCAAGATTTCTTCTGCTCCTGCAAACAGAACTCTACTAAAATAATACTGATTAGAAAATTAAGAAGTAGCCTAATTATTGTCTTTTTAGGAAGCACAAAACCAAAACGAAAATAACCCATTTAGCCTTCTGTAAACTTATCGCTTATTTATTGAAATGAACAGTTAAACTGATGTAATAAGCAGAAATTTGTTTAAAAATATTCTAAAAAGTATTTCTAAAAAAAAAAAAAAAAATTTAATTGTCAATGTTACGTTATGATATTTATAACGTAGTATTTTATTATTTTAAACTGAAGTAATTAAAATAGCCAATAGTAAATATGATTTTATTATTTTAAACTGAAGTAATTAAATCAGCCAATAGTAGAAATGATTTTATTATTTTAAACTGAAGTAATTAAAATAGCCAATAGTAAATATGATTTTATTATTTTAAACTGAAGTAATTAAATCAGCCAATAGTAGAAATGATTTTATTATTTTAAACTGAAGTAATTAAAACAGCCAATAGTATAAATGATTTTATTATTTTAAACTGAAGTAATTAAAATAGCCAATAGTAAATATGATTTTATTATTTTAAACTGAAGTAATTAAATCAGCCAATAGTAAATATGATTTTATTATTTTAAATTGAAGTAATTAAATCAGCCAATAGTAGAAATGATTTTATTAATTTAAACTGAAGTAATTAAAATAGCCAATAGTAAATATGATTTTATTATTTTAAACTGAAGTAATTAAATCAGCCAATAGTAGAAATGATTTTATTAATTTAAACTGAAGTAATTAAAATAGCCAATAGTAGATATGATTTTATTATTTTAAATTGAAGTAATTAAAACAGCCAATATTGGATATGATTTTATTATTTTAAATCGAAGTAATTAAAATAGCCAATAGTAGATATGATTTTATTATTTTAAACTGATGTAATTAAAATAGCCAATAGTAGAAATGATTTTATTAATTTAAACTGAAGTAATTAAAATAGCCAATAGTAAATATGATTTTATTATTTTAAACTGAAGTAATTAAAATAGCCAATAGTAAATATGATTTTATTATTTTAAATTGAAGTAATTAAAATAGCCAATAGTAAATATGATTTTATTATTTTAAATTGAAGTAATTAAAATAGCCAATAGTAGAAATGATTTTATTAATTTAAACTGAAGTAATTAAAATAGCCAATAGTAAATATGATTTTATTATTTTAAACTGAAGTAATTAAAATAGCCAATAGTAAATATGATTTTATTATTTTAAATTGAAGTAATTAAAATAGCCAATAGTAAATATGATTTTATTATTTTAAATTGAAGTAATTAAAATAGCCAATAGTAGAAATGATTTTATTAATTTAAACTGAAGTAATTAAAATAGCCAATAGTAAATATGATTTTATTATTTTAAACTGAAGTAATTAAAATAGCCAATAGTAAATATGATTTTATTATTTTAAATTGAAGTAATTAAAATAGCCAATAGTAAATATGATTTTATTATTTTAAATTGAAGTAATTAAAATAGCCAATAGTAAATATGATTTTATTATTTTAAATTGAAGTAATTAAAATAGCCAATAGTAAATATGATTTTATTATTTTAAATTGAAGTAATTAAAATAGCCAATAGTAAATATGATTTTATTATTTTAAACTGAAGTAATTAAAATAGCCAATAGTAAATATGATTTTATTATTTTAAACTGAAGTAATTAAAATAGCCAATAGTAGATATGATTTTATTATTTTAAACTGAAGTAATTAAAATAGCCAATAGTAAATATGATTTTATTATTTTAAATTGAAGTAATTAAATCAGCCAATAGTAAATATGATTTTATTATTTTAAACTGAAGTAATTAAAATAGCCAATAGTAAATATGATTTTATTATTTTAAACTGAAGTAATTAAAATAGCCAATAGTAAATATGATTTTATTATTTTAAATTGAAGTAATTAAATCAGCCAATAGTAAATATGATTTTATTATTTTAAATTGAAGTAATTAAATCAGCCAATAGTAAATATGATTTTATTATTTTAAATTGAAGTAATTAAATCAGCCAATAGTAAATATGATTTTATTATTTTAAATTGAAGTAATTAAATCAGCCAATAGTAAATATGATTTTATTATTTTAAACTGAAGTAATTAAAATAGCCAATAGTAAATATGATTTTATTATTTTAAATTGAAGTAATTAAATCAGCCAATAGTAGAAATGATTTTATTAATTTAAACTGAAGTAATTAAAATAGCCAATAGTAGATATGATTTTATTATTTTAAATTGAAGTAATTAAAACAGCCAATAGTAAATATGATTTTATTATTTTAAACTGAAGTAATGAAAATATCCAATAGTAAATATGATTTTATTATTTTAAATTGAAGTAATTAAATCAGCCAATAGTAGAAATGATTTTATTAATTTAAACTGAAGTAATTAAAATAGCCAATAGTAGATATGATTTTATTATTTTAAATTGAAGTAATTAAAACAGCCAATATTGGATATGATTTTATTATTTTAAATCGAAGTAATTAAAATAGCCAATAGTAGATATGATTTTATTATTTTAAATTGAAGTAATTAAAACAGCCAATAGTAGAAATGATTTTCTTATTTTAAACTTAAGTAATTAAAACAGCCAATAGTAGAAACGATTTTATTATTTTAAGCTGAAGTAATTAAAACCGCCAATAATAAAAATGATTTTATTATTTTAAACTGAAGTAATTAAATAGCCAATAGTAGAAATAATTTTATTATTTTAAACTGAAATAATTCAAACCGCCAATAATAGAAATGATTTTTTTATTTTTTTTCACTAAGAATTCTAAATTTCAGTTTTCTTTACTATTCTACGTCGCATCGATTTGTTCAAAATTAAAATGAAAGCTACCAGAAGCAAGATTATAAATTATTAAAATCGATTTGATAAGCATTTTATACGAAACACTACTTTGTTCTGCAATGGTAGTGAGGATCTTTAAAAGTTAGAACAATATGAATTTTTAATTTTAAATTTATTTAACATAAGTGTAGATTTTGGGAAGTTTATAGTGTTATCGATTTAGCTTTAGATAAGTGTGTTGACAAATTCTTATTTACAGCATTATGCATATCCACACCAATTCGAATGCAGTTAAATGAGAACGTTGTAGACGTCTAACATATTCTGATTTAAATATCTTCTTTATAATAAATCACACTTTGTTGAAACATCTGGTATTGTAGACAAAACATAGTTGAAATATTTCTAATATAAAACATTGTAGAGGATTTGACAGAAAAATAAAGTATATAAAAAAAATCTTCATCTGTACATAGATATTTTATATAAGTTAATTAAATTTATTTACAAAACTAAGACACAGACTCAGTTTATAAAGTAAAATAAGACATTTTAAAAGTTAAACCAAAAACTAAAAATCAATGTTCAAGGGACGGGAAGACTTGATACGACAGAGCAGAGATCAAAAGTGTAGAGTGAAGACTACAAGTTTCAGGGTCTGAATAGTTTTAACGTGAAAATTCGAAAACATGTTTTAAACGAACCTCCTTATTGTGGAAGAAAAACTGCCAGGTATTGGATTGCAGTACAGTAACTACAAGGATTTCCGCCTTGATGTAATAGTTAATAACGACCCTATTCAGGTAATCGCCGGAGAAGAAGCTTTACTGGTCCTCCGTAATGGAATTTACATCACCAGAGACTGCATGCAAGGAATCATTTGTTCTTTTGTGAGGGTTAGTTATAAAACAATGCTTATGGTGTGAGTAATTTATTCATTTGTTAAAAATCACTAATAGCCAGCCAAGAAGAGATTATGAAATCTGTATGAAAATCAGTTATATATTTTGTATATATTGGTCTGTCTAAAATAATCCTTATTGGAATGTTATTTAGATCGTCCGTTTTGTCTGCAAAGTGACATCATCAGTCTTCGCACTTGTCATAATTATAAAACTACACACAATAAATACACAAACGTTCAAACACAATATACAATTTAAAATTCACCAAGTTTGCCACTTTAGTCGTAATCAATGTAGGTTTACATCCTACTATATTGTTCTCAATCAGTTAATTTATCTACAAAACGGACGTAAATAAATAACATTCCATAAGGATTATTTTAGACAGACCAATTAAGATAAATACAAAATAAATTTAAAATAAATAATCCAGAAGCTTGAATCAAAATAAATTAGAAAATCAGTTACCAGATTTAATAAAAATAATTTGTTTTTAGAATGATTTGAGAAGATATTCTATCGAAATTGTAAATTTCGTCTACAAAATTTGGAAAAAGAAAATACTACTTGCTAATATTTTGATATGTAAGTACTACATCGTACAGTGCACTTACATTATATAAATACAGAGCAATATAAACATATTTAAATAAGAGTCTAAAATTTCTTCTACTGGATAAATTTGCCAGAAATTACCATAATTTCTCATGATTTTTACTTAACCATACATTTTCAAAATTGACAGGATAATAGTTATTTGTGCAACTAGTGAGCAAAGTGGCACTTTTTTATACGAGAGAAAAATGTTGACGCACGAGGCTTGCCGAGTGCGTCAATTTTATCGAGTTTAAAAAAAGACACTTTGTTCACGAGTTGCACATTATAGTTTGTCTACAGTTGTTATTTTGTGACAAATAAAAAACATACTGCAGCAGTAACACAATTTAATAAAACATTAATTTAATACAATAGTGTTCAAACAAACAATCAATTACAATTCGATCTTTAATAACTGCATTTTTCTTATTTTTTCAGATTATTTTAAAATCTGAACTGTCCATATTTTAAAACTAACTACACAAAATATAGCAGTAGTGCTAAACAACACATCAACACTGAGTAGAATTTCTCACGTCAAAACTGAGGTTATTTATGAATATTTATTACAAATAACTTAGGTGTATTGTTGAGGAAACGGGATTGCCAACTTCAAAACTCGGCAAACGAAAAATACTCTCAGTGTACATACACTGTCAATCATCTTCATGAATAATTACTTCCTTTTTCAACTTTAAAACGTTGTTTTGTTGTTTATTTATGTTATTTTACATGTAAGAATTAATCTAACCTACATACGGGACATTTCCTGTATATTATAAATCAATTCAAATAAACTTAACCTAAATTTCGTTTTGTTCGGTTGCCATTCGGAATGAGCAAAGTAGTGTGCAAAGTAGTGGGCAAAGTGAAACTGTTGAGAAATCAGCTGTTTTGCAAACTAATTTAAATGAACAAAATGCCACATTGTCAACAACTGTAGACCAATTGCATTTTTTACATAGTTTATATACTCTTTGTTCTCTAAATCTTTAAAACTACAAATATATAAATGTCTTTCGAACTGGTTAAATAATTGTGGAATATTTTGTAGATTTGTTGACATTTAAAAACGTCTCTTATTATCTTATCAATTATATTTTAATGAATCATGTTTAAAGAGTTTAAAACTGTAATCTAATACAATAACACGTTGCAATGAAAATATTATTGTTTTTATTTTGATGTCCTTTAGATGTTGTGTCACCTTCTAACTAAAAGTGATATAACATACAAAGGAAAAATATCAAATAGGAGTTTCAGTTACAATTTCGTAACTAGAGCACTACTAAATTGCAAGAACAAAATAGAGTTTACACAAGCCTAAGATGGGGTTTGCACTTTAAGCAGTCGTATAACAGATACTTTGGTTAACATTATCACTTATTTGATAACAATAGATTTTTTTTTTTTAAAAGAATCGTAAATAAGGACAAGTATTATAGTGAAACTTTAACAAGTGATATTGTGAAATAAAACTAATATTATTTCATCACATGGTAGGATGTAACTGTTTTCAAGGATTTGGATGCTTTTACAAGTAGAACGGTACTAAATAATCGCCATGAAAGTGGGACACACCGACATTTACTTAAGAGCTAGATTTCCGTTTCATGTGTACAGATAACAGTACTCAGTGTAAACTGAGTCTCAGCAAACTATAAACAGAATTATAGCTGACAAATTCAATGTGGTAATCAGCTGTAGACATTGTTTAGTCATATTGACAGGGAAGGATGAGGCAAGTAAATATTTCTAGGCACGTTACGTTTTAAATTTGTTGGTTACCTGTCGCAGATAAAACCTGTAACTAACAGAATGGTTATATGAAAACTATATAATTAAATTTGTTACAGATTGATTGCATGTTATATGTATAATGGAATTCCATTAAATAGTTGACATATATTCCATCCCTTGACTACGAATCTGGATGATTGACATGTTCCAAAATTCAAGTATTTTTCAAATAAGTAGTTTAATCTAGTCCTCAGCCATTCTTTTATAAAGTACACCTCTAGTAAAAAAAAAAAAAAAATTGTAATTTCAACGCCTTGACTTTATGTATAAACATCCATATAGTTCATAAATATGAATAAAACCATGATTTACCCCCAATTTTTCATTATAATATTGATTTCAGTATTTATTTAAAAATAGAAATTGGCCCTATGATTCACAGCCTACAAGAGCATCTACAGTTGTTGTAACTTTAACAAAATATACGCCTAGTGTCTTTCTCAGATTTATTATAGAAATTTGATACAATATGAATTTTAGGGCTACTGGAATAACTTCTTTAATTTAATTATTTTTTATTTGTTTAGCCAAAACAACATGCAACAATTAGTGTAGTTAACTATGGATTATCTTTAAGTTCACAAATAAAAAGTATTTCTTTCATATATTGTATTTCTTCTACTTTCCACCACATGTGTCACGTCCGTTACAAAACGATGTCACGTCCGTGACGACAGGAAACATTTTTTTCTCTCAACAGAAATAAAATAATTAAAACTAGATATTATGGTTATAAAGATTATATATTAAGCAAAAAAGTAATATTTTATTTTATATCCTAACTGTAAATACTTAACGGAATTTTTTATAAGACTTGCCGAACCTCAGTAGACAGGTGAATTTCTTGTTACGTCCGTTACAACCAATTAAAGTTTAATAATACCTAGACTATTCAATCATGCCACATGAAATTTGGCATACAGTTAAATAACCTTCATTCCTTTAGGCTCAGCAAAGAAAATATTTGCTAGTGAATAATTTTTACCATTTGTTTCTACTGTAAAGTCATCTAATTGTCACGTCCGTTACAAAAGAATGGCTGTCCTATGAAAATGATATGATTTATTTTTAATATTATTTATATAAATAAAAAACGCATTTCTAAAGATATCACAGTAGATAATACAACCAAACTAAACTATATTTAAAAAGAAGAAGATTATCTTACATGTGTTAAACCTCATTAAAGTTTAAAGCTATCTGATGGCGAGTAGAGGACATTCACCAATACTCAAATATGTTGTAAATACAGCCATTTAAATAAAAATTGACACATTTTTTGAAGGATATTGGTGATAGTGTACTCATTTTGCTTTTTGCCGATCCTTAAATTTAGTTCACAGTTTATACCTTACTAATTTCCAAGATTTAGAATATTAAAAAAATAATAATAATAATAAAAAAATAGATTCTCTCTGTTCGAAATAATCAAAATTACATTTAAAAATTGATTTCCACAAATTTTGTTGATTTTATTGTATACCTATAGGTATACATATATTGTATACCTATAGGAAGTGTTGCTTTAAAATTTGAGCAATATCTAAAAAATATTAATTTTCTTCACAAAATTAAATAAAAGTGTTTCATTAGAAATTAAGTATAAAGTGGTCATTAGTTTTATGATGAGACAGAGATTGGGGAAGGGAACAGTGGACAACTTCTCCCATTAGGTTTTTTTTTTTTTTTTTTTTTTTTTTTTTTTTTTTTTTTTTTTTTTTTTTTTTTTTTTTTTTTTTTTTTCCTTCCCGTGTGTGAAATATATGTAAAGAATGGAAATATGTATGCATTATGTTTAATATGAGAGTGTATTTTATTTGTAATAAACAACAGTATTGATCAACACTACCATAAAACCTAATTTACTGGACCTAATTGTTAACACTTAATTAAAGAAAAAGAGTCCTTGAAGGTTGGAACCAAAGCTCCTCATTTTGACGGCAGCTAAATCAGTTCAGACACCCAAGTCAGAACTCATCGGCGGTGATCCACCCTGTAAGGAGGTATTGCACTTTACCGAAGGATCATAAAACATACTTAGTGGATATAATTATCGTGCTCATTTACTCAAAACAATCATTTAATTATTGGGATTTGTATTACACATTGCAAAACTAGATCATGCAAAAACACATCATGAGAATTATATAACAATCGGTTTAACTGTTTACGTTGTAGAGATGATACTACCGATTTTGTGTTTAAATATGGTTTGGAATGTAATATTGTGAAGATATTCCTGATATTATAAAAGTCAACTACAAAGCTATCAATAGTAGATATAAACTAGCATTTTGCTGTGCAGATATTACGATACTCAAATATGTTGTAAATACAGCCACTTAAATCAAAATTGACACATTTTTTGAAGGACATTGGTGATAGTGTACTCTGATAATTTTGCTTTTTGCCGATCCTTAAATTTAGTTCACAGTTTATACCTTCCTAATTTCCAAGATTTAGAATATTAAAAAAAAAAAAAGATTCTCTATTCGAAATAATTTGTACCTACTCATATATATTATATTATTATAATTCAGAAATATCTTAAAACCCATTAATTTAGAAAGCCATGGTCCAAGCGACTGAGTAATTTTCAATGCTATTTTAATTTTTGTTTTATAAAAAGTTTTGTTTATAAACAATCTAAAAACATCCATTTCCAGTTTTATATTTTTTTTGGCTACAAATTTGTTCAAGAAATTGTTAAATTTTATCTTTATATATATTTGATATAAACAAACAAAAAGCTATTTCTGTAAATATCTGGTAAATTCGTCATTTGAATCATATTTTTCATTTTAACGAAAGATCTTTCAATATTGAAAAGAATGTGTAAATAAAATTACATAAATACTTTTAATGTTATCGCACTAATGGACATATTTGCGATATGTATTTACATAATTAAATATACCCATACTAAAGAAGGATTAAGCGGAAATAAATGGTACTTAAATCCAGGTACAGGAATCAGACCAATAAATATAGCTCTGAGTGGTATATGACATAGTTTAACGCTTTAACTAAGTAAAATGTAAGTAAAATCATAAAAAAGATAAAATCACATATTCTTATTACCAGTAAAATCCACGATAGTATTTAGGGAATTCCGTAGCTCTACAATATCTGTGCTTACTTGATATCACTTTGACGCAAATTATAGTGTTTCGTTCATTGTTCTTAGTCGTTAAAGAACTCAATAGATATTACTGCCTCGTTGTCTCTACTCAATTAACAATAAACTTGGCGTGCAATGTAAGTTATATGTATAACAGTGTCCATACAGTAATTAAAAAATTCAGAGTTAAAAAATTTTGTTTTTTAATTTTTGGTGGAATAACCACAGATATAAAAATACTTCTGTTTTATAGGTGCTCTGTAATTTCATCGAGCATATAGAATAGATAAACGGCTGTAATAGAAAACAATTGTAATCATAATTATTGATAATTATTCTAACACAAAAAAGGTGGATTTAAAGAGACATGTATGTGTGTGTGTATATATATATATATATTTGTTGTTGTAAAAATGCAGTTGGGAGGAACGAATCGAAACGTCATATACTTAATTTTATATAAATATTTTTTTGTTAGCAAAGTGTATGGAAATATTCCTAAAATCAGCACTATCCATTTATTTATGAAAGGGCCCTCCTTTCCTTGGAATTCCATTGATCAATTAAATACATTAAGTTATAAGAAAAATTATTATTTGTATAGATAATTGTATTTTGAAATACAAAATAACATGTATTGTTTCCAGAGTAGTTGATATATTAAAGTTAAAAATATAAAGACAAAACAAATATAAAACCAATTTAATATAAAATATTTTAATAATTTAATAAATTTTGTAACTAAGAGAAAATAAGTAGGTCAAATAAAGTTTTGATTAATAACTAACTAAACAACGTTATTAAAGGTTTTTTGACAAGGTTTTGAATGAAAGAAAACTTAAATTTTTTGTTTCGCTTAGAAAATAAAAACTGTCATTGGAAATAGCTTTATAATTGTAATTACTTTTTCTACACTATTCAGTAAAATATATTTTTCGCCGGAGGTATTGTAACGTTTATTTTTAATATTCGTCTTTGCTGTAGTGAATTAACTTTAATATCATTATTAAAATAACCAATTAAGGACATATTTTATACTAATACTGATTTTTCATGAATACTTTTTAAACTGGGTTATGTAAGATAGACTAAAACTTTAAAATGTCTGTAGTGACAGTTATTTATCTAAGTCGAAGTCGTTTAGGACGCAGTTTAAATTCTACAGACAGTCACCTGAGTCAATTTATAAGGATTCTGGTTTTACCTACGGACCCTAATAAAGAGAAATAAATTAAAATGCAATCCACCTTATAATGGCTATTGAATTGTTTGTCTGGCATCTCACAAAAACTGCTTTTAAAACTTATACGCTAAGCATTTTTCATTGTGTAGTTAAATTAACTTCTATTCGTCATACAAAAAAACCATAATATATGTTTTCGTACTGCAATTTAATTTTAAATCCAAATAATTTTTTTTTCAAATTTGTTGGTGAAGTTAGAGGAGGAGGACATGATAACTAACACTTTATATTTCGCTTAATTGTTTTTTGTGTCAAGATACGTATTTTGTATTCAAAATAACTTCTAGTTTTATTTCATTATCCTATAGCCTACACAATATTTCCAAAAAGATTTAACTCGATAGTTTTTGCCCACTAACTACCCAAAGTTTTTTTTTACCGCTTTACTTTTCCTATATGTTGAAGAATAAAAAGAATATGAATTGAAAGTTTGAAATATATAGGATTTTCCATCTTGTCTGTGTAGACGGGTTGCTACTTAGATACAAACAGACGGACAAACACGCTCGTGAAATTAGAAGAGTCATTGATTTTACTTACAGACCCTACAGAACATGTAATATTATGGAAAGAGAAAAACGGGCAATGAACACTTACACACACTTGGTATCTCTCCCTCCATTTAATCGTTTTACCGCTCGTCTTTTAAAGGCGAAATTGTTTCAATCATCATCGTCTTGTAAAAAATGAAGAAAAGAATTAAAAATTACGACTCCTAGCCCTCGAATACTCTAATAGCGTCAGGGTACGAAAACATCAAGAGTTGGTCAAGAGAGACTAGATGGGGTAGATGAAAGGGATCTAACCCAAGACTATACGACTGGAGATCATTTTCATACTAAAAAAATGCATTTTTAGTAAGATTTAATTCAAGTAAATTTCGCCTAGTAATTATATACAAATAGGACATCATTTATATAAATCGAATGGCGTAATTTAATCATTTTCCTCATAATCACTATGACAAAAACAATAATTTTAATAAAATCATTTCTTTAGAATTTCATATCCTCAATAATAAAAAAAAATTAAATCTGATATTATTTCTGACTGATAGCAATAAAATTAATTCTTTTATTATTTCACAAGTGCAAGACATTATCTAGTCATTTAATTTTGGTGGCTGTTTTTGTACATACTACAACGATGACCCCAGGCTCGATATATAGAAAGCACGTCGTAAATAAAGTTTTCTTATATCTGAGTTAGAAGTTACATCGATGCTAGATTTGTACAAGATCAATAGAAACAAGAAATCTTATAAAATATAGAGCTGTACAAATGTATGTTTTTAATATAAATACTATTACAATGTACACGCTAAACAGTTGTCGGAATACTAGCTGACCAGAGTAGTATCTCCAATTAAAAAATTCCCCAAAGAAAAAATTGCCAATAAATTTGGGTAATATATATCTGAGTAATTGACCTGTCTTCTCTTAACCAATATACGGTTCAGAAAGTAAATATCAAGATAACTGTATCAATATTCTCACTAAGGAGTTATCTGAAAGGCAAACTCATCCAGCTGTCAAATCTAGGATTTGTTCTTTAAAAGAATGAGATTCTAAATGTTGATATTGCCACTTGAAGGATTTACACAATTAATAAAGTTTTCATACTTGGAGTTTTAAACCTGGTCTTCTTACTATGTTCTATACTTTCTATCAGATTTGCTATTATGTTGTAAAATAGACGTTGCAGCTTTGACAGTTTTAACAAGTTTTATAAAAAAATTCCAACACTAACAGTTACATGTATGTTCTATACAGTTTCATAAACATCAAAATATTGTATTAAATACTGGCTGCTTTAATTTTAACTATGACATACTTCTTCCCTTTATATTAAATATAAATTGAATTATAATAAATATTAGAAAGAAAATGGATATTGTAAATTTTGTTATGGCTCAGAGTAGGTCTGGAAAACACTGTATTTTCTAAAGATAGTACAATGCCTGCAACTGGTTGGATACATTCACACTGTGGTTCGATTTAAAAATACATTTTACATTACATGTGATATCTAAATTTTTGCAAAACAACGGCCGTTTACATTATACGTGTTATAGTTGCAAAACCGACTGCCATCTTACATTCCACGTTCATTGTTTTAAACAATGTTATCACATAAATCACTAAAATGATAATGATCGTACATTTTATATTTGTACACAAAACGAGGACGAAAATAATCCTTACAGTTGTTTTGCAGACTTAACTACCTGCATTATTAAAATGTAGAATTAAACTTATGTAATAGACAAAATGTGTTTATTAATATAGAATTTAATTGCAAAAAGACAAATTTTAAATTGTTAACATTACAAAATGATACTTGTCGTGTATACACAAGAAAAACAGTAAACAAAAGAAGTAGTTTAAAACTACCAATCGTTGTAAAATTTTCTGTTTTTTACGAATAATATGTTTTTTTAATTCTGCATTATGAACATGTCTTAAAAATTAAAAATCAAGTTTCCATAATTAAGATAGTAACTACATTCAAGCAGTTTTTAAAGCACTGTAACTTTGAGTAAAACCTTGTCGTTCTGCTGTTTTATATCACCCTGTAAACTTCAGAACAATACGATTGTTTGGAACATTTTATTTGGATTTAAATAGTAGTAAATGATTTTATCTATACAAATTAGAACGAACAGATTTTAAAAATAAATAACAAAATATTATTTAAGGTATAAAACAAATCAAAAATATTTTCATTATTATCAGTACGTTCATGACATTGGAAAGACGTCTTGCGAGTCCTAAAAGTCGGAGCAGTTTTTTAGGAGGACGGTAACCGAAGTAGTGTGAAGTGATATGTTGACAGGGGTGAAAAGGTTCAACATGGATATTGAAAGTATTAGTGCAACCTGCTTACAGAGTATTGTTGTAGAATTGTTAATAATTCCAGCTACGATGTAATTGTTAATACATACCATTATATTACGTTAAAAAAAAAAAAAAAATAGCCTTTCTACAAGTGCAAGTCCACTATAAAATATGTACGTATGCTTATGTCATATTTCTACTAAATTTAGATATTAGCAAATTATTAGTTTTATTAATTATGAAGCCTGTTAACTAATATTTTTGTAAAATGAATAACTTTGTAGAACAGGTGATATCAGATCGTCTTATTGTTAGTGTTGTAAAATAACATTAATACTGTATTTGAGGAATAACATTTCTGTTCTCTTAAATTTATATTTGTGCAAACGCAAATAGTAAATCGATGAAAGTATTGGTAATTATCTCTATAGTATCGAGAAAATGTCTGTTTGTTGATTTTCACTGTATAACCTCAATAGATATGTTCTAACGCATGTATGTATTTAATTTTCCATGATTCCGTAATTTTAATGGTCGGAGTATAAAAGTAAATGTAAAACAAACTTGAGGAAATGTGAGTAGTGAATCGTCTTTCTGTCGTGGATTTACTTCTTGTTTGAAAAGTTTTTTATTGGTATAAACTAGTTGAGGATGTATAACAGAAAATACAATACCAACTTTTCATACTTACAATTGTTATGAAACTGTCCTTGAAGTTTTAAACGAAAGTACTTCTATATTTATCGCAGTTTATCTTTCACGAAATGGTTGTTATTATAATAATGCAGTGGCATTGATGGGAAGTTTCATATCTTGGACTACACAGTTTAAAAGTTTACATAACTTAGAGAAGAATTGTACGGTAAGTTTTTACGACATTTTAACAAAACTTAAGTATTTGTGTTATACTTAGAATTCCTTGATGTCTATTATAATGAGTTTCATGGATACTATATATGTATGTAAATTTGAATTAATTGTTTTTTTAATGAGGTTACTTAGACATACATAACAAATTGGTAGTACTAATTATACTTGTGATACAAGTTATGTAATACAATATTTTTATATCTTGAAAATGATATAACTGAAAATACTTTAAGTAACACGACAATATTATGTAACAATTTAAATGTAGTTATATTTAGAAAATAACTTTTAACTCTGGCTGTTGTAACTGTTGACTGCTGGTCTTGGAAAGATGTAGTTACATGTTTGTTCTTTTAATAAAGCGTGCACTGCCTCCATAATCCTTAAGGATTATTCTACTTAACTTAGGAAAGGAAGGAAAAAATATAATAGGAAGGTAAGTGGTAGGTAGTGACTTCCAGAAACAGTTCAAATACTAACCTGAGAAGTTTTAGTAGCCACTTAAAGATTAGCATCAAGGAGGAGGGAAGTATAGTAAAAAAGAGTCCTTTAAGAACAGAACCAAGAATAAGTTTATTCTTCTGCAAATTCCTCGTTATGAAATCAATTCAGACATCCGACCCTAGACTCACAGGTGAGATGTTTACTACGATTTAACATGTTCTCTGTAATGGAAACCTTTCATCAGGGATAACCTGCATTTAATTTTCATGAGGGAAATAATAAACAATGCTCTATAAAGTTAAGAACCTTCTTTACTAAAAAACAAAAACAAAATGCAAACTGTACTTCATAGAAATTGAAAACCTAGACTACCCGAAAAGAAATTATAAAAGTTCATGCATGTCGGTTTAACAGTTTGCGCTACCTAGACAATAAAATCGATTTAAATCTGAAAGAATAACAAGAATTCCCCCCCCCCCCAATTATTGTCTAAATGACGAAATATGAGAACATTTTGCTATGCTAAATCCATATTTAAAAATTCATATATATATATATATATATATATATATATAATCATATATTCATTCACATTAATTGCGGTGTAGAAACATATAAAAACTCTTTATAGAATAAGCCAAAATATCAAATAATTGGCTTGAAATTAATAATGTATTTTCTCATTCTAAAAAAATTGAATTACTTGTTTTAAAAATTAAGACAATACATTACATTTTGTATATCATTTATATACAATATTTCCACCAAAAATAATTAGTTTATCAAATAGGTTAGAAAATATTACTGTAGTTATTTTGATTGGATTGAAATATTTAATCCCTTAATTGCGACACAAAGAACCTTGATTTTTACAGTGTCAAAGACAGTGTACTAATATCAAACAAGGATATAGAGTTTCTTTTGCTATTCTTTAAGTGGAAGACGTAAAAGTTACAAGAACAAAGTAAAGATATTGTATGACATTTTACCAGTACTGTGATTCTGAACAATATTGAAAAATAAAAATATTTCTTAGAAATAATTCTTCACACTTGATATTTTTTTATATGTAATTGTAAATAATTATAAACTAATCTTAAAAAGAAAATTGTAGCACAGTGAATTATTTTGAAGGAAAATTAACATTCTTTGGGTTAGAAGAAAAAACTTTAAGCATTTTATATTACTTTAAGTGAATTCTTTAACAAGTAATTAAGTAATAGTCGACGCAATGACATTTACATAGAGCTAAATTTCCGTTTTAATGTGTATAAATAACTGAACTCAGTTTACAAAGTCATACTGGGTCTGAGCAAATAATAGACTGACAGCTGACGAGTGCGATGTGATAATCAGCTGTTGATCCATTTATCACAGCGGGATACGAGACCAGTGAATATTTCTAGTTTTGCCTCCTTATTTAATATTTTTATACATGTTATCTGAAACAGATTAAATATGTAAATGTTCTCAAAACTTATAATATGGATACATCTATATCTTCCTAAACGTTGTACTTGAAATTTTTTAAAACATAAATGTTATCATTCATTCCAGTATAAATTATATTGCTCTCAGTTTCAGGTAGAGACTGTAAAACAGACTTAGTTTATCAAACTGTAGAAAGTGACTTCGTCGTACATTTTCTGCAGCCCAACTTTAAATCACAACGTTTTCAACTAGATATATCGGTATACAAAATATGTTTTATTTAAATAAATTATAAACATATCGTAAAATCTAATAAAACAAGCTTTACTTTTTCCCCATTAGTGGTGTAGGATAACATATATGCGGTTATCGCTACAAAAAAGTAAAGCATCAAAACAACTGAAAATACTGATTTAAATCAATAATCAATATTTTTGTTTTACATTAGAAATACTTTTTTTGTGTTACTTTAAAAATACATTGTTTTACTTTTTGTGATACTAGAGATTTCAAGGATTTGGAACAGTTGGCAAAATCTCCCTGTATTAGGTTGTTTTCATATCATATAAGCAATAATTAATTAATTGTGTATAAACCCATACATACAGACATACAAAAACAAACGTATTGACTTAAAAATACCACTTTAACATTTACTTGTCTAACAGTAACTGCCCTATAAATAAATACACACAGATAAACAAAACTATTTATTTTCCTTTTCTTGCAGTCTCACCTTACGATTATAATGTGAGCTGTTTACAATCATATTGATTTACAATCAGTTGTTAGTCGAAACAATGAAGAATATAAATAAGTGTAATGTCCATCAATGTTTTCATGTAATAATAAAATTACTTGAATGCATAAACAATAAGAACATGAAATTTTAACTTTAGCCAGAAGCGAATTAATAAATTGAATAAGTCAAAATGATACGTTCATATTGTATTCAAACAAAGGGTTTTAAATAGCAAACACTTTGCTGCAATTATAAACATACACGGTTGTTTTAATTTAAGCGCATAAACATAAAAACCCAGCTGCTAATAAAAGAGAGTTTGAACTTTCAACTTCCCAAGGGAACAACCGTAATGTATTTATTTTATTTACATCCAGTATATTTCAAAAAAAGAGAATAAAAAAGAAACATGTTTGTCGAGTTTCAAATATACGCAAACTTGTAGCAAAAATATTTAATGAAATCGATTTAAAAAAAAATTCAAGATGATTTATTGTGTTTAGAAAAAAAGTTTTTCATCGATTAAATAGGTTACAAAATATACTACTTTTGTAATGCGACTGTTAATAAGAATTTGTCAAGTTTAAACCTTATTGTCAGTAGCGCCAGTAATTTGTCTTTTATTTGTAATTTACTGTTTAAACAATAATTTGATACTATACTGTAATTTAAATCAAACAAAATGTTACATATTGGAGTTTATTAATGCATTAAAACAGTTTACTATTCCCATATTTGTAGATTAAACGTTGTACAACCATGCAAAATTTCTAGTTTCTAAAATGATAGTTAAACAAAAAATTATACTGTGCAGGGAGAAACGAAAAATCATAACCATACAATGATGGGATTCATAATCATACCACAAAAAAAATGTTATATTTAAGTAAGAAAATTTAATAAATATTTATTGCAATTGTATGGGATTGATCATTATAAATAGTAAATTTTGAAATTTAAGAAAAGTCAGTATCGTTGTTTTGGGTGATGCCAGACTCCGGATACGATATGAATGCTTTTAGGAGGTAACACAACTTAGACGTTGCTGAACTACTTGTAGTGTTTTATGACTTACTTTGATTAATAGATCTTACTAGTCTATAATCAATCACCATCTTGTAATGAAGTTTATTTAAGGTCTAACATAGTTAGGAGTAGATTTTGACATTCCAATAGGGTTTAACAATAATTTATGACGCGAGGTAGAGATATTCACGAAATCACAAACTATACGACCTAACAATTATGACGATGTAACTGCATTAGTAAACTTACACCTATTGTTTTTTTTGTCTAAATAACGTTATCGTGAAAATTAGTTTGTGGAAACAGAAGTTAATTGAAGGTACATGTAATCCTAAGTCAAGAAAGAAATATATAGTAGTCATAAATTCAACAAAGATGTTCCAATATTTATAATTTCGTACTTTAGCAAATTTCTGTTGTTTAATGACAAGACTTGAATTTATCCATTGTCATGAACTAATTGAATGGATTTTGAGTCTATTTATGACATATATATTATACAAAGTGCCTTTTAAAGATGAGGGCAAACTCCGGGAAGTTATTCTACATAATATATTGATGAAAATTTGTCCATTGAACATAGGTCTGGACATATAGAAACAAATGTAATATATCAAAACTGTATATTATTTTTTGTAGTAAGTACTCTAATTTCATTAAAATGTGAAAAATCAATAAATTACTTGCTTGTAATTTCAGCAAGTGAAATTTAGAACCTTTTAGAAGACAATGTTCAATGTGCCCTCCATCCGTTCTAACACAACAATCCACACGATTCATTAGTGACTGATGTACACACACTCTACAATGACAAGCTGCTCCCTGATTCTTTGAAAATCCCGGAAATTCTATCCTACAAATGATGAGTATCGACAATTGTTGTTGATAAACTAAAGTTTTCACGTTCCCATAGATAATAATCTAATGGGTTGAGATCTTGATAGAGTGCAGGCAAACCAAAGGGTCGCATCGACCGATCCATCTTCCTTGAAAACGGTAATTTAATGTTTGTCTGACATCATTTACAAAGTGAGCAGGCGCCTAATCATGTATGAAACACATATTTATTACACTTTATAAAGGAACGTTCTCTAAAAGTTTGGATAGGCTATTTGTGATGAATTACAAATAAGAGTCGCCTGTCAAATTATGTTGCCAAAAGACAGACCCAATTTATGTAGATTACTGCTCAAACATTCAATGCAAATCTTTGTTGACTTCTTGATTGAAATACTGCATATGGAATACCATTACACCAACCTTGTTTATTGTGAAATTTGTTTATGATACCATCTTTAGTGAAAGACGCCTTGCCCGTGAAAAAAAAAATAAAAAAAAATAGATATAAACTGTGGGTTATGGGGGCACACTTGTTAATTAACCATTGACTGAATGCAATCCTATGTTGCATAATATCACCTGGTAGTAGAACCTTTGATGCAGATTGTATGGATACAAGTATAAAATATTCCAAACTCTTGTCCGAGATATGTTTTCTTGCATAGCAACTACTCTGGAAAATAACTCTGGATTCTGTGAAAAAATTGTTCAACACCCCTTCTTCTCTCTCTGTTGTTGAAACTGTTTTAGGCCTACTATTAGCAATCATGTCGGCTTCCAACTTTCCAGTTTCAAATAACGTGCATGAAAACATATAAATAAATTTCTATCTGGCAGACGGCGGTTTGAATACTTTTCTTGGTAAAGCCGTTTTGCCTCCCTCGCATTTCCATTGGCTTGATCTTATGTAAAATGGATTTCAGCAAGTTCATTATTTCTGTAATTTTAATTCATTTTTAATGTTAATTAACGCGAGAAATGACAATTTTCAATTAAATTTTTTTTTAATGAATAGTACATTAAGTGCTACTTTTGAAAGGAACATGCAACAATACCACTAATTTAATAAATTTAACAACTTAAAACAGCCGTTGTTGTAATATTTATTAGGGTAGACTACTACCAAGAAACGAAGTTTTTAGTTCTTAGCCCATAACTAAGTCATCATTTGAGCTATAGTAAAATAAAAAAAACGATTAGTTTGCCATTAAAAAAGTAACTTATTTGTTTTTTTGTATTTAAAAAATAAATACATAACTTAATTGATTTTGCATAGGTACTAATTTAGATGACTGTGTTAAGTTGTAATTTTAAATGTGTGACTTTGGATAAAAATGTCAGTAAATTCTTCTTTACAGTAGAAGCATGTCCATCACATTTATATATAGTGAAATAAGAGCAGTGTAATTCATTAAAATAATATGTTCTATCTAATAACTTACAGTATCACGACGTAACTGGGATAAGAAAGAAAATATCACTGAAAATGTTCGTAATACAGGAATTCTTCTCATTTTGCAACACCTTATTAAGAGTTCTTCAACAATATAAAGTACGGTAATTATGTAACATCAATGTTTTAAAATTTCCAAATTGAAGCAATTTGTCTTTGAAAGAGGAAATGTTTTCGTCTCTTGTACATTTTTTGTAAACTTAACGGTTTTAATTTTTTTCAAATATAAATGTATATAATAGTTCACCACTTTGAAATGAGTAAAGGAAATCTTTTAATATATATATATATATATAGATAGATATATATATATATATATATTCAAATTGTGTTTTTATAGGACTAAGTAGCATGCAAAATATAAACTCTGTATCATTTTCGGTACAAAAGATATGACTTTTTTCAAAACACAAAATGGCAGTTAGATAGACAACTAACCATTATGTTCATTTGAATTATTTCCTTTATTTTCACCAGGAGAAAACCTCCTCAATAAAATAAGTTTCTCTATTTCTTCATCACTTTTTATAAAGAAATTTGCTACAAAAAAAGTGAAAATTGTACTTTGAATTAAATACATATTGTGTTTTTCATGAGTATTTACTTTAAGAAAAATAAAGACACATGTTTTAAAAGTGGAATATATAAAGATAAAAAACAATTAAAAATCTTATTATTATCATAACGTTTTGAAGACGTCTCGCAAGTCTAAGATAAGACAGAGAAGGGATCAATAGTGTGATAATAGATTTCTGGAGAAGTGAAATGTTGGTGGGGCTCAATAGCTTCAACATGAAGATTTGGAAACATTGATGTAACATGCTTACATTTTTTCGTTGATGAACTGTTAGTGATACGAAATGAGGAGAATTCCAGCAGAGAAATAGTGGTTAATAAACATCCTTTTATTATGTACATAAAAAAGCACTTTTGTTTATCACAAAACACATACCACCAATGAGAGTGTAAATTGTGTATTTATTCTTACATGATATCACACTTCTCCAAACTAAATGTTGATATTTACTTATTATTAGTTGTAACTATTAACTTCTTTTCATTTAGGTGAGGACGAATATTGCACCTAGTGTTTACTTATTTTATATGTATTTTTGTAAAATGTCATTTTTTATAATGATTTTAATTTTCCTGTAACTGTAAAATAGGAGGATTATAAACTCTGTTTGAGAAACAATAATTTTACTATTTGGACGTGTATTTTTAAAACCAAATATTTATACCTATTTTTGTGTGTAAAAAGTATGAAAATAATTTTTGTTGAGTTCACAAACAACACAGAAAGATATCACATATGTCAATGAATTAACAGAAATACTATACCTTAGAGAATGGACATACAGAAAAGAATTTTACTTTAAAATTTGGAGTTTAAAGTATATACAAACAAAAACAGCACGAAATCAATATAGCTAAACTGCTACAAACTAGTATCAAATGACATGTATTTGTCTATTAACTTTACTTTGGTGTGGACAATTAGTGTATACACTGTTGGGTAATTGTGAATATATTTTGCCCTCTGAGGCTCACTATAATGAGTAGGGGCATGTTAACCTCGATGTATCAACACCTTTTTTCAAGTAGAATTAAGTTAGAAACATCTCTTTCATCTTTCCTATAATAATATCTCTCTTAACCAACTTTTGTTTTCTTCTGACCTTGACGATACTATAGCCATAGTATTCCATGGCTAAGAGTACTTATTTTATATTCTTTTCTTATTCTTCATTTCATGAGGTTTTTCGCCTCTAAACAACAAGAACGAAATAAAATAAAATGGATTTTTGAAAAATAAATAACTTTGTGGAGCAGATAATACCACACTTTATTTCATTATTACCGTGGCTGTAAAATAGCATAATTTTAAATTATTTTTGGCAAACAATAATGCCGTAATTTATTTGCATATTTTGGAAAACGAGTATTTATATATAAATATTGCAATAACAATTACGAAAACGATTCTTTGATTTTACAAAAACATAAAATTATTACCTATTTCAGTCCACTAACGACTAGAAGAGATTTGACATGCAGAAAATACTTTTAGTTATAGAGTTGTAAAGTTTGTGCAGATCCAAATAAGACTAAATCAATAACAATACTGCTAATCTTGTACAAAACAAAACTAGTGTAAATGTTGAGTATTTATGGATTTTCTCTCTATATATCTTCAATACACAATTACAAAGTATGTAAATTTATTCAGTATATCATGATTCCATAATTAAAAAAATAATAATAAAAGCGACTCTTAGTAAATGTAAAACAAACTTATAAAAATGTGAATAGTGAAAGGTCATAGATTTTCTACCCTATTGACACCAAAGCTTGCTGTCAGTATAAACTATTTGAGATTGTACTGCAATACAAACTTATCTACATAAACTTAATGCAATAAAAACTCAATAATCAAGTTTTATGAGCATTTTCTTGAAGTTATATCCCATGTCTATAGTGTTTATTATAATAATATCATTGTACAGTAGAGGACTAGAGGACATTCTAAAGTTCATATTTAGTTTTAAAACTGAACTAGTATTTTGATTTTTTTTAAATGTAATATAAAAGTTTACTATTTGTAAAATAAAACATAATTTATAATAAATGTCATGTGAGATGATCTCCTTGAATTTGTGGTGTAGATAACGAGGCCAATTCACTTTATCTTTGACGCAAGTAAGGAAAAAACAAATGCTGTTATAATCCTTAAAAGCTACGTTTAGTATCAAAGCAAGTTTCAATATTTATTTGTCATTTACTAGTGTAACTGAATTATAATACAGACACTTGGCATGTAAACAAGAGAGAATGGAATTCAGGGTGGGGTAGGAGGAGGTAGGTGATTAAGGTAAAAACGATTAAGGATCTAGAAAAGACCAACAAGCGTATGTAACAAAAATGGGATTAGTATGGCAATACAGATTACAAAAATAATTAAAAATGAATAAATAAATAAAGGAACTTTACAAATCCAATGTAATGAACAGTAATGCAATTTCGATGGTACATTTTGGGCAGATAAATTGATGATCAAGGCAAATTTAAATTAGAAAGACAAAGGTAAAACAGAATAATAATATAAAAACATGTGATAAGTACAATGATAATATTCTATAGTACAAATGCAATTTCAAATTATATTATAAGTAATAAATAAGAAAATTTTGAATTAATAAGCAACGTTAAATAAATAAGTACGATGATAAAACAATCATACAAATAAATTGAGAATTCTTCAATTATATGACAATGAATATAAAATGTGATATAAGAATGGAGTCATATGGGAAAACAGAGTCACAATAAACGCTTTAGAATTGAGTAGTTTATTCTGTTTATCAACAATGAATTAGTATTACATTGTTTAAAGGACTTTAATATGTCATACTTTTTTAATATCTTATACTGTAGTATATTGTTATAGCTTGAAGGATATTGAAGGTATATTTCATGACTTGAACAAACATATTAATCATATTAAAATTTTGAAACATTTTTATAAAATTTGAAAGTTATATGAAATTTATTCATTGGAAATTGTGTGAAAGTGTATTCTATTTTTTGGAATCCTTTGAAGTATTTATGTACAGTCGCCTGATAAATAATACGCGTTAAATTCTCTCTACGTACTATGTAATGCTTAGTAAAGAAAACAGTCTTCTAAGGATAAAACCAAGAATAACATTATGCACTCTGCTGCGAATTTCTTCTGCACTAAATCGGTTCAAATCATGCCGGATCTCACGAAGGAGAAAATTGTTACAAAGCTGTTGATTTCTTTAGCACAAACACATGTCAGGTCTCACAAAGTAGAATAATTTTATAAATCTGATTATTTCTACAGCACAAACACTTATTAGGACTCACCAAGGAGAATATTGTTACAAAGCTGCTCATTTCCTCAGGAAAAACAAATACCAGGTCTCACCATGGAGAATATTGTTAAAAAGCTGCTAATTTCTTCAGTACAAACACATGGTATGCTTCACTTCGTCAGCAAAAAACATACTCCAGGATTCAACAAGGAGAATATTAATACGAAGTTTTTTTCCCCCGGCAAATTAATTAGTACAAATCAATTAACAGGACTCATTGGTGGAGAAGTTTTCCCAATGAAATCCCTACACCAGATATTGACCTTTCGTGAGGATAGTTATAAAACAGTGCTTGGGCAATATGAGTAATTTGCTTATTTACTAAAAATAATCTACTGCAAAACTATACTACCAAAGAAAATTATGAAAACTGTGAGAAAATCGTTTCAACTGTTGGTGTTATAAATATATCCGTTATGTAGATGGATTTGTTTTTAGTTTGATATTAAAAGAGATAATATCATGCCCCCCCCCAAAATCAAAATATGGTCTTCAAATTTAAAAAAAAGGGTTACTTACTTAATCGCTGTCCTTCATAATATCAATATCTGAATATCAGTCCAAAGTTTCTTCTTCGGTATAAATAGGTCTCCAATTATGATAAATTACTTTTTAATGATTTTTATGTTAAAGCTACATTTTCAAAATTAATACAATACATTACAGTTATTACATTATATACGAGTATGTTCATACTTTACAAACTACAATACAAACACTTTTTAAAGAGCTTAAAACTGAAGTCTAGTAAAGACATAATGCGATGACAATAATATTGTTGTTATTATCACGTCCTTTTGATGTAATAAATGTGAGTGACAAACACAGAGAAAAAAAATACCAAACAATAATATAGACTTTCTTTTACTTTTCTTTAACTGGAAGACTTACAAAATTACAAGAACAAAGAAAACTTCACGTAAAGATATTTTATGCCATATGGTTTGTTCTGTTATTCGGACTTTAAACAGTTATATTAAAGATAATTTTTCAAAGAAATGTGTTAAATAATCGTCATGAAAGTGAGATTTATTTAGCAGTTATATTCCGTTTCATATACAGATTACTCTGCTCAGTGTAAACAATCATATTGGCACTGAATAAATTATAAACAGACTGACAGCTGACAAATGAGATGTGGTAATCAGTTGTAGATACAGTCATATTCACAGCGAGGGGTAAGACAAGTGAATATTACTATTATCGTTTATTTCTTTAATATTTTGTACATATGTTATATGGTGTAGATAGATCCTATAACTGCTCACAAAATGGTACTGACTCTATCTGATAAAATACTAATTAATGGAATTTGCTATTCCTGAATTTAACGAAAATGAATTCATTAAAAGTACCACACATAAAAAAACGTGCAACCAAAAAATAAACATGTAAATAAAATAAATAAATAATTTAGAAAAATATTTGTGACAGAGGAAAATGTTAATTTGTTGATGACATAAATCATTTGCGATCAGTAGTTTTTGGTTACATTGGTTTAGGATTCACGATCCTAATTTTTGTAAGAAAAATTTATCATTATATTATTAATCTCGATTACATTATATCAGTTTTATGAATATTTTCATAGTTTTCAGTATCAAATTCAATCTAGAACACACCAAGGAGAATTTTATTACAATACTGCACATTTTTTCACCAAACACGTATGCCAGAACTGACTTGTTAGTCACTATATAGAAGTACAAATAATTGGCAAACAAAGTTATTGTACATATACTAATACATCCCTGGTTTTAATCTTTTATTTTTAAATCAAAACCATTGCCAAAGAAATTAATTTGTGAACAAGAGTAAAATAAATGGTACAATGACGAAAGTAACATGTAATTGTGATAAATGCAAATAGATGATTGTATACTACTTAAACAGCAATTTAATAAAACCTAGATGATGTTTTAGATCATAGATTGGAATAAGAGTATATCACTCATCAGACTTTTAAACTAATTAATTCTCTTTTGACCTTACGGGTTTTTGCATAAGTATTGTGTGTTTATGTCTATAATCGCTAAATAATTTTGCTTCGCTTCGAGTACTCTTTAAGATTATTACACAAAATTGCTTTTTTAAATGTGAAATAGTAATAAACTTGTCGATATTTATAAGGGGAAGGAAAATAAGAAGCGACATATATTTTAAACTACATTGGGAATTTGGCTAAAGAAATTTTATAAAATATCCTTAACTTCATTTTGTTAGACCTTCTGTTAGGAGATCTTATACGTGATCAGGGTACTTACAACTGCCATGGAAGAAACGATGATCCCTTAAATCCACACAATCAACTTTCAAAAACAGACCTTAAGATCTTGGACAAATTATTTATGTCGACTATATGTGGGTACAATTAGAGTTTTTACTGTAAAATTTTGAAAAATTAACAGAACTATATATTAAATTTAATTATTTATTGAATGGGGCTGTATTTTATTAGGTATGATAATTGTAAAAATAACGACAAACATAAAATTACAGCAAAGTGTTTTTAGAAATAAATTTATTATAAAATATCGGCATTATCGAAGATATCCGTCTCAATGATGGTGAGCTAATCAATTGAATGAAAAGTTTAAATTTTTTATAATTATACAGAAACAAAACTTTATCCAGTAAAATAATGTTTAAGTAATGGATATTCCTTAGAGATTATAAAAGTAATAAAAGTCAGTAAGCAGTAGGAAACATTTTCTCTTTTAAGCTATTAGTTGAGTAAACGTTTAAAATTTTATTCTTTATTTCTAGAAAAATAAAGAATAATTGTGGTTAATACAGTCAACTAACTTCTTCGTTTTCTTTCCGCTACAACAAATTCATTAATCGTGTCTCTCTGTAGCTCTTATTTTGTTAATCACTGCTCTAACGAAAAATAATTTCCTATGTTTTAATTACAATGTCTGTTTTGTTTACATTAATTATTTTATAACAGAAATACAGCGTTATTAATGATTCAAGTTGTTGGACACTTGGTAGACAGTCTTCTTCTAGAGTGACAATAATATATTTTGTCACGATAATAATTACAAAGTCCATTTATTCTGTTCATGCAATAGATTTTAATTGCCTACCAAAGCCAAATTAAAATAAAGCATAACTTCGTTAATAGGAAAAAGTTGATAGGGAAATCCACTTGATAGGAAAGAGTAACAAAGGAACCTTTGTTTCTGGTGAAAGGGGTGTTAAATCATATCTTGAATTAATAAAAATTAAAGGACATGTTGAAATCGGCCTTGTTTTAAAACAAGCTAAGTACAGTTTTTTTTTATTTATTTTTTTTAATTTTGCTAAAAAGACATTTTTAAATACTGTGTTACACATTTATAAAAAGAAACACAAAATTAAATCTATAAAACTTATAATCTATCAAAATCGACACATATCTCTAAAACATTGGTTTCTAAATTAAATATTTATCTTTAACGAAATGAGATATGCTAATGATTGATTATACGAAAAGTCTTAACAAAAGGGATTACAATTTACAATTTGATCAGACTGATGGGCACATTTGCATATATGCATAAATAAAACGTGGCACACGTTATATGGAAATGAAAAAAGTACCAAGTGGAAATTAATGATCCTTTAATATAACATGTCCTGGGAGTTAGGATCAGTAAACGGGTAGTCTCAGATCTGGATAACATATGTCGATTTCTCTAATAACTATATCATACACAGGAAAATTAGCTGCCGGTAATTATGTGGAGTTCATAATCAACACACTAAGAAGAAAAGTAGAAATGTAGTTTTATTGCTAACACTAAGAACAGCGACATTATTTCGGGTATACCATAGATCTGTCAATATCTTTGCCCTCTTGATATCCCCTTTGAACAAATTTAGAGATTTATTCATTGTTGTTTGTCATAGTTAATGAACTTACTATCACGATGCTTTTAATCAATCAACTGCGTATAATAAAGTTAGTTATAAATCTATTAGTTATGAGAAGGCGGTTTCGTACATTTCTTGTTGTTTTGTAACAACTATAGAAGTGTCAGAGTTTGAATAACGATTCTGTTAAAATCAAAAAGTCGTTCAATGCTGTTTTTAATATTTTTTATCATTTATTAAAAAAAAGAAATTCAAAATACTGTATATTTCATTAAGAATTTGATTTTAGCAAGAATGGGAGAAAATAACAAAAATAATAACAATTGTGATCATTATTACACTACATAATAAAGGTATTTAAAAAGAATTCAATTTATTAACAAATAGAACAACAAAGGTCTTTATTTTACTAGATTTTAACGAACCATGTAATTTGTTTACTCTATTTACAAAGTGTATATAAACATCCTTTAACTACTCATTTTCTCTTTATTTGTAAGCAAAGGAGAGAGGACGTGAAAGTTGTACTTCCATTTCCTCTGTAAAATAAAAATTGTAATGAGAAAGAAACTTTTTAAATAACTAAATTAAATGTATGTAATACATCATACGAAAATGGTTTTTATTCATTCATAACTGAAATAGTGAAAAGAAGTATCCTTCATTCTCTGTTTAATGTGAAAACCAAAGCAATTAATTAAAATATAAATTTATTTCAGAACTATGAAAGCAATTTATAAAATGTATTTACTAAGAAAAAAGTTTTGGTTAAGTAAAACTTGCATTATTTAAATATTTATTAATTAATATTTTGTGTTAGAGAAAACGTAATATTTTTTTTTTATAAATTGGAAATAAAAATTACCTTTGGAAAAAGCTTTTATGAATGCAATTTATTTTTCTCTTGTAGAAAAATATAATTTACCAAGGGTTTCCGATGTATTAAAAGAATGTATACACTTGATTTTTAAATGATTTGCATTTTGGAAAGAGGAACCATTATATGGAAGTGTTATATTGAGAAATACCATATCTAAATACACCTACATATTACTAACTCAGAAACATATAAACAATCTTTAAATTACAGTCCAAAATATCGTCTATTTGAATTACTGATATATTTACTCATGACAATTCTGTAAGTTATGATAATGTCACAAACTATCGGGTTGAAATAGCAACGCGAAAAAAACTAGAACAACACAGTCTAGTTGCACTGTAATGTCTAGATTACTTTTATGGCAGTGTTACTAAGACGATTATTAAATATTGTACAATTATAAAACATTTTCAAACTTCTATAGGAGGTTAAAAAAATGTTAGATATTTTAAAGTCCGTTGCCATTTAAAAATTATTGTTTTATCAGTTTAATATTTTATGAAAGTTATTTTAAGGAAAAGTAAAAGAAATTCTATAGGCCTACTATAAAGTAATTTACTTAATTAAATCATCTTTGATATTTTTCTCTGACTCAGACTTTGTTGGCACCGTAATTATAAAGTTAAATATTTCAACTTCGTAAAATTAACTTAAGGATTTTTTTTTTACAAAATATTTAATGGTATTACCACAGTTATAAACTTTTACCTGGAAGACACACAATTACAAAAACAAAGAAGAGTATTTTTGAAGATATTGCAAGGTATATTCCTCGTGCTGTGATTCGACTTTGAAAATAGAATATAATTATATTGTACTTTTAGTATACATTGTATAACTTTAAGTAATATATTGTATAATTATATTCAGTACTTATTTGATAACTGCAACAATCTAATAATATTTTGAAGAAATTTCTTTCTTGTACAATTACTCAAAATGGGTTTGTCTTTGAGATTATAAAATTTCACTCCCTTAAAAGTAAACCTTTGATTTTATTGGTGTTTTTAGTTATAAGTTATAGTTTTAGTATATAATATGTATGAGTGTGTATGTTTTTTTTTTGTAAAATATGAAAGTTATTTTGTCTTTATAACATGTAAAGTATTGCATTATTTTATAATAGAATTTTTTTATTTTAGTTTATTTAGAAATAGTTTTATTTTTAGTATTAATACTAGAAATACGTAATATACTAAAATTATTATTAAATGAAATAAAATAAATAAATAAATTTCAACTCATCTCAAATAAGAACAAGGTTAATGTAATTTTATGAATTACTTCCGGTCACAAGAGACTTTTAAATTACTTTAGTTGAATTCCTTTACTAATACAACGTGTTAAGTAATCGGCTAGAAAGTGGAACAAACCTACATTTAACATAACCTAACCTAACTTAACAAAACCTAATCTAACCTATCCTAAACTAACCTACGTTTCCGTTTTGTATTTCCGATAACTGACCTTCGTGTAATCAGTCATATTGTGTCTACGCAAATGATAAACAGACTGACAGGTGACAAGTGCGATGTGGTAATCAGCTGTAGATCCAGCTTTCACAGTGAGGAGTGTGACAAGTGAATATTTCTAGTCTCGTTACTTTAGTATTATTTCGATATATGATATGGTCTCAGATCGATTCTATAACTTGTCAAATTCCGTAACACTTAATATTCTATTCAATCGCTTCCAAAATATTCTATTCAAAATTTTACAAAACGTAAATATTGTAATTAACTCCAGTATAAATAATATTCCTTTTAGTTTTAGATAGAATCAAAATTAGTTAGTTAATAAAATTGAAGGTAATGGCTATCATAACAGTTTGATATCTCTATGTTGGATATATTCTGCAATCCAACAAAACACCGCAACATTTTAAAATAGGTATTAGGCCCTACAACCTACTTTCACTCAACATTTTTTAAATATAAATACAATAAATACATAACAAACAAATGATATAATTTTATAAAACAGATGTGGTAATCAGCTTTGTCATACAACAAAGGACAATACACGTGCTTATTTATAGTTTTAATATTTCAAATTTCTAATGTTATAATTAATTATAATATAAAATTCTATTGTTGAAATCAGAATTATGTAAAATAGTTGTAAATCCAGTTGTGGAAAGATGCTAGCATGTCTTTAGCTTGGTCTCTTTAAGTGAAGTACGTTCTGCAATACAAAGAAATATGCATATTTCGGTTCAGATAATACGACTTATTCTTGGCCTTGAAATATTTTTTTCTTACATAAATAAAAACAAAATTTTAAATAAAACGTAGTATTTAATGAAATATGAGTAATTGAGATTTCGGACAAATAGAGTAGGCTGCTCTATAAACATTGTACTTAATTAAAATTTGGTGTTACCAGATAGTAATAGTGTACACAAGAAAAAACACAAGTTTGCTGTATAACATGTAAAATGACAAAACAAAATATCTTTTAACACGTTTTTGAAGATAGTTGTTTTCCAATTTCATAAGTCAGACTCATTTAGAATGTTCTTCCCTTTTGGCTTGTACTCATGACCCTAATTAGAAAAAAAAAAAGAAAAGAATATTCACCTACGTTACAGCAAAATTTATAAGTACAACCGATTTATTTTTAAACGCCAATATTTTGTTCAAGTTACAATGCGTATCTTTTCTCAATTTTAATTCGTATAATCAATAAATGTTTTTTTTTTTTTTTTCAAATCAGTTTATTCAATTTATTTTATGTCTTTAGAGCATTTGAAATTTTAGAGCAACAATTTCGGTGACCAAACGACTAAACAATATCAAGTAACTACAACATGCGTAATGTTTTCATAAGTTAATAATTTAACATATTATAAGCTATTATATTTATTTTAAACCTTGAATCTCACGTAGTAATCTTTGAATAAACCATTCGACATAGATCAACAAGTAAGTAATTTTCTCTTTCTTCCATTCTCACTTTATTACTCACGATTAGAATGTCAGCAGGTTACATCATATTTATTTGCAATAAGTTGTCAGATAAATGAAAGATGGATATAAATATGTATAATGGTCGTCGGTTTGACGTTTCGGTCTTGAGTCCTATTTGTATGCATGCCAATTACACATATCACATACTTTGCTGTCTTGTTGATATTGCAATTTTGTTTTTATGCGGAAGCGTATGAAGTAAATTATTGTGTTTAAACCAAAGGTCAAAATTAATAGTGAATTTTAAATATCAATATTTCTTAAAATATAACATATACTATTTTGTTTGTATTTATTAAAAAATAAAATAAAATAAACAATACAGCTGACAATAAAATGGACAGGAGCTTCCTTATTTATTTTACGTCAGTACGTTTTTAGAAATAAAAAAAAAAATTTTTGTTTTTCAGTTTTTAATATATTTTGTTGCGAAAAAGTGTAACTGTTAGACTCTGTCAGTACTTTTTCATTAAATGTAATCTAAATTATATCAGTTAGTTAAAATTAAACTTTAATTAGCACTTAAGTAGTGTTAACTTTCCAACAAAAAATAAAAAACTTTTACCTCTGATTATGAAATTCATTAAATTTCGTTACGACTGACATAAAAGTAAAATTAAGGGAGCATTTACATTAACGGTTGACATTTTAACTGAGCATTAGTGATTTTTTTACAACGTTAAATCCGTTCATATAGAAAACAGTGAAGGACAAATTTAGTTTGGCAGGTTTTCAATTCTGAAAAGGTAAATTACAACAGACTGTCTTAGTGTGTTATATATTTTTAATCTTCAAGTTAAATTCTTTGTTTTCATATTAATCTGAAATTTTTCAAATAATGTACATATTTCAAAATATAATAATATATTGACATTAATTTTATTTTGCAATAAGTTAGAAATGTTGACTATTTTCTTTCTTTGTTGCCCAAACGTTGTAATTTAGTCGGGAGTTCTGCAGTTCCCCCGGCGGTCATTTCTGTACTAACGTTATTTTCTACCGAAGAATATATCGGAAGTTTATGACTCTCTAAACAGTATTCGTATAATTAGTAATGAAGATGAAGAATTACTTCAGGTTAGGTTGGGTTAGGTTAAGTTAGGTTAGGTTAGGTTGTTAGTGACCGCCGGGGAACTGCAGACATTTTGGGGGGGGGGGCAGGATAATCGACCCTAATAAATTCCTTGAACCGCCGGGGGAACTGCATGTCAGCCATTTAGTCTTAAACACACAATGAAGAAGATCACAAGGGTTTTACAAAAGCATAAAAAATAACATAACCTTCAGAAATCCGAATCACACTAAAAAATAACTGAACATTAAAATTGACCGATAGAAATTATATTAAATGTTGAGCTTGACTTATGAGAAAAACTATACAGTATAACAAACACACTGAACACAATTCTCATAAAAAAATACGCCTAAGTATCAGACGCGTTTCAACGACAAGATCGTCCTCTTCAGTGATACACCAGCTACACCAACCACTTGTCTAGAGGTTACTTGCTAGAGGACGACCTTGTCGTTGAAGTGCGTCTGATACTCTGCATATTTTTTATGAGAATTGTGTTCTGTGTGTTTGTTATACTGTATAGAAATTAATTTGTGAAATATTTATTAGTATAATATTTGGTTAAAATCTTCCTTGTTCATTAGTAAATACTAATAGGCCTAATAATAATTAAAATGACCGTGTAATTGTCTTACGTTATATCGAATACATGACTACTTTTAGGAAGAAACAAAACTTTACACGTTGGAGTGATTTGTTGCTCTGTTATTTGATTTGATTAATAGTTCATACTTCTGTCTTATTTATAAGCAATCAACACCATGTAGCGAAATTAATTTAAGTTCTAAGATATATATGAAACCAAGAAATTAATTTTTTAATTAAATCGACGGAAAGAGTAAATAATACATTAGCTATAAACATTTGAATGAAAAAAATATCTCAAATAAAAAAAAAATCTGAGTTTATCTTAGAATAATGTGACTATAAAGGTTCATATTTATATAATATATATAAAAAGAATACGATTTTATTTTAGAAAAGTAATACGATACAAATTTTATGAATAATTCTGGAGATTAAACATTTTATGTTTTATGCTTTTATTGTTCATTTATATAATATAAATAACATCTTTGACATAAAGTACGATTATGGTTAGTTGAATTATTCAACAATCTAACTTCTTAGTTAACCTTTTGTGGTACAAAAAAATCGGTAATTACAACTCGACACGGCTTTTATTTTATTACTCACAGATGTAAGGGTTTTAATTATAATAACAATTAACGGTTATCAACTATGATTTTATAAAAAAATATAACTATAAGCTATATTAATTATCATTGGACCAAAATTATGGCAACAAAATGAAAAATTTGGGGTAAAATATTATAAAAATGTTTCCAGTAATCTCGGTTATTTCCTAATCAAAATACAAACCTATTACATAGAGATTTACTTTTGTGTAGTAATAATACTAATATTACAGCCGTTGAAAATTGTATCAGTTCATAGTATCAGAAACATATCTCACTCTATATGAGTTAATGCATTTTATGTTTGAGATTTTCTCTGGAATATAATTAACTAGAAATGTAATCACATATTCATTAAAAATTTGTTAAAACGAAGAAAAAATTGAAACCAATAGTGTGGAAATTTATTTAATCCAGCTCTTATTTCTATTTATTTTTTAAGCTTATCGATTTGATTTGCAATTTGGTTTATATCAAATTTCATACCAATCAGATATCTTTTTCTGAAATTATATATATATATGGAAATAAACAGATTTCCAAATCCAAATAGTGATCTGCGAATCAAGATCAGAATACAATCACTGGTTCTATTTTCGTGTGGCGTAGCTGAAACCTTTCTCAAATATACAGGGTGTCCCGTAAGTATTGACCAAAACTTCACGAGGTTATACTATAGGTAAAAACAAACAATTTTCATCATATAATGTATAGTCCTATCTTGCTTAGTTTTCTGTCTATCTGTCTGTATGTGTTTTTTAGAAACAAATTTCTATCTTAAAAATGGTTTGAGATATCAAGTTGAAACTTTTTACGTTTAATGACCTTATTAGTGTGCATCTTAGATAAAAGTTTCAAAATAATATCATTTACAGAAACAAAATGGCGGTCATTTAAAATGTTCAAATCCTAATAACTTTAAAACGAGTGATGTTACAAAAAAGGCAAGATACATAAAAAATAGCCCCTTTTAATACAAGCATTTTGGTACCTAGTTTATTGATCTAAGATAAGTAGTAACAGAAATAAGTAAGATTTCCCAAGTAAAGGTTTGTGTTTTATTCATAATTGCAATGTATTTTCCAATAATGATGAAGAATTCATGCCACAACAAGCAACAAATAATATTACCTGAACTGTAAAACACAAGTGACATTAAAGACACAACAAGTAAGAAAACCTAATTATGATTTCAAAGCAAATGTTCAATGTGGCCTCCTCTCTGCTGATTGCACAGTGTAAATCGCTGTAAAGCTGACCGCCGGATATGTTCAAAATGATTTTGCTCCTGAATTGCTGCAGCAGCTTCAACAATGCGAGCAACCAAATCCATGGTGTCTGGAACAGGAGTGGAATACACCAATTGTTTCATGTGTCCCCAAACAGAAAAATCCATCGGTGTGAGATCCGGGGATCTTGGGGGCCAAGGGACAGGACCACCGCGTCCGATCCATTGATTTTCATACACTGCGTTAAGTTTACTTGGGAAATCTTACTTATTTCTGTTACTACTTATCTTAGATCAATAAACCAGGTACCAAAATGCTTGTATTAAAAGGGGCTATTTTTAATGTATCTTGCCTTTTTTTTGTAACATCACTCGTTTTAAAGTTATTAGGATTTGAACATTTTAAATGACCGCCATTTTGTTTCTGTAAATGATATTATTTTGAAACTTTTATCTAAGATGCACACTAATAAGGTCATTAAACGTAAAAAGTTTCAACTTGATATCTCAAACCATTTTTAAGATAGAAATTTGTTTCTAAAAAACACATACAGACAGATAGACAGAAAACTAAGCAAGATAGGACTATACATTATATGATGAAAATTGTTTGTTTTTACCTATAGTATAACCTCGTGAAGTTTTGGTCAATACTTACGGGACACCCTGTATATATATATATATATATATATATATATATATATATATATATATATATATATATATATATATTACTCATAAAGGAAAACGCAAACACGTGGTGGAAAATTAGCTTAATTGTTACGACCAATGTACGTGAGAGTATTTCGTGAACTTCCTGCCTACTAGATTCTTCTCTGAACAACTTGGTGTGTGTGTGTGTTGTTCATTGTTATTCGTTATTGTTAATGAACTCAACAGACCTTACTGCCACATTGCCTCTAATCAATCAACTTCGTGCAAAGTTCGTTATATCAGTGTTGAGGAGGCGGTTTCTAAAATTGTTCTTGCTTCATGGTTATAGACTTCTCAGAGATTGAATAAAATTATAATTTAATCAATAAAACAAAACATGAAGTAAACATAAAATTGAAATACCCTTATATTAAAGTAACAAGATGATTTTAGTTGGATGAGAAAAGAATAAAAAAGCAATAAATGTGATTTATTGGCAGGTATGTTCACAGGATAATAGAATGGTACATATAAAGGGATATTTTATTTATTAAAAACAAGAAGTTTGAAGCAGTTGGTTTTATTATAACATTTTCCACCTTGATAAAGTTTGAATAATTATTCCTTACTTATGCATTTTCAATTATTTTTGGAAGGGGTGAAAATTTGATTTCCACTGTCAGAAAAATTTAACAGAAATTTGTATTCCGACTGCAGCATATTAACACCATTAAAGTTGGAGAAAACAAATAAATACGTTTAATGCTTTGTCAAAATCAAAAATAATCAATTAAAAATAAAATTATGAAAGTATATTTAGTATAAGAAAAAAGAATTAGATCAACTAATATTATGATTCATTATTCAAATATCTTCCTTTTAGATTTGAATTAGAGAAAATGTAGCAACGTTCTTTTTGTTATATGAAAATACAAATTTCCTTTTGAACAGATTTATAATTACATTTAATTGTACTCTGTTTTGTAGCAAAATATCTTTGAGGGTCTTTTTGTTCACTATACAATTTATAAATAATTCCCTTTGTTTTATAATTGATTTGTCATTGCTAAGGAATCATCTCATAGATATTTTTTTATTATCCACCAATTGTCTTTTTTTGTATAATATAATTATTTAAATATTTGTTCTTTACTTCTTGATTGCGTAGTAATAATGATCTTGGTTGTTTATTGGTATTTACCTTTAAGGAAAAATGTAGTGATAATAAGATATTAAATAATAGTTTCATCGTCATTATGAGACATAATATAACTCCATGATAAACCATTTGGTATAATTCCCAAGATGGCTTCAAAGAGGTTTACAGCAGGAATTAAGGAATATTAACGGGAAGTCAGTAATGAGTGGACATTTTTTTAATCGGAACATTTTCAATTGTAATTTTTATATTAATTTGTTCCTTCTTTTCACAAGTCTAGGCTACAATGTCGTAATAAGTTTCTTGGCAAATCATAAAGTAGTTGAGCATGATTTGAATTCATAATAATAAAATCATCTAATTCAGAGACAATAAATAAATTTAACAATACGAGTTGAAGTTAAGTTGGGGAAGTACCGCTACAATTACCACATTTAATATTATGAACATAAATATTTGTAATGAGTGTTATTAAAAAACAAATTACAATCCAACCTTACATGACATTTATTAAAGATCAGAGCTCTTGATGCAGTTATGTAAAAAGAGCAAAAATTAACGACTCTGATTTTTAAAACAAAACATCTGCTTTAATCACGGAATCTAGATTTTTTAAATCCTTGGAATATCTCTGTTAGTCTATTCGTATATGTCCAATTTCCCAGGGAAACTAACAAACATATTTCATTGAACCTCGGAATATCATTATAATTTATGGTTAATGGAATAAATAATTTAAAAAATTAAAACTAATTAAACAGTGTTACATTAAAAAAAAAACTTCTTTTAAAATTTGCCGATACTGCTCGTTATTATGAACGACATTTTGATTTCAATACCCTCAGTAAATATGGGAGATATTGGTAAGAAACAGAAACATACAACTTATAAATTATTCAAGTTAACGAAAATTTAGTTGTAAGTGTAGTCCGTTTTAATTCATAGATTGTTACCGCAGGAAATCTCATAACATGGTAACTATGAGGAAGCACTATATCTATTTCAATAATATTTGTTTAAAAAAAATCTAACGTTAAACTTTCATAATTGTGGATTTCTTGTTATCTTTATGTTAAAACCCCATAACTTACAAATCATTGAGTAATTTTTTTTTAAAATGTCATATTTTGTTAGCACATTTCAATGAAATAATATTAGCTACAAATTAATGTAACAAGGAAAATTTATCAAGTAAAAATTCTTCAGATTATCTAGAAAACATAGTAATTTTTAACGATTTGCCCCTTCTTTCCGGTAGATACCTCACCTCTTACATTACATGTGATTCCACAATAATTGCGTCTTCTTAGAAGAGGTAAATCAGTACTTTTAACTCATAGTAGCCTATCAGTTTTTTAAACTATGATATTTTCCCTTCACATTTAAAAGATTTGGTGAGTAATTATCAATCACATTTATACATCTGAACAATTTAATAAGTGAGGTTAATATTATTCTTTTACAGATATAGTCTAATCGGACATAAATAGTGACTACAAGGTCACGTACGAGGAATATGGATGTTTGCTATTATAAAATCAGTTTGCACTAAAATACTTGTTTTTTATTGACGAGCTATATTGTCGGTTGGTGTTTGGCAGTTTCTTATGTTAGTGACGTGGATTTATCTTATCATGTCGGTACAGTCTTAGTTAGGACTATAACTACTTTTAATTATTAAATGTATTGGAATAATATTGTTTGTTGGCACTGTAATATCCGTCATGGTCTAGAGTTTTCACTTGACCTCGAGATCCGCACTCTAAATACGTCGTTTTTATATAAACAAATGACAAATTTCCGACGATATTATCGGATATAAACGGAGTTTTTGTGAAAACCCCCGTTATACCGTTAGGAGCATCTATGTCAACCTGAGAACACGATCTATGGTGAACATTTAACCCTGTAACTAAATATATGTAATGAAATGTACCCACACAAAATTACGAGACGGTTCTATAAACTAAATTTCTGATCTTTCATAATACTTGAGAATTAGTTACGGTAACTTACTAATAAACTAAATTTTTCAACACAATATGTTAGCTCTAATTAAACAATTAGATCTTCCTAAGCATAAAACCATTTGGTTTTTTACCTGTGACAAGCTCCGCTACAATTAAAAAAAGAGTTTTGGAAACTTTAGATTTAGCAGACATCGAATGAGGTAATAGAAATAAACGACGAATGGAAAATCTACTAAGACAGCAGGGATGACCAATTCGTATTTTCTAATTGGTAATGGTAACACCATTACCTCTCTAAAAAATCTACCTCTAAAAAATATCCCCTGTAAATGATAGCAATAAGAAATAATCTCTGAACAACAAAAAAGTAATTTGTAGTTACAAATTTCAGTATCGTTAAGAAAAAAAGTATTTTAGTGAGACTTTAGGATTGAAAAGGGAAGAAAATAACTGCAAGGTAAAAACTAAGCTAATATTTTACGAAATATTTCAATGCTTCAATTTATAATAAAATCAAGAATTTCAGAAATTTTTGTAATTTATATATTTTTGTGTTAATGTTTTGATAAGGTGTTATAAATCGAATATTTAAAGAATGTACTCTAACAGCTATATACATTTCAATTAGTAAAAGGTATTGAACAAATAATTTATTACTGTTGTCCGTAGTAGTTCACAGTTGGTATGAAATTAAAAAAAATTTAATGATTTTAAAAAGATAATAAATTTTATGTTTGCTTATAGCCCAACTGGATTGTTAATAATTAATTTAATTGTGTTTTTTAAATGTGAATTAATATGTGTTGTTAAGTGTTTATATGCGTTTTTATATTTGAAAATAACTGACAAATAGTCGAAACGCGTCATATAAGATAGTGTAAACTACAAGTAAGGATTATTCGACGGTAACACCTCAATACAAGGTAATTAAATAGTAATTGATAATAAATACTTGTGTATTTCTGGAAGAATACAAGAAGAGTAAATTGTAATTAAAGGAACAGCGACGACAATTTGGAATTATTATGAACAAAATCAAAATAATTTCGAGTGATATGAGATACGTTGCTAACATTGCTTTGAGCGTTGGGAAAACATCTGTTGGGTTATGTTTTAAGAGGTTAAAAAAACAATAAATGGAATGCTGGATTTTGTCTTCTAAATGCTACAAATATAATATGTTAAAGACTGACAGGGTCACATTTGAAAATAGAATAACATAGTTTCCGAAATATATAAACATATAGGTTATGAAATATTCTGGTAACATCACTCAAATTTTTGAAAGTGTATAATTTATTCGTTTATAGAGTAGAAAGTTAATGGCTACAGAAAACGGAAAATAAGCGTTAATATATTATAACAACCTTAAGTAATGTAAACAATCTGCACTTTACAGATATATCACATTAACTTGACTATTCCGATCGTCTAACAATAGTTCGATCAAAAACTCTATGAGGACGGAACTGAAGGTTTATGAATTCAAATTCAGGAATCTTCAGTTTTCTCTGCATAGATTGCTACAATTTGGAACAAGAAATAGAATAGTTTCGTTAAACAAACGTGTTTTTGACTCAGTATTATGATCGTTACCATTACTTTTTATAATAAAATCTAAATGTATCTTTTGGTTAGTGATCAGACAAAATCGATATCCATACATAGTGGTGTTGAAGAAGAAGTCGCTAAGGTAAATGTCGCGCAGGACCGCTGCCGCAGGAAGTGTCTTCCGTTTCCGACATCATTTTACTCTTTTCAGAGTTTGAGAGCAATAACTGGAGTGCTGTTGAGGTGCACTTTCCAACTTTATACGATACCCTGTATATAAATTTAGCTTTTGCACAAGAATAAGCCGACATTTGTTGAAATTTGTTTTTTTAACATGTACTCAATACAACTTCATTAGAGCAAGTCAAAACTAATATTTTATACGGTAAAAATATAGATTACGATCAGAACTGTCGATTGAGACTACAGCGAGCATCAAAACTTCACCGAGTCAGAAGTTATACTGTGTAAAAGTTTCCAGAGGCGGGGAAACGATCACAAAATGGCTGCGCTCCACTAACTCATGCGCGTGACATCACAATCACTGCTTTAAGAAATTAGTTCTTTGAATTCTTTACCATGTGGTATATCTAATTTTCTATGTTCATTTTTATCTGCAACATGAAACTCTCCTCTGATTACTGTGTAATTGGGTTTTCTGTAATGTTCAGGAAATTAAAAGAAGCACCCATGTCAAAATGAATTTACCTTATACGTCTTCACCCATCATACATACAAATCAACATTTTCCTCACTCTTTGCAATTGTATTTTAAATAGTTTAATTGTAGTTAAAAATAAATTTGAATTTTTGACTATTTATAATCTTTTTTACGTATTTTAATTTTAAAAGAAATCAATGAAGTTTATTATAAGCGCTATCATTGACAGTTTTTACCGTAATATAGAAATCAAGCGAATTTGTTTTAGTTTCGTTGTTTCCTGTAGATGAATGACGAACCATCCTTGTGTTTACTTGGCAGCTTCACTTCCGATATCTCGTCACAGTATAAACAATCATAAAAAGCCTATACAAATGCTAAACAGAATGACAGCTGACAAATGAGTTGTGTTGAATGAGTTGTAATTATGGAGCTATTTCATTGATAGGAGGGACTCTTCTCATCCGGATAACATAAATAGAAATGTTTGTTAAAACAACTTTGACTTGTTTTATTGACAGCGACTTTCAACGAACATTAGAATGAAAGAACTCGTATTTAGAGACTAATTATTTAATTAAAACTTATGGGAATTGATTATTTGAAATAATGTCTTTCAAAGGTTGCTGCTATGAAAAAAAAAGTTGAGTTCCAATCTCGGTTCATGTAAACTATGGCAATACTTAACCTTTATTCTTATTGAATAAAAATATTTTCTAGATTGCTAAATTAAAAAAAGATTTTTGAAATTCATAATCATCTAAATTGTTTTCTTTAAAAATCACAGTCTCCCCCTGTTTTTAAAAGTGAAACACCTTTCAGTGATCAACCCATTATAAGAAAAGAAGATAAAACAAAGACCCTATCCCTTGATTTACACTAATAGCGTCAGGGTCGGACAAGAGTTGGTCAATGGAGACCTAATAAGACAGGGATCTAATCCAAGACTACATGAAAAAAGGCTTTACCCATGTACCACGGCCGTGCTTACTATAGCGAGCTCTCGAGTAAAAATATAACTTTTAATTTTTAGTTTAAGCTTGATTTACGCTATTTTCAATGAATGGTGCTCCGTTAATGGGAAGATAAATACAATTTAGTTGATTTAAATATAATATTGTTGTCATTACGTTTGGATGAATGGGAATTACGTCAGACTGAAAGAATGTAAATATTTATTTATTCAACCGAACCTTACGTCATAGAATCAAAATATTTTGGTGGGATTTATGTTCCCAACGGTTGCTGTGGGGAACTAATTATTGAGTTCAGTTGCCCGTTAATTAAAATTGTGGTATTACATAAAATAAATGATTTCCAGGGGTATAAAAAAATTATTTATTTCCTTATCATATTAAAATGTTCTTTAATTTAATAATTTTGTCGTTTATAATACAAGACTTTATCTTTTTCAAATAAGGAAGGCGGTCCTCCTTCACACACAAGGGTAGGGGATTAGAACCGTCATAATAGAGCGGCGGATCACCAATTGGAACGTGGCCACTGCAACAGTGGGTTTTTTATTGTCTTATAAAATTAGTTTATAATATAATAAAAAGACCCCCAACGCAATGTTTATAACACTAACTGTTCCAATAATATTCAAATGATTATTTAGAGTTTGCTATGAACAATCCTTCCTTATTTTTTCAGCTTTTTTTTTAGACTAGATAATACTTTATATATGCAGTATCATATTTCTAGATACGGACAATAATTGTATTATGTAAACTTTAGTCAAGTAGCTCTCAGATGCCAGAATTTATATATATATATATATATATATATATATATATACATATATATATATATATATATAAAGTGCAATACTTAAAACATATCACAGGTGTGTTTGTATTCTCGTGTTTGTATTCATTTTCAACGTAATATTACAAAAATAAAATTACACATTTAAATTTTAAAAAATATTTACAGTGTCACAATTTCCTACTTATAAATATTTGCATGAAAAAAGATTCCAGTAGATGATTATCAGCTGTCAGAGGTTGGTACCAACCCCACTTCTCTACGATGATAAATAGCGAAGTTATTGTCAAAAAATGGTCGCCCGTGAGTGTGTGAGGATTAGGGGCAGATAGAGACCTAGCCCCAACCGATTTCCTATTCAATATTCATTTTTACTTCTTTAATTAGTAAAACTATTTTTCTTTTGATTTGTTCTGTATCATTTCTCTCTTCAATAGATACTAAATGTAGGATGCATTACTAATTGGTGCAGAATATACACATAAATGGTATATTATTGTCCAACTCAAATGGTTGCATCTTGTTTTTCATTATTATACAGTACGATTTTATGAACTCGTTTATTTGCTGTTTTGGTTGCCACTAAATTTTTTTTTTCATAACATATATTTATTAGTGAATGTTTTATGTAGGTGTTCTTTAAATATAATGTAGTGATCAACAACTAGTACCTATGTGACTGACGTATTCCGTAGCAACATATTTGGTATCAACAACTACCTGATGTAGTGTCAACAGAAACGAACTAGAGTAAAGTGATAAACCATATTTGCTTAATCTGATTAAAAGTATTTAGATAGTTACTTGTCCAAAACTTACAAGATTCGATTATAATTGAATAAACTAAATGTTAATATAAGCGTATTTATCAGTGACATTCTAAGATGCAAATGAGTGAGGAAACATTCTTCGTATCAAGCAGTATTAGTAAACAACCAACATTCCTTTCTTATGAAATAATCTTAGCGTTATTACATTGAATGATGACTGGTTAATGCATTCCATTCATAGATTATTAGCATACTCACAGGTTGGAATGTCAAACGTAGTGACGTATAAAAATAAATAGAATCTTTGAAGGTTAAAAGTCAAAATGCGCATTCACTTGCACATCACGAGCTCAAGGTTAAAAAAAATTAAAACATTTACTGAATTTGTTTTAGATTTAGATTATTCCGATAAAAGTATTTTTTGGTGTTGGACCATTGTCTGGAAACTGACATGGGAGATCTTTTGTAGATTTATAATTCAGGTTTAACAAGTCAGAAGAAGTGCAATTAAAGAATTACTGACTCGTCAAATTTAGCAAGTGTCAAATTTTTGTTCAGGTTATCAATGGAAGGAAAATGTATTTCTTATTTCTGTCTTGTCTTCATATGATAAGTACGAATATAATAATTGTACTTTTTGGCAAATTTGTTTATTTTTACCTAGACTAAAAACCGAAAAAATTGATTATCGTGTTGTACAGCTAGACTAGTGAAGAAAGTGTGGAGTTAAAACGGCATAAAATTGGTTGAAAAGTTTAGGCTGTAAATACGTTACGTTTGTACTAATACATTCTCTATTTAAATTTAAGAAATTAGTCTGAAACAAAAAATTAAAATTTGTCATCTACATATTTTAAAAATCAAGAACATAATTAATATGTTATAATTTTCCTTTACAAATACTGCATGTGAAAAGGTGTTGCAGATAATTAGGTGAAAGATCTTCACCTATTGTTTTTTTTTTCTCAATTCCGTCTCAAAGAAGTACATTTCGAATATAAGTTTATAGAATAATTAAGTAAATAGTTCAAAGATTTGGTCTAACGTTTTCACTCGGGTCACAGAAACACAACTTATTTGTCCACGAATGTCTCAGTTATCAATCCTTTCACCACCAAATAGGCCGAGAATATCAAAATTTAATGTTTTAGTACTATATTATTTATTTTAAAATGATTTTATTTGTAGGCTATATTTTAAAGCCAAAACAGCGTATTTATTATTTTTGAATAAAACCTATCCAACAGTAACAAATATCAATGCTGACATATAATACACACATGACTTGTGTGTGCGTGAAAAAAAAATCATATTTGTTCTCTTGAAGGCAATATTTTGTAATGTGGATTAGAGATACTGTTTTATACTTGAATATATTGTTTAGGTATTACAAAAAGTGTTTCTATTAGAATTTTCTGGTGTTTCATGTAGACGTAGATATTCAATGTAAAGCCGTAGTAAATCATCCATTATTATCAGAGAAGAAACAAGTATGTATTCAAAACTTGATATCATAGAAGGGTGGGGGACAATATTTAAATCTAATAGGTTTGATCATACAGTGTGTGTGCAAGCTATATTTTATCAAATTACGATAAATACGATAAACAGTATAACATAAATGTGACGTATGTTGTTAATGAAAAGATTAAATATATTCTTAACCCATCCTTCCCACATAATAAGGGTAATATGATGTACGTTGGACACAATTAGATTGCAGAGAATAATGAAACGTTCATAAATGTTAAACATCGTTATAGTAATGAAGTCATAAAACCATAAAAGCAGACAAGACAAGAATATAACTAACCACGGTTCGATTTCTTGATAGTAATTTATCGATTGTGATGGCTCCCTTTAATAATATTTGTACATCAATACAGGGAGAAACTAGGTCAAGTGAATGAAGAAGTTTTGTTATTATATTTCAGTTATAATATTTCTAAGAAAATATATTAAGTAAATAACTATGAATAAGCACATAAACAGGGCTTTGCAGCTTCTGTGGTCTTGTGGTTGCTCTGCGTTTCAATAGAGACAACTATTCATGGAACTTTATTACTTAAACAACTCCACTAAGAATAAATAACGAAGCTTTAGTTTGCTTCTAATATTGACCAACTGCAGTAATAGTTACATTTATATCACGGATTTATCATTAAATGCTATGAAATATATTTACAAGTATTTTTGTTGAAAGATGCTTGCATGTTTCTTTGGAGAATTTGTTTACATACATTTTAATTGGAAAAAAAAGGCTAAATCAATTACATTGTGTGAAATCATAGTCAATATAATGGTAAACATAAAACAGACAGGAAATTCAATTAAATGAAATAGTGATTTTATATTTGTGGTGAATAAATATATTTGTACAAAAATAAATACTGCAAATAAATAAGTTACAACTGATATATATATATATATATATATATATATATATATATATATATATATATATATATATATATATAATATTTGTTTCACACCTTAGTTCTTAAATGTAACTTAATGATTGAAATCGAAGTTAAAAAGAAATACTATTGGAATCTAGTGAACAAGATATACTTAGAAGATAATTGAAGATGTAAGGAAGTAATTAAATTACCAGCCGGAATGAAAAACGAAAATTACTGTTCAGAGTCTTAGTTAATATTGAAACATAGTGGTGTAAAATTAATAAATTAAAAAAACACTACACGCACTAACGTTTACTTAACCTTACACAGTTTTCAAAATGAAATAATTGTCTATATTTTATGGAGAGGAGCGTATTACTGAAGGTTACTTTATCAACAGATTTCTACATTTATGAGAGGTTTGAAAATATTTACGGATAAATAAAAAATTAGGCTTTGTTATGTTCAACTATACTACCCAGATTTTTTTTAACGGCAAGAAAATACACACTATTTCGTTATGTATTTAGTAAAAAAAAATCTTAATTTTTTGAAATTTAAAATTATGTATACAAACTCGAAAAAGCAAAATACACAATGTTGTTTTATATTTTTCAATGGGAGTTTGTGCACCAATTGTTGGTATATAAATATTGAAATTAATAAGTGAAAACATTGAAACACAGAAAAGAATTATAGTGAAAAGAATAATTAAATGAAATTGCAGAAAGTCTAATATACTTACTTTTAATTAAATAAAACAGTAGTAATCCATACATTTATTAGAATATAGCTCTCGAATTTAAATAAGGAATTAATTAAAAGTGAAGTAAATAACAAAACAGCCTGCTATATATATATGTAATTACATTCATTATAAACTATAATACTTTTTTATTTTCATCATAATAATAAATTAAAACAAAATTAAATTAAATGAGTATAATTATCGAAATTAGGTAAAGAAGGTACACAAGAAAGCCAGGAAACCCTTTGTGTTAAAAGGATACAGGATGTACTCAAAGAAAGTAAAGAGGATGAACATTATAAGCCGAAGGGTAAACTAAATTAAAAAAGAAAAGAAAATTCTTGCGGTAGGTAAAGCGGCTAAATTAAGACACTATTAAATGGGAAAGAAAAAATTGCCTTTGAGTGAAGTAAATATGCTGGCAGCGATAATACAAAGAAAATGGTTAAATCAACATATACAATTAAAAATTAAAATTATATATAAGAAGCAAACATTTTACAAATGAAAATTTTTTATGGTTTAACACTGAATGAAGAAACTAACTATGGAACTCTATTTTTACCGAAAATATAATTTACAAAGACACGCCAGTTTGGCTATCTATTTATTAAAAAATTCAAATTATCCATTCATAAATCGCAGTTTAATATGTTTCAGTATCAGTACTTTAAAGTAAAATTCTCAATAAATGAGATGAATGCAAAGCTTTCAAAAGTGTGGTGTTAAATATCACTTCTCAAATTTAAATTGAGGAAAAGATCAAAACTTGATTTCAAGAATATTGCCAATGTCCTTGAGTTACAGATTTCCAGATTTACTCATATGACTGGGCTTTGAACTTAAATAAATTGCTAAAATAAAAACATTATACATAAATTTGAAATATTTTAATACAGATAGAGCACAGAATTGTTGAAATATATTTGATTGGACAAATTGGGGAAACTCATAATCCAACTTACTAAGACATTCTGGATTTCAGGGGTAAATTTAATTATATATATTATGAAAACATTCATTTTAAGGAGAGCAACTGGTTCAGAATTTTATCTTAAAGGGTGAGCTAAAAAGTAAGAATTTAAATTCTCTAAGTATAACACTATGTCAAAGCCACATCATTTTCTGAGTTTGGGGATGCCATTTTGTCACGCTGGCTGAGGCGCAGTGGTATAGCATTGATTGGATGTTTCTGGGTACTTATAAACGCAGAATTTATGCTTATACTAAATTATGAATTTTAGGTTAATTCCATACAGACTAAATGAACGAATTAAATAAAATTTTGTTCATTTGATTTGTTTAGTTCTAGAAGTATATCGTTAAAATATTGTTATATATCAAAATCAAAATTTGAGATTAGCTACCACAGGCAAAACTAAAAAATCTTTTTCTAATTATCAGATTTAATTTTTTTTATCAAAGGTTTAATCAAATTGTAGTCTTTAAGGATTCTAAAAAATATTTGTTACTATTATTCAAAAATTTAAATGGTCAATGTCTTAAAAACCATATCAACTCAATAAAAGAAGGCGAGTTTTTAAGATATCTTATTAGAAGATAAATTTAGATAATATAGGGAGTTATGAGCTTATTTGTGTTTGTTTGAAACTGTTTAATTTTTTAATATTTTGTTTTGTAGAATGTCATAAACATTAATGACCTACTTCAGTTTATATGTAAATAATATTCCACTACAATTTCTAACATGTTTATCTAATCTTAATTTTAATAACGGTTTTAACTTATTGTGTTAGCTTTATTAAATTTGAATCTCAGAGTTATATAATATGTATATGCAACAACATATGTTTAACTGAGATAGTCACTGTAGTGTGTATAATCCCGAGTGTCCTAGCTGGATCTACACTTTTTTCACATAGCCTTGTTTTAGATCCTTCTCTTTCATCTTTAGTATCAGGTCTCTTCTAGTGTTCCTTTGTTTGCTGATGTTATTAGAGTATTCGAGGCCTAGGGGAGTGACATTACCTTCTTCACTTCTTTTTTATAAGGCGATAAAAACTGTAAGGTTTTTCGTCTTCAAGTAACAAGGAAAAAACAAAAAAAGAAGTGGGGGATATTGTAAGACATGGAGTTGTTAATTATAACGGTCAAAGTTTTAATACAGTATGGTTTGTTTCACTCTAGTCCTTTTGATAACAACTCAGTTATGTATGTGTAGTGCTTGCCAGTTTTACTGTAGCTGATATACAAATGTTGTTACAAATAATGATGCCAACTTAATAGAAGAAAATAATTAATTAATTAAAATCCGTCTTTTTTTTTTTTTTTTTTTTTTTTTTTTTTTTTTTTTTTGTTCTGGGCTGTGAAAGCCTCCTTCAGAGGCCTCACCGGCGTCGACCTGCAGATCTTTTGCCGCCCCAATTTCCTTCCTACACCCAACTAGTGATACCCGTCATCCTTATGAAGGAACTGATACTACCAATAGGGTTATCTACGATGGTTTCCATCTCTTTCCCCGGCGGGCCTAGAGAGTATAGCCTGGCTCGTCCTAACGCCTCACACTCTAAAAGAATGTGTTCTGCAGACTCTTCAGCCAAACCACATTTCCTGCAAGTATTATCTGCAGCAATCCATATCCTGTGTAGGTGTTTTCTGAGGTGACAGTGGCTCGTTAAGAGCCCGACCTCCCACCTCATGTTATCCCTTCTGAGAGAGATGAGTTGTTCAGCATGTTTCTTGCTTGGTCTAAATAACCTTTTAGCAAGTCTACTAGTGGTTGAATTCGTCCAGGCCCTATTCATCCCCTCCCGTATCCACGTATCAACCGCTGCCCTGGCATGTCCATAGGAGATCCCGAATAAAACCCGTCTTTGTTATACAAGCTTAATTCGCTTTTATCATGTAACTGCGTCCACAGCTCAAATAGTATTTTTATTATATTCCAGTTTTCAATGACGAATGTCATGGTCAAGTATGTGTTTGCCAATTTTACCTGAACAGAAATACGATTTTACTTGCATTTTTCCACACGAATATTAGTCATTAATATTCACATTACACTATAATTTGAACGAAATTGGTATAACCGAATGTGAGAAATTATTTTGTATATAACAGTTCCATGGCTAATGTTTAGTTATTTACCAATAACTCAAGAACCAGGACTTTGGAGTAATGGTTAGTATGTATACTTTGAGCAAACTTTGATCTAAATCGACGGAGCGGATTTAAATGAAATTTTTATTATTATGCAAACCCCAAAAATTTTGATTTATTGAACAACTAATTAAAAAACAAAAATAAATGTTTTGAGATATGGCCAAAATATGTCAATACCAAATTTGATTCAAATCGGTCCATCTTTTATGGCTGAAAACAGACACCGTTCTTAAAACATTTCTTTTTTCTACTTAGTGTATCTCAAAACTGGTATAGTTACAAACAATTCAACAGATTTTTATAATCAATTTCATAACTTTCACCACACAACGTATATGTGAGAAGAAAAACAGTAATGTAAGAATAAATCTAAACTTCTCATTGATAATAAATATACAACTGTCCAGTAGGGGAGGACGGAAATGTAGGTAAACATACAATATAAGAAAACCCTTTATTTTATTAAATTTTTGAAATGTTCAGCGTTGCTGGACATAAAATAAGTAATTCTTCATGCGTATGAGGTTAATCCTGAGGACCTTAGCTGAGTTTGTTTGTAGTCTTGGGTTATCTAATCTCACCTACAAATTTCTCTTTGCCAATGTTTACCTCTTTGCCATGTTTGTGCTCTTCCTATCATCTTGAGTTGTCCAATACCCGCTAGGTCGCTCTGCTAGAGAATCTGAAGTTGATGTGACTGGCGCTAGGCGCTAGGTGGCTCTACGGTCAAACAATGTTTCAGGCGGGTAAGAGAAAACGCACTGATGCCACATATGGGACCAGAGATGCGAGGGAAGGTCGAGAATCGCTTATCTCAGCGCACGAACTGACAACACTGACTATGCTGACGGAAGTAAGTGAGAAGGTTTGTGAGAGAGAGGTCAACAGTTGTACAGTCTCAACCAAGTGGGATGCGTACAGTCAAGCACCTGCTGCTAGCGCTTTCTGATAGCTGTGTGTCAAACTTGTGACGAACAGCACCCATAAATTCACTAACAAGGTATTTGTAAGGTAACTCCCATCCTTCACCTTGCACGCCACATCTACCAAACCTGGGCTCCTGCATGATCTGTCGCGAGGTTTTACCTGACTGGACTCTGTCAAGTCAGGTCTTCACCTCGTCCTTCGCGCGGATACATAAAGTTCTGCTTTCTTCCACATTTACAATCTCGATACGCCCATGGAAAGAGCTTCTCAGCTTGGTACATGGAAAACCTTTCCTGTTTCCTTGTCCCACGCGATAGGGGTACTAACAGGAAGGAAGGTGGTTTTTAGTGAGTAAGAATCTCACACTATTGGGAAGAGCGGATTTCTCCCTTTGTCTTTTGAAGATTTTCCACCTATCCTGCGAAATTAAAAAAAAAAAAAAAAAAAAAAAAAAACGTAAAGCGTAGAGTATTTCCCTATCCTATGTCGTGTCTTATAGTATTTATGTAGTCATTGCTTGTAGTGAGTATGGGGTGGCAATCTTCTAGTAGGGATGTGGTTAATAGTTGCTGCTTGGAACGTTTACGTACAATTTGCAATGGAACTATATACCAAATAAAATCCCTTCCCTTTTCTGAACTGTTTTAAAACATAGTTATTACTTTTTGAGGATTTTCCTCCCCCCCCAGGACCAACTTAAAAATTATGCTCCTGTAGACACTTACCACTCTCTATTTGTATACCGCAGGGGGCCAAAATACTTAATAACCAACACTTTCGAGGAGAAAGTAATTGTTGGTTAAAACAAACAACTGTTAAACATGCAATTCTTCATGCATTTAAATAAAAGTCAGCCTTAGAAGGTTCCCTTATACTGAATATGGAGTTTCCCTCAGCTGGAACAAATTGAACAACTGGAAAAGGTGTCATTTTTATGCAAGGTGGAGCTCCCCATCACTATACTCTAGCTGTACGCAACGTCCTTAACAACTGATTTCCTAAAGGTTGGATTGGCAGAGGTCCGCCTTTCCTTGCCCCCCCCCCCAGAAGTCCAGACCTTACCGCATTTAGATTTATTTTTCTGGGGGTACATTAAGAACATAGTTTATCCGGATAAATTCGTGATTTGGTGCACTTGCGGAAGCGTATCTTTGACGCTACACGATTGTACCCCCAGAAATGATTCAACGCACTTGGTATGAAACTGACTACAGATTAGATGTCTGCAGAGCAACAAATGTTTATCACATGGAGACTTACTAAGGTATCCAAAACAATACTTTTTTCCCCAGCACATTGTAAGAATAAAATTATTAAATTATCTTTAATACTTTGCACTTAGTTAAAATCCCGGCATTATTTTTCGATGACTGTATAATCCATTTCCAGTACACAATGTTCTGATATTTATGGTAATCAAGATTTATATCAACCAGTAAAGAAACATGGTTTCATTTTTATTTTACAATAAGTGTGCCTCCATCCTGTGTAATAAAAACGTCATCTTTTCGACAATCAGTCTTCTGATGCTCATTTTGGACGTATTCATGTTTTTAGCTGAAATAATTTTAGGATTTATCTTGAAGCTATTAAAGAAAGTTTTCATGGAACGGTAAATATTATTATTATAAAAATAAAGCAACATGTCTGTCAACAACGTATACACATTCAGATGAATTTTTGTAGAAAACATTCATGAATAAATTAATTTTAGATTGCACGAATATGACGAGATCCAACACACACAAAACATCATCCCCTCTTCAATACACTTCATTATTTATTACGCACTTTGTGTAATAATTTTTTTTTTTATCAGAATTTTTTTGAGTCCCCTGTGTCCATTGCGATTATCGTTGATTAATGACAGCAAGAAACTGTACTGTCGCCTGCGGCGTAATCAATCAAGTTTGCAATGTACAGTCTGTACTTTGAAAGTATAGAGCACGACATTGCATAAACAACGACTATGCTGTGTAAATATATTCAAACATAGCTTCTATAATGGTAGTTTTAGGGAAAGCATGAAAAGAATAAATCAATTGTCCACTATTAAAGAGAAACAGTGTTGTAAATTTAGAAATAGATTTAATGATTTGAAAATAGATTTCAGTGGTTCGACATTTTTAAATAAAAAATACTTACTACGAAATTTTATCTAATTCGCTGGTATGTTTACATGTCTATCCATCTACACCTGCAACTCAAAACTGTTTACTAATATAGATAAAACTTGCTACTACAGTAGTGGATTTTCAAGCACATTTCTCAGTGGAACTAGAATCTGTAAAATGTGATCGAAACTAAATATTTAACTTTTATGTGTGTCAATTTCACTATGCTTTATTGTCGGTCTAATTATTATTTCAGCCTGTCTACAAATTTATTATTATCAAGGCTTTATAAGTCTATATTGTACAAGATCGCATATGACCTCTCAATTTTATTACAAATAAATACGTACCTTGTTTGATAAACTATTTAGGTAAATATTTTAGATGACATTAGTTATTTTCATTCCATACATTGTTAAATATTTAATACTTACCTTTTTTTAAATCCGTTAACCTGATTTAGTTTTTACTCGTCAACGACGCGTTTCAAAGCATGTGCTTCATCATCAGATATTTCATCAGTTATTGCGTTGTCATTGTTCAGAGGACGTCAACACTTTAATAAAACTCATAAAAACACTAAAGAACATTATGTAATAAACGCGAGTTGCTCACCAAGGTGTAAAGTATTCATAATCGATCAACACCTAATATTGAACGTGCAACTTAATTTTTTCTCAAATATACTTTTGGATAATTCCATAAATATTCAAGATGAGTACTTTTCCAATAAGCTGCGTATTAGGTTCGGAAAATATGATACCAGTAGATGGTTTTCAACGTTGGTGCGCACCACACGTTGATAGTATAATATTGTTTAGTGTTTTTTTTTGTGTTGTCGCTTTCTGAAGAATAAAGAGGGAATAACTGATGATGAAGCACATGCTTTGAAACGCGTCGTAGAGACTTAAAAATTATGTCATTTCGAGGAATAAAACAAGGTAAATATTACAATGTTATCCAATTCGTGACTTGGTTACCCTAAACATGAATATATTGTAAATATTGTTCATCATTAGTAAATTGCATATATTAACTAAAGTGTTGTCATCAGTTCGAAATATACTAAACATCTAGTTTTTAATTGTAACGACAAAACTTAAAAGAATGTACAGCTGATTGCTTATATAACACATCACATCAAATATTGTTTATAACAGAATAACAGATAAATTTACGAGTGTAGCAAATTATTATTTTAAATGAATCACGGAATAAAATAAACGTTGTATAATGGAATTTACGTGATGGTTAGGAAAATCGACGTAATGTTTTTGCTGATGTATCCGTCGCCTTGAGTCCAAAACTGTTTTGGTAATCTCGCGGTTTATTGTGAGTCGTCTGACATTTTTGCAGTTCTCTACAGCACAAACGCTATGACAGATTATAATAAAATTTAGTAGGCCAAATGGGTGTATTTTGCCAAATATCGGGACTTGTTCCATTTTTTCTGTTACTAAAAATTCGGGGATAGTTATCAAAAAAGAAAACATGAAATTTAGATTTTTTTTTTCTAAATCAGCTGTAACAATTTTGATAAAATTTTGTTTAAGTATATCCTCTAATAACTCCTCCATCAAAAAATAACTTAGTGATAGCTATCTTTAAAAAATTGTAATTGGTGAGTTATTGGTAAAAAACAACCATTCAGCTATATGGCTGTTCTAAGAGATTCCTCAAAATGATTTAATTTTACTGACTCAAACTATTGTGAAAAAATAAATAAAAAATAATACAGTCAGGAGTAATTGGTAAACAACCAACCTTACCTGCAGTTGTTAAAAAAAGATTTTAATAAAATAGATTCACACTTAGTTTATACCACAATTGAAGTGAGGTTAGATCCAATTAAAGTATATAAAGTTTTTTGAAGACGACAGCCATTGTCTTTTTAACTGTTTAACTAGCAACTACCGAAGTGACATTTTTGGAAGGTAATAGTTTAGAAATAACAGTGTGAACGTTTGTGTTGTTTTTTTAAAATTTTTAAAACAACTAAATGTAAACAACTTAACAATTAATTACTCATTGTCAAAGTGTTTGTTGTAATATTTTTAGTTTATTATAAATATAAACTGATGCTCCATTTACGTGAATAGTAAAAAATTGTTTATTGGAATTGTATTTAGACAATATATCTGATAACGGAACATACTAGAATGTTTAATTATAATTTGTGTTATTAAATTATGTAATTTAACATTACAATAATAATTTACCTCCATACTATATAAGAGTTCCTGCTCTTCTCAGTTTTAGATTTTTTAAAACTTTAAATACAAAATATGAGAAACAAAGTAGAAACCCACAACCATATTAAAGGACGTTTTGAACAAATCTTTTGTTTCGCAGCTAATCTCATGTCTACAAAACTCTGTTCAGTCTGCTCGACATGTTTCTATGTCTTAGCCACTTGCACAGCTTTGTTCGTATTGTTATTGCTTTTTGATTAATGAACTTCTACTGCCGTCTTATCGATAATCAATCAGCATTTAGCAGTCGAGTTCATCAACGAACAAATAAAACCAACAAAGAGCAAGTTTTACAATGATTGTTCTATTACAGAATCCTTCTTCGATATACAAACATGAATATTCAATTAAATTCGTTTCATAGTGAAAGTGTCGCAATTTTAATTTACTCAGTGCTTAACTTGAAGTATGCTGTTCATTATGAAACTGGTCCAAAGCGTGTAATAGAGCCAAGGTTTTAAAAGTTATTAGATTATGATGGATTGTTCAGATTATTGATAAAATTTATTTGGTCATTTGTGTATATATAAAGTAATAAACAACGTTTCTGAGAGTTTGAGCAACTGCCGAAAAACTACGAAAAACAGTCAACCTAACCTAGTAGGGCTATGAATTATTTAATATTAGCTTTGAATTTCTTTCTTAGGATAGTAGTTTTCATTTCTAAAAGGGTCCTAGTTTACTAGGTTATATTGTCACACTCCTCTTGTTCTGCAATCTTCGTTAATATGACCTTCAGGTCAAGCATTAGCTTTGGATTTCTTTCTTAAGCTACTATTAGTTCTTAGTTTCAACATGACACTAGGTTATATTATGTCTTTTAAATATTTATTGTTCTATATTTATTACTTGATAACGGAGCTTGATCTATTTAAGCGAAACGTCGTATTATAGTTATATATACACACATATTGGTAAATATCCGAACAAAATATATTAATATATAATATTAAAAATATAAATAATAAAGTGTAATAATTAAAAGAATCTGTACATTAATTATTTTTTCATGGAAACATGTTTACAAAATGACTATAGCACCTGTAGATATCATCCTTATATCTCCAGTAAAATTTAACCACACACAAGAGATATGTGAATTTATGAATTATAAATTTTATTTGAAAAAAATTGTAAGGACAAAGTCCAGAAGGAATAATGCATTTCACATGCTCTGCACAATTTCACCGAACATCAAAGTTATGTATAAAAATATGCAACTGACTGTTAAACATTACACAGTCACAGAAGTTGGCTAGTACAATGGCCATATCGTTTATTTATTAATATTTGTGGATTTGTGATATAATTTTGACTACGACTCTAGTAGTGTCCTTACAATGAGACATGAAGAATTCAATGTTAAGCTTTATTATTAAAGACTTTTTATAAATTATAATATATTACAAAATAAATGTAGTTAACGCATAATGAAAGTACTACGAAACTAGTTATACCTTTTTTTATAATGTGACAAACACAATTTCTTGGTCTTAGGGGATCCTAATATGGATATTTCCTGGAAAAACCTCGAAATGTAATAATTCTGTCTTTGCTACACTTCCTCTTAAATAAGTGAAAGAATTAAGTAGGCAGTATATACAGTCATTTCTCAGAATGTTGAAGCGAAGCGAAGAAGATTTCGATGATGCATTTCAATATCTACAGCACAGTTGCAGAACCTCCCCTAGTAATATTTTAGATGTAGTTCTACAAGTAGTGGTCGAGATTGATTGCTATGTCCCCCATGACAGGAAATAAGGGAACCACCTTATATTTTCACTCTTATGGTTTAAGAGATTAGAAAATCGTTCAAAATTATACATGTACATGCGTGGCACTTTTAAAATGTTACCTACATACCTTGCATTAAAGTGACTAGAAATACTAGACAATTTTAAGTAAATTGGTTTCTGTATTTTTTGTTGTTTATAATATAATTTATTTATTTCATATCTATGTTACCTTTAGCTTATAGAAATTTTACGGTATTTTCAAAATTTTAAGAAAAACAGGCTTATTCAAACCATACTAACTGATCCAAATGTCTTTGTGAAAACGGCGGCTAGTAAAATAGGGACTAAAATAAAATAGAAGTTTCCAAACCTAATTTGTTCACATAATATTAAACAAGTTGATTGGAGCCATTTTGGTACTTACCTATCTCCACCATACAATGCAATAAAAAGAACCCAATGTTGGTATCTTGAGCCTTGTAGGAAATATTAACTTGTATTGGTAGATCAAGTGTCGCTTCGCTCGTGTCAGGGTCTCGGCCTTGAAGAAGCTTTCACACGCTAAGTTCGAATGTCACATTTTATTGCGGTTAAGATTAGAAACTACATTTTTGACTTTGCTATTTTGTAGAGAGGTACTTATATGAAGAATTAAAATGTTTATTTAATTGAATATATTAAGAAATATAAAACAAAATTGTTTAAAATGTCCACCATTTTGACAATTTCAATAGAATTTAATCTATATGAGAACAGTATAGTCCCCCTATACTAAACATTAGGTTTTTATTTTTTATTTTTGTGGCCGCTATCGTGCTTACGTACAGACGAAAATGTTGGCAACGACGACGGTAGTAGCAAAATCGAAAATCACTTTTCCGTTTTTATGAAACGTCAGTAAAAAAACGAAGTTCCAAATTTATAATTATTACCAAACTTACCCTATACTTCTTACACTGGGTTAGTAAATAAAAAAAAATGAAGATTTCACGTCGTCGATCGTAGAAAATTTTCTGTCTGTCTAATTTTGAATTTTGTATATTTTGAATTAATATTAATATTAAAACAGCTCTACCAATCTGGTAATTTCAACAAATAAGAATTAATATTACGTTACTTTATTATGTAATAATAATTGTTTTTGATAAACGAGAGCAACTTATCAAATGTATTACAAAACACAAATAAAATGCATTTTTAAATTGGTATCTTTATATAATAATTTATGTCATTTAATTTTTATTTGTACCTAATTGTAATAAAAAAAAGGTACATGTTGCACGTCATCTTCCTTATACTTGATATATCTCTTTAAGATTTCAGAATCAAAACGGCAAACGTATACTTCGATCATTTATCATATTGACTGTCGGACACTTTGCACACTGACTAATTATATTGGAATCCAAATTAAAACTTTTCATTGGTTTAAATGATTTCAGGATTTTACTTGATTCATTTTATTTTCTAAGCGTGAAGGCTTAGGGTAGGGTACTTCTAGTATCTATTGTCTACAAGACTGGATTGACCAACCTGTAACAGAGTTTTGATTAGTTTTTGATACATTACAAACATTGACAAATAATTCATATATTCATGAAGATCTAATTACGTGTATGTTTATTTATGAATGTAACTTTACTGATTATATGTATCTTCTGTCTAATTTTATGCACTTTAAACATGAAAAGAAACTAGTTCTCCCATCAATACCTACTGTATTTCTTTCGATAAAAGCGTAATTTCCTAAAGGAAATTTGGGGTAATTGATTTCGTAGATATATATATAAACCTATAAATAAATTGGTAATGATTTAACTAATCAATACTTTTAGCAAATACATACATTAGCCCAAGAATTTCTTACATTTTGTAATTGTAGTCATTTACATAGAAGTATATTCATTATTTTGAAACGGGGTTTATTATTTTATAAATATAAATATAAGAATAAACAATATAAATAACAAATCAATTATTTGAAACACATTATTAAGAGGAAAATAATCGATATAAATTGCAAACCTTGCTCAGAGGCGAGACACTACTTTTGCTCTTTATGGAATTTACAAAATGAAACAGTGTTTGTGCACTTTATTAATTGGTTTAGAAATTGAGGTAAAAAAGTTATTAAAATGGCATGGTTTGGTCGGTTTTAGGAATTTATATGAGAGATGCACAGAGATATGTAATAATGGTTAATGAATTTGATTTAAAAAATTAAAATTGTTTCAGTTAGAATACTTATTAAATAAAATTTGATTACAAATTCTTACAAATAGTAGGTTTATTCTCATAAATAATATTTCTATTTGTGAGAATTTGTGTTTTATTTTATTAACATTATTTCATCTCACAACTCAAGCTCAATATCTATTTATGAATTAGAATAAGCAATTATTTCTGATAAGAGATGATATACTCAATAAAAAAATGTTACTGGTAAGTCGTACAATAATAGAGGTTTAGGATTTGGGATGTATGCACCAACTTATTATTTATAGTTTCAGATTGAAGAAGAGTAAATATTTTTGTTTTTATTCCATGCTAATGTATGTACGAGTTAAACAATTGTTTTGATTTCTGATGTCATACTCTACAGTATATTATTTTAGAAACTTATATATGTTTCAAATTTTGTTTTAATTGTTTAAATATATATTTACGGTAGAGTCAACGAAACAGACCGTATTTAGACATTGTTTACAGTGCAAAAATTTATACTACATATTTGAAATATTTGTTAAAAAAATAAATTTAAATAAGTGAAAAAGGTGATATGTTCTACCTAGTACTGCATTAATAAAACAATTTTATTATCAATAAAACACGGAATTCATGTATGGATTGAAAATGTATTTTAGAAAAAATTGAATTCAAATAAATACCTTAACTTATTTCCAGAAAACTTTTAACTCTAAGTTATGATTCTCAGTTATTCACAACGACCATGAATTAAAACCAAATATTGTTGTTAATTTTTTTGCATCATCCTCCAATAAAGTCTATATTATATTTAATTATTATCTTTCTAATTTATAAAGTTCTACACTGATGTTTCGTTTACATGTTCTTTTCGTTAAGATATAACATCGTTAAAATGTTTTATAAATTTAGGTTTTTATGGATTCACACTCTGTTCGTGTATAATTAAAATTAACGATCAGTTCTGGGATCTAAGGGACCATGTGTATAACTAGGTTTAACAAAATTGGTTCAGAATCAACCCCAAACCAATCGATAATTGTTTAAAATTTGTACACCTATTTGGGTTGATGGATAGATGTCCACAGAAGCATTTGCTGTATACAGGCGATAACATTCGCAATTTGTTATTTATCATTACCAAATAGACAGTAGTTGAACAGAAGAAGGCACATCAGGTCGATTTTAAAATATTAGTTTTATAAAAACCGTTACAGAGATGTCACATATAAGATATATAAAATTGTAAAGCATGTTTTTAATTTTCGAAAATAAACTCCAATTTATCAAGTTCATGTGCATGTTTTGTAAAATATGTTAACATTGTTAAATTTGTTATTATAATAAATATAAAATATTAGAGGATGAAATTATTAATCAGGTCAAACCTACTTTTCTTCTTCTGGTCCTTTCTTATTTTGTCAAAGAAATGCTGCGATATAAAACAAACTATAAATGTAATGTTTTTAATTTATAAGTATTTTGTGTTAGTAAGTTTTAATGAAATAATAATAAGCTAATGGGTGAAATCATATTACTTACCCTGCCCTAACAAAATTTAATGGCCAAACTTTGGTTTCTTGGCCTAGTAGGAAATGTTAAAATATATTGGGAGATCAAGGGGTTTTATCGAGTAGGGTAAGGTTGTTTAAACCAGTTGCTATACAGGTTCTCCGACTCATGTAATTATAACTTACAATTTTCTTGACGTCAGATAGATCTTTCTTGGTCTTGAAGATGTGTATATTCATTCTTGTCAATGTCTCCCGTCCTGCGGACCGCAAAGCTTTACATATGTAAAGGAGCATTTACACGTTACGCCCATATCAGTGACTTGGTCCTGCAGGAACTCCGAAGGTCTGGGATAGAAATTATATTTTTGACAATAACTTCCCTATTTGGCATAGTAGGAAAGTCGGTTTAGTAAAATAACTGCATAATTAAATTCTGCAATTTTTTTATCAAATTAGGCACGTTAGACGTTAAAAGACAAACGAAATATAAACAAAAATATGATTGAAATGACTGCCAATTTGACTTTTTTAATTAGATTTTTTAGAATTTCGATATGGGATATTATAGTCCCTATATCAATATTTATTTTCCTTAAGGTAGACGAAACGCCAATTTCTAAAAATCACTTTTTGAGGTTCACTTTCACGAGGCCTTGAAAAATCAAGATTAGTATTTTTTTTGACAATTAATCAACTTCCCTTATGCTTATTATAGTGGGTAAATAAAAAATATATATAAATAAATCGAAAAAAAACTGTGTATTTACAATACCTCTTTCTACGTTATTATTTAAATTTTTTACTTTTGTAGTAAACAAAGCAAAGGTTGCTCTTAACTTGTTAAATTGTGATCAGTGATTTCATATCTTGGTTGTGATCTTTACCCTTTTTTGATTTATGGTTGCCCCTAACGTGATAAACAGTTTTCAGTGTTTACAGCTTGTTTGAGCTGATATCTTATTTTCGTTATAGGCTGTTTACTTTTTTCCGATACTATAACTAACTCTTTTCTAACGTTCTAGCAGTACTTTTAAAATTTATTGTGGATTGAATGAACATTGTGATTATGATTATTAACGCGTTCGTTCTTCCTATCTCTCGCAGTGAGTGTAATTATTTTAGATAAAGTTAGGATTTTTTGTAATTTTTGAAAAAGTAAGTGCAAAAGTAGTTGGGCGATGAATTTTCCGCTCCAGATTCCACAAATGTTACAATTTGTAATTTGCGTTTAAACAACCTTTCCTATACTTATGAAACGTATTATTATTTATCACGTGAATGTAAATTATTAACACAGAATTACATGACTTATTTTATGGATGTAACAATTAATTGTTAATCCAGAAATCACTGTTTTGAAATTGTTGTGGTTTGTCGGTAGCAATCATTACTATCACCATTACTGTACAATCACCAACACTAGTAAGTATGTATGTGTATATCCCTTTGAAGGATATACCTACTGGAAAGTTGATTATTTTAACCAAAACACGAACTTTTACTCCCACCACTGGTGGTCGTGGGTGGTTGGTCTAACCGTTAGTTGGAGGGGTAAACTACCTGACTACTGTTGATATTTTACGCAATTCACATTGAAGTTGCATGGAATTTATGTCACGTTCTACAAGGAATTTTAGGTAATAAACTGTTACGTAAATTATAATTTGTTTGATATTTTCGTAACCCTTTTAAATTCGTATAAACGTTTTGTATAAACACTGTTCGTTTGGTGTTGGAAAGAACACTAATTCCCACATTTTATGACGATTGGTACTAAAATCAAACAAAGATTTAGAGATGATAATGGACGAGTTAACACAGAACCTCGCTTTGCTTGGTGAATTAATATTGGAATAGTAGTATATTATTATTAATACGGAAGTAAATTAATTTCTTACTCTTCGTAAATGGTTTTGATTTGTACATTGTAAATTACCCTATTGAAGTTTGGAAACTCTATTTAAACTAATGCGGGTTAGCACATTATTGAAACTTAGTTGTCTGGTATTCGTATCCTCTATTGGTACAAACTTATTAATAGTAGTTTACGTCATGAAATGTTTAGTAACTATTGTTTACATCTGGCTCTACATTTAGGTAAAAATGGTAATCAAAAGTTTTTTGTGTCCTTAGAGGCAACATTTGGCATTCATTGTGATAAAACCTATAGCTGAGTATCAATTAATTGTTTTTAGAATTATAGCAGGTAACCTAAAGAAAAATATATTTAAAAAATCAGATTAATAAAGGATATAATAGTAAAAATAATAGCAGAAAAAGCAAAAAAAACTAATAACAAAGTAACAATATTTTGTTTAAGACAAATTGCAGAGTGATTACACACACCTTACATTGATTTCACATACAATTAGTCTAAAATTGTCCATATCTACTCTTTAAAGGTATTACAAATTGTTTATATCTTTTATATTTAGTCCTGTTAAACTGCGAGTGACGTCATTAGTGTATCAAATACTACATTACATTCTAATGCATGGCTAAATTCTTCGTAACGAAGAAGTACGAATGCAACATAAAACAATAGCAATAAATGTTTTTATCAATTTACTTGTGAACTATATATATATATATATATATATATATATAATCTTTTACGTTACAATCATTGCGCAATGTTACTTTGGGTTATAAAATTGTAACTTTCAAATAGTTCATTAAAATAATTTGGACTGATTCTGAGTTATTATAGTTTGTAAGACGGCGTCCTTAGTTCCTTGTCACTTTTTAATCAATAAGACGTTTTCGAGGAGGCATAGAAAATATTTTATCTTCCGGTTCTAAACGGTTTTAATTCAACACAATTTAAACGAATTGTTATAGTCAGTTTTGAGAATGTACGGATTGTATATTTCATCGTAATAGTTGGTATCCCTTATTTTCACCTTTAAAATAGTGATACATTACATATAAATCTGTCTCAGACTGGGTGAGATAGTGTACGACAGAGAAGCAAATGTTTTTAAATATTAGCATAACCCTGTCAATGCGTTTACAGTAATAATTTTTGGACTTAGAAGATTTCAAAAGATATACAAAGGAACAATAGTGTATACAAGGTATGGACGACTCTGACAAAAGTACAGTATGGACAACCCTAACTGATAAATGGTTTTTGCATATACGTTAAACGTTTACTTACTTTTAAGATTCTAGTTTGAAAATATTTGATAATAAGAGATAAGCCATTTTAAAAAATCCTTATGTATTCTCACAAAAATGTTGACAAATTTAAATCTAAACTTATTCTACGTACTGTAAATTTGTTGTAAACAAATACAGAAGTAGTTTGGTACTATTTGTACCCATTTATTGACACAGTTGTGTTGTTTTAGTTATAGTAATTTTAAAACCACTGAAGCTTTAAGAAATATTCAATTTAAAGAATACAGTCTGGAGGACTCACAATAAAAAGGAAACAGCTTCTTGTCTATTAATAAAATATGTCCAGTAGAAAAACATTTTTAATCAGCTTTAGAAACCAATAAATTTAGTTGTCAACTGAATTCAATAAAACCACCTGTGCAGCATTAAGAGCAAAACAATATTGATATCATAAAAGTGTTTCGATTTGTTAGTATATTATATTGGAAATAAAGTAAATTTAAAAATATGTGATTTCGTTCAGCCACATATATATATCCAGAGTAATTCAATTTATTCAATAGATTAGAGTAAACACTTAACAAAATAAATATTGATGATAACTTTAACGGAAGACGGTTTAATGTTGTGAGTTTTAGGTGAATCGAGTTTTACATAAAACATAATTAATTAAAAAATATAATTATTTACTTATAAACTAAAATTTAAAGAATTTTTAACATATCGTTAGGCTTTCCTAGAAAATAAGAAATGTCGTGGTAAATGTTAGATATGTTCTGGTGGAATAAATAATCAACAAGTTCCAAAGAACATTCACTTACAGTATGTCTCAAAGAGCATTGTTTGATATTTTTTATTTTGAGTCTTTTAACATAGGTTTAAAAATAATTTTTCAACAAGTATTAAAATAATTATAATATTACACAACTCCATTTAAAAATATTTTTAGATTAAAATAGATTAGATCGTATTATTCTTATAACCGTTTAATTATCATACAATTTTCGATTTATTATAAAGTAAAAAAATAATATGTAAGTAAAAAGAACTGATATATAAAGGAAAAGCTAATATTTTTATATAATAAGTTATTAAAGACAAAAGCTTTCCACACACCTGTCATTTAAATCACTTTACTCTAAACAATCCAACACGACTTCAAATATTCAGAATCTAAGACGTAGTGTACAATCTTGTTTATTGTTGTTTATATCATTATGTTATGTTATTGTAAATGAATCAAAATAGTTAAATTGATATTATAAATAAACCTAATTACCATAATTTACTTTATATTTTATTATTTTTATAATTATTAAAAAAGGAATAATTTCGAGGATAATATCTGGTGTAACACTTGTGACAATATCCTGCAAAAATTAAGGAACGTCCAATTATCGAGCAAACGTACCGCATTAAACATGACATATATATGAAATTTTGACATTAAAACTAAATTTAAACAATTAAAAAACACATACCAAAATAACCTCAAAACTGAGCTTGTAAAAATTCTACTAGTTGGAACAGTCTTTAAGAAATAGTTATTATTCATATGTTGCTCCTACTCTTATAATACACAACTGTCCTACTTTAGTATTGATTTAACACATTTTAAGTTGACGTGTTTTCTGCGGTCACAATTTTGGCTTTTCAACAATAATAATGCCTCTCTATTGTTTAATGACAGGCAGTTTCTATTGAAACTGTTATGTTTTCGAAGGTCTTTTTGTGGATCGTTAAGTAACAACAAATTTCCCGTTGCAATATAAAAGTAGATGTTGTTTCTTCTCTTTCCTTGTTAGTTATTATTGCATGTTTTGAAAGTAAGGATTTCAATAAATCAAACGAACAAATACAAATCTGTAGAGATGCATATAAAGTTTTACAAAATAAATGAATATTTTATATTAATCTGTAACCCGTAACAGTTTCTACAGTAGTTGTAGTGAGGTGCCTTATATAAACAATTCTAGCTAGCGGCCTTTTTAACTTGTTATTTGCCTAACTTGCCCTAAACCAAGCCTAAATTAACCTATTTAGAAATTAAACATGCGCGTTTTATGTTTAAACATTTACCTTCCTCAGATATTTTAATTTGGTTTTTGAAATATACTATAATATATTGTAATGTAATTTAATTGCTGTTTAACATGCATTATTTAAGTAATAATTTAAGTTTATATGATATACTATTGATAAAAAACAATGAACGTATAAATGTAGGTTATGTTTTTTATATGATAACAGTGTTTCCTGACATTCCCCCTTCATTATTTTTAATATGATGATAAGATATTTTCTGCTTTACAAATGGATTATTAGTACGTGCTGTAAATAGTGTAGGAAAATATATGTACAGTTAATTTTGTTATTAAAATTAAATTAAGATATGGAATGTTTTTATCGGACAAATCCATGTATATAGGCTCAATCTATATCACTGGATTAAGTGGTAAAATTGATTGAGACACTGAAGTCTCAAAAATTAATAATTTAAAATTAGAAGTCTATTATTTGTTGAAAATAATTTCTAGTTTTTTATTCGACTAAGGTGTTAGGTATAGTTAATTAAATATTACTTCGTTCATTTCAAATGTACATAGTGGTGATTTGGGTTTAGAAATAAAAGGATAAAAATGACCAGTATGTTTTCGAATTACCGTAATATGTTGTTGGAAATAGAAAAAAATATATTATTAGTTGGCAAACATGCTGACAGATGGCAGGTGTATCTCGTTTGCAAGTAGGGGATGAGGGTGTATGACGTATGAAAATTTAAGGTTTGTAGAGATATATGGAATTATAGAGAGATGCAATACTTTACAAATTAAATCAGATTTTACAATATATTTAAATTTCTAACAATTAAAAAAAACACATACCAAAATAACCTCAAAATTGGGGAAAGTATAAATTGGATTTATTTATTTTTGCTCAGTCCATTCGTTTTCTATCTTAGTACTTTATTAAGAAACAAATTTCAATTACAACTGAACCAAAAGGTATTATTTCGAAAATTTGACCTAAATTTATTTAATTTCCATTAAATTAGCATATGAAATGCTTGCCTAAAAAATAGCAACAACAAATAGATTTTCTCAAAATTGGTTTGGCGTTTATTATTAAATTTAATTCAATCGTAATTTCTAAAGACACTAATTAAATTTATTATTATTTAAGGGTAAAATAAAGCAAAGGCTTAATGTTTCAAAATATTTTAATAATATAAATGAGCAACAATTGTTTCGCCTTGCACCATCATGGGGCAACTGATAATTATTAGGTATAGACAACTATTTAAACATACACAAGTAACAGGAAACTGAAATACAATAGAGAAATCGGGAAAGGTAGAGGGATGACCTAGCAGGTAGATAAAGGTTAATGAACTATGTAACGGATGGGTTTTAGAAGGGGTGACGAAATTGTAGCTCATTTATATTATTAAAATATTTTGAAACTTTGAGCCTTTGCTTTATTTTATCCTTGAATATGGAGTGTCAACAAGAAATATCTGCTATTACATTAAGAGTGTATTATTATTTTTAACATGTTCTGATCATATTAACCTGCTGAACATATTTAAAATGTATTTCAAAATTAGTTTTAGCAATATCGATTTAAATATTTGGAAGTAATTTATTTATTTGCAATTTCGAATATAGTAATTTGGAGTAACCAAAAAAAGTTGATTTCATTAATCCAAAGAAACCACAATTATACATGGTTTTTTATACTGATTTAGTCCATGAAATTACAATACATATTATACTGAAAATAATTAGTATACATGTGTATAAGAGGAAAAAAGTAAAAAATAGAAATGATTATATGGAACGTAACTGACTCTCAAATTTGTTCTTGTGTCAGGCTGCACACGTTTTGGCAGGGTAGCGGAATGTACAATCTTGAGCCCTCATAATATAGGATATCAGTATCGCTAGATAGTCGGGACAGAAAGTAAAATAAACAAAAACATTAAAACAACCTACTATTATTCTTTGTTACTAAATACACAGGAGAAGGTTTTGAAAAAAAGATGAGGTAATTTTAATGCTGTTTGTGGCTCATCCCATTGTGAAGCACTTGCACGTGTAACTCGTCCGTGTTATTGTCACCAAATTTATGTCACCAAATTTATCTACATTTGACTCCAAACTTAAGTCTAGAATATTTATTTATTGAATGATTAGATTTATTTGGTCAATTGTAAAATGTTTTGGATGATGACATGTGATTGACACGTAATATGTTGACTGATTGAATGAAATATTTTCAAGTTTGTTATTTCATCGAATGAATACATATTTGTAAAAACTGTTTGAAAGTGATGACTGAAGATTGGAATCGTTTATAAGGGCTTATCCTCGAAGGGTTTACGTCCAAACCCACGGGATTTATGTACTATTTGCAATTTATGTACTGGATTTATATTTTACAGAATCTTTCAATTTGGGTATTGGAAATTGAAGTATTGGCCACGTTAGTAGGTTCCCCTATTGTACGAATTGTTTAAATATACATAATAAAAGAGTAAGAATACTTCTTTTCGATTTTAGAAACAATTTTAATCTGTTATTTTTATTTTAACGATCAAAGGAATATAAATTCGGTATTTATATTCCTTTGATCGTTAAAATTGCCGTCCTTATAAAATCTTACTACCGTTAATTTTATGTAGATCTACATAAAATAAAATATGATTAAAAAAAATTGCGATCCACGATAAGAAATTGTCGCTAATATACGAATCTGTAAGGATTGCCAAAAAAACATACAAAAACAAATTAATTTCCAATAAAATACTGCAATGTGTCACCTAGATTTCACAACATAAGCATTAAAAAGAGATACTAAGCACGCTTCTTTGGTCGCTATACTTTAAAGAGTTTTAAAGTTTTATTATGGTTTTGTCATAATACAATTAATCCATTCGTAAGTGAGGCAAAATATCCATATTCTTCTGACAGATAGCATTGAATATTACAATTCCATGATTAACGCTATGTTTACCTTCTTCTTCCCTCTTGTTATTCTAAGACGATTCATGACCCAAACTCATCCTTTATGCGTCTCCTATTTGTGATGTATCGCTTTCAGTTCCTCAAATAAATAAACGTACTTCAACAAACAGTTGACATGTGTTTCATATCTTATTCACTGGTGGTACAATGTGCTGCAATGTTTCACTATTTAAATGATACCTTAACCAATCTAATGGAACTACAATTTATTCTCTTTATTAAAAACAGAGAAATTTGAGAAATACAATTACCATGTTATTTTTATATTCTTCAAACTAATGTTTGCTACATTTGATTTATACTGGATGAAATACATCTTACAAATTTTAATTCTTTTACATCGTAAAAGAACTAAAAAGTATAATCTTCTTCCTAAATTATTGTATAAATAATAAAATAAATGCTTTATAAATCTTCAACTGTTAGCAGTTTTTTGTTTCTATTAGTTGTATACTTTTTTTCATCGTAAAAGAATTAAAAACTATAATCTTCTTCTTAAGTTATTATATAAATAATAAAATTAATATTTCATAAATCTTCGACTGTTAACAGTTTTTTGTTTCTATTAGTTAGTTGTATAATTTTTTTACATCGTAAAACAATTAAAAACTATAATCTTCTTCCTACATTATGATATAAATAATAAAATAAAAAATGTTTTATAAATCTTCGACTGTTAACAGTTTTTTGTTTCTATTAGTTGTATAACTTTTTTACATCGTAAAAGAATTAAAAACTATAATCTTCTTCTTAAATTATTATATAAATAATAAAATAAATGCTTTATAAATCTTCAACTGTTAACAGTTTTTTGTTTCTATTAGTTGTATAATTTTTGTAGTGTAAATCTGTCACTATATCTTTGTTCGAATTTATTTACTGTCAACTTTAAATTAAGAAATATCTTTGTTTGTAAAAGGTATGTAAAATAATATGCTGAAAAAAAAATCGTCCAATTTCTACAGGAAATTAAAATATTACACAAATTTAAATTTGTGTTTCAAACCTATTAATATTTCTAACGAGCAATATGATTATTGTAATATTCATGATATTAGAGAAGCATTTGCCTACATTCAGAAAACTACTGACGAATTTGAAAGATGAATAAATTACATTTACACATAATTATTTTAATAATTCCAAGTTTTGGAAATAATGTTACGAAATTAATGGAATTTCGTTGCAGATTAAAATATAAAACAGGCTATGACAATATAGTGTAAAGTAAGTTTGTTGAATCGAAAAGGTGATACACTTGACAGCCATCTTTATATTTTTGTATAGTCAGAATTAACATTCTGAAACTTGTCAAGCTTTTGCCACTTTCTACTAATTGTAAAACAAATACGATAGCAATTTGGTTTTCAATGAAGTGGCGTGACACAAGTATATTTATTGGATGAGGCACAATTGTATGTTCACTCCTCCCTCTTCTTACTAAATCTAACCCTCCGTATTTTCATAGTTTTCTCTCCCAATAAATCTCTATTTCTCTTTCTCTTCTATCAAACAATGTGATTTCCTGTAACGCTCAGTTAGGTAAGGTTAGGAAACACCAAACAATTGAGCAATCATACTGAAGCGGAAAGTTCACTTGTTTCCACCTGTCAATGTGACAGCGATATGTATACAAGTCATTCACCACAACACATTTGTCAGTTGTCAGATTGTTTATAAATTGTGTATGTCTGTTATGTTTGTTTACAGTATTGAGTGCCTATAATCTAGTGCAGCTATAGACTTAACGGAAATAACGTTAATATATAAAATAAAGGTTTTAGGTTAAGTTAGGTTATAATAGAAGTGGTTCTGGTTAACCGATTACACTGAAATCACTATTGGTTCAACCTCCTGCACTCAAATATCTCCTAAGAAGTGTTGTACTTTTTGGCAATCGTAATTCATATATCAGACAATGTGAATACAGCTGACCATATAATACGATTAAAAATATTTTTGCTTCTAAGTGATAGAAGAATATCCACAAAGAGCGAGGAGATTGTTGTTTCTATTTATTAACGCAGTTGTAAAATATTAAACATAAAACCATTGGTTATCGAAAATATCAGTATTATTGAATTCATGAAGTGTTTACTTTGGTTCAGAGTCATCTTATTTCTTGAATAATTAGGACAATTCTTTTCCCACAATCATCATCAAACGGTACAGATTTTGCTGTTCAATGGAAACGATGTTTGGGAACGAGTTGTTGAAAGTAGCAATTAATAAGAGACTTGCATTGTTGATGTTTTGGCAAGTTGCATTTGCTCTTTAATTAAACTTGTTATATTTGATCTGTATCAAGTGTATTGTAACAATTTGATTTATTATAAACTTAGAGTACAGCACAATAACTTGCTGGAATTAATTTACAAACACCGGATTTAGATATAAGAGGAATAGATGATTAAATAATGCTAAACTTTTCGATCAGGAAGAAATATTTATATAACGAGCAATCGTTAGGAATTAAATCATTATCTGTCTATTTATTTACATTTAATTTAATTACCTTTATGAAAATACAACAAAGTTTTGTAACAAAATATTTGCTTAAATCTTCTTTGTTCTGAACCATAATCTATTCACTTGTGCCTACATTAGCAATGAATTCGGTTGATACAGTTTCACAGGACATTTATAATCTGGAATGAAGGCATGGTTTGAAATAAAGTGGAAATACTAAGAGTTTTAACTAATATTAATATTTGTGTTATTGTAACAAATTAATTAAAATACACTTGCAGGTGTAGTTTAAAGTTTGCAGGTTTAGTTGTTTAAAGTGTTAGTAATACATTATGCTATTAGTTATTTTCAATTTGTAGGAACTCTTTATTCGAAAAAATCATTCGTAAAATTCATATCAATCAAAATTCACAGTACTGCTTCAAACGGATTGAGCACCATACTGTTGCTAAAGTAGTATGTAACAAGAACAAAATATACTCTTAACGTAAGTAAAACTAATATTTCTCTGAATTTTTTAATATTAGAGTATATTTTAAAATTGTCCACAATACGTATGCTAATATTTATAAGCATTTAGAGGCCCATTTGTTTTTAAAGCTTTCTGAAACTGTACTATATAATTCATTTATCATCGTTAACAAAAATAAAACAAACAATTTACTAACAATTTTAAAATGGAGGATTTAACTTTTAAAATTGATTTTCATCTAAATTTGAAAGACAAAAGAAAACGTATAAGACAATTGAACTGAGTAAAATATGTTTAAAAAATAAAAACTTTAAAAAAATCACTGATTGCTGATCCACCGTGTATCTATTTAATAACAACTATTATTGAATGAAAGAAAAATACCATTTTTTACACGGAATAAACAAATTATAATGTTCTGCTTTCTAAGGATAAAATAGTTGGTCTCTATTTATTTTTTATAAAATTCAAAAAATTTATGCAATATTATATGTCAAAATTAGAAATAGGTGCTATTTAAAAATGCAGTTGTGTGACATTATTTATTTGTATCAACGTGTTTCTATATATTTTACTATAAATTGCATTTAAAGAAAACTTCAACAGACAAACGTGGAACGAATGGATTTCGTATACGATCTCGGAAACATTTGCTTTATTTAGACTACTAAACGTATTTTCGTTTTATAGCCTTCCTTCTATAAATCACTTTATGTGACTGAACGAAATCATTTATTAATGTTTTCACTTTATTTGCAATTTAATGTAATTACTTTTTTATACAAACAATAATAGACCTGAGGTTAATACAACAAGAAGATTTTCATTGAGTTTATTTGACAGCTGAATTTATTGTGTACAAAGCCGATTAAACTAGTACTTTATTGGATGTAATTTATACGGTATCAATAAACAAACAGAGAATTCCTCTTCCTTGTTTGTCTTCCCGTCTGCTCTTATTATATTGTTGTTCCTATTAACTTTAATCGTCATCCTTCTGTGTAACAAATAAACTGTGTACGGAATAGAAAACAAGTACTGTCTATACCAAACTCCTAATCAACACATATGCATTTTCTTCGAAAATATATGTAAATAAATCTTTCAGTTATATATACAAAAACGATTCAAACGTTACCTAGGACCCAAGAAAAGGTCAACGCTATTCACATATAAAATCAAAAAAAATCTGGAATTTTTACAGCACGAATATTTTTTTGTTTATTTAACTGCTGAATTTATTGTGTAACAAAACCGATTAAATTATTACTTTTGCTGGACTTAATATATATTGTATCAATAAACAAACAGGGATTGCCTCTTCCTTGTTTGTCATCCCGTCTGCGCTTATTATATTTTTGTTCCTATTAAATATATACAGTTATCCCTTTTGTGAAGCAAACAAACTGTGTATGGAATAGAAATGATACAGTTAATGTCTGTACCGTTAATGATATACAGTTAATGATATAACTTACAGTTAATGAATGTGCGTACAGTTAATGATATACTTAACGTCTGTACCAAATTTGGTATCAACACGTATGTATTTTCTTCGTCTAATATTCAGTTATGTAAACAAATATCCAAACGATAGTTAGGAAATCTACCAGAAATTAAATATCAACAACAATGGCCAGGCGGTCACTAAATTTCTACGGACATCTAATGAGAATATAGGGCATGAATATTAAGAGACTCTCGTACTTTACCAAAAAAAAAAAAAAAAGGTTCAGATACTGTGGATTATGCAGGATAAAAACAGTAATTACAGAATTAGAAGTATAATTATAAAAGACAGGTACAGAAAGAAGATTATAGGTAAAGAGTGGGATGAACGAAAAAACCAAGAAAAAGAGAACACGATAATATCAGAGAAAGAATGACAGAGAAGGAGCCACAGTATGAAGAGATACTGGCGCCCAAGACAATTGAATCGTGTAACACAGTCCATAGGCGGCTGAATAATAATAAAAAATAAATAAATAAAAAAAAATGCATTTTAAATTTTAAATACGCTTCAAAATATTATAGTTTTCTTAGTATATTTTTTAAGGGTAATTTACACATGGACCTCAATTAACAACTACTGGAGAATGTGGATTTGCTGTTATCAAATTAAAACATAACATTTTTTTTTCGCATTTAACGCTTTTGGGCATCTGAACCAAAACAAGTTTAAAAAATATTTTTAAAACTGTTTAACCAATATTGCTGAGAGATGGTATCAAGGAATTAAAATCCTAAATTGTAATTGCAGTATCTAACAATTTGTGAATACTGTCATAAGAATACATACAGATATTGAACATAGTGTTACAGAAAACGGATCCAACTATTTTTATTAAAGTTGTTCAATTGTATTATTAATTCAAAGAAAAGCTATTATTCGCCAATACCCTAAAAATATCAATTAGAGAGTTATTAAAAAACAAAACAAAAAAAACATCATTAACAACAAGAGAGTTGTTGAATACTGTAACTTCTATCGCAAGTTAAATTCTTTCGGAAATAATTGGAAAAATAAAATAAAATAAATAAACCTCTTTACTGATATTATTTCTAGATACGTTCAGAATGACCGAAGTATAAAGAGGTATTAATAGTGAATTTAGTTGTATTCTTTAAAAAAGAATCAAATATTGATGAAGAACCGATTAGTCGTATGAGCTACGAAAATTAGACATAATTTACAATGCATTAAAGCAGTTAAATTGTATTTTCTATATGAACTTTATTTACAAATGTGGAAGTTTATACCAAACAATGTGCAATGACCACCGTTGTGTAATTCAAAATATGATTTATACCTTAGAAATCACTTTTTTTTTTGTTAACATCATTGAGGGTTCTACAGCTAAACTAGAACTAACATTAAATCTAACCTAACATAAATGATGACTCATCACCCCTCCCACTTAACATATGTTTTAAACAATATTTTTGAGGTCACGTCAGGCCCATGAGTTTGACATAGATTGTGAGATATCTATATTCAATGATGTTAGAAATCAAGTAACAACATAGTTCCTACACCTAATCTGTGTAAATATTTGTTCTTTGATCTACACAATTTATATAAATTTATAGATTATTACGTAAAGTATAAAATACAAATATAATGTTGTACCTTAATGAAAATATCACACAATACCCTTGGAGCAATGATTTTTATTTTTAGACTATACACATGAATATATGATTTTAAAAGTTTGTTTTATTCGTCTTAATTTTCCTCAATGCAAGCCAGAGTTGTTATAAACCATAATTTCTGTAATAATAAGTTGTTAACAGTTCTACTAAACAGGAAGACGTAAATGGTTTCTGGTAGGTTGTTATATTAAATCCTAATTATTTGTTGGGTTAGTATCCTCAGAAATAAGAAAAGCTGAATATTGGGAAAGCTGAAAATCTTGTCTCTGAGTTTAAATATAAATGTACAGTTTATCTAGCAGATTAACTTGTTTGAATTTGATAAGTTTCTTCCCTGACTGTAGTTTGCACAGTGGCTCATTACATAGACTGTTGTTAACTTGTTACTGTTTATCTCCATTGACGCAAATTATGTCAAATAATCCATGCTTCCGGATTCAGTTCTTGATAATTTGATGTCAATTTATTTCAATAATTTAATATTAGCTGGTCACATCAAAATTTGTAGTGTTATTATTATTTATTTTTTGTTTAATGTTCAACTCGTAACAACTGACAAAAATAATAGGTAATAGAAATATAATAGATTGTGCAGGAACATTGTAGAATATTTATCTAAAAAAATTATTTTCAGAAAAAATAAAACGTGTAATAGACTTTACTGGTTATGAAAAAAAATTATAGCAGCGCTTAAGATACATTGAGTGATTTTCATATTAATTTCCGAATAAACATTCTGGAAGTAACTTTTAACCGTTTAAACAACTAATTAGGGAATCAAACATTAGTAAAATATATTTATGCGACCATTTTTCTAGTAGTTGTAAAATTGAAGTGAAATATGATTTATATCCCCAGGTGCGTATCAAGAAATTGACAAGCAAGAGGAAAAACTATGATCACTGTATTGGAAATGTTCATGAATCCCGAGTTGTAAATGTTTATTATCTTTTTGCTAAAATAAAATCAATCCATTCTCATATATTCATAAGCGAGTCTAGAGACACCTATTATTCTCAGACAGACACTTCTGAATATTACATTTCCTTTATTCACGTTATTTCTAACTTCCACTTCCCTCTTGTAATTCTAAGACAATTCATCACCCATGTTCATCCTTTATACTTCTCCTATTCGTGATATATAGCTGGTATCGCTTTCAGTTCTCCAAATAAATAAATGTACTTCAACAAATAGTTTACATGTGTTTCAAACCGCATTTCCGGCTGACACAACGTGCTGCAGTATTTCATTTATTTAACCAATCTAACCCAGAGATATTTTTTAATCTATTGTACAGTATTTCACAGTTATAATAATTTAGCATCAGTTAAAATCCTCATAAAACACACTTCTTACTCATGGAACGGACGCCAACAGTTATTTTGACGGTGTCTGTATGGAATCTTAGTACTAACACTTGCAACATCCATTTCTATTCCTCATGGGGTACATTCGTTAATGGAAACATTAAGTTATTAACAGTTCCTTTATATACATATTAAATAAACTGTTAAAACACCACACTGTTAACAATGGTTTTCTCTCAGAGTTGTGGTTCAAGTTAATAGTGCCTTGATAATAAGGTATAGACAACCCGCTTCTCAATGCAGTTAAATTAATAATCTAGACTAGAAGGTCACGATATTGTCGTTGATAATATATTATAATACATAGTATTTAGAAAATATGAAAATTGATACAGACGACATTGAAGAGAAACAAATGAATTAGGATCGTGTTACTATTCGAAACAAATAAGGAGATTAGAAAAAAATTGCGAGACAATATAAAAAAGATTTCATGACACCTAGGTAATTAATCTACAAAATATAATTGAATTTGGCTATATCCATGCATCCAATAGTGATGAAACTGATCCACACATTCACAGCAGAAGAGCAGTAAGGGTAATCCTTAAAAAAATATATTTCAATCAGTCCTTTTAGATTTACTTTTAACTCAATCAAAAGGAGATAACTCTTCTTAATCCTTATGTAAAATTTCAATTTCTACAGATTTTGTAAATACAATAAATTTGGTTTGCGTTAACGTTTAACGATGGTGAGTACAATATAATTAGGTTTTAATAAGCTTTAAATAAAAATAAACTTATAATTCTTCGATAAAACTACCTTCAAATCGTCGGTGAATTTGACAATATACCTTTACGGAAATTAAAATGAATAAAAACATAGTTAGGCAGAGTAAATATGCAATATTTTTTACACATTATAAAAATCTTGTTTTCTTCCTTAATTTCAAATAAAATATATTTCTTTCATAATCAAATCCATACAGCTTTTTAATGTTCTTCTGTGTAAATTAAAATAATTATTCGAGTGTTCTCTTTTATTACATTTTGATAATACATTGTGATCTTTACGCTTACCTTAAAACTCTCCCAAATGGTAGTTTTATAATCCTGCTTAATTAGATCAAATGATGACAGTACCATTTACTCTTCTTTATGTACCACTATGTATACACGCTATGCACAATGTGTTTTATCTTCTTACAGATATGTGTTCAAGACTTATGTATATATGTTTTATTCTTTTAATTGGTGGCCATAAATTTAATCCTGATTTAATTTAGTATATTTTTAAGGAGTATTCAAAGAGATGTTTTGAACATTTGTCACATAGAAAAGATCAAATTCAAATAAATAGTAATTTCAACAAAACCCATTATTTTAATTCTGGATCTGTTTTATTTAAAAGTGAAAACAATCAGGAGAAAATTATATATTATATTTAAAAAAAAAGAAAACTGAAGAAAGTTACGTCATATAACATTATTTTATAATATCAATCATAAAAAAATAATGAGAACAAATGTACAGTGATTAAACAATTTAATTGAGTTGCATTACTTACACAGCGGAAGGTAAAAACAATAATAGATTTCTTTGTGTAACAATTTTTTGGTCCGTTTGAACATTGTTCTCACAAAAATAAAAATAACAAAAAAATAAATAAAAATACGATTAATTTTTACTTTAATGGATGCAAGGCTATGCATAATATTATTGTTCTATATACTGGCATTGTTACACCACCGAGGTGTTATTGTCAACCGTCATTTATTTTAGTACAAATGAACAACGAGAGATGTGTTTGCAATTTACATGTCTACCTTCAATGTTTTCAGTTAAAACATTCAACACTTGCAATATCAACAATAGTTATAGAGTATATTATCATTTGTAAAGATATAACATCCGTCACAAATTGGTTTTAGAAGTAATGAATGGATTGATAAAAACTTTGTTTATTTGAGCTGTTAAATAATTAAAACGATGCTACGTGTACACCAAGCTTTGAATTTATGTCGCTTAATATGAGGTGTTTTGTTGATTACTTTATAGTTGTTTACCTTGAACATAAATCTATGTACCAATGGATGTAGATTTGAAAGTTGTATACAATGAGCAGCTGAGGGTAACCCCCAAATGTTTGAAACAGCCATCATTTTGAAATTACCCACATACTTGTATGGACAACAAACTTTTACATGTTATTCTAAATAGTTGCTTTTGTGAATAATTACAGACAAACGAATACTAATGTGGCTATTTGTGACTTTTTCATTCACCCGAAATTCTAATGGGAATTTTAAAGTTGTATATTTTGAAACCAGGAGAACTCAAAACGAGACAAGAACTCGCTACTTTACCTAAAGCTTAAACGCTTTTAATAAGATACGAAACCGATTTCTTGGAAAGGAGTGGAAATATTTTGTTGATTTGAAAATATTTTAAAATTTGGTCTATACATAATTTTAAATTATGCTATCGGCTACGAAATTTTCTTTTTGATTTTTGTTTGTTATAGATTAACGTATGGTTGCAACATATTTGTATTAAAAAGCTGATACATCCAAACAAAGATTATAATAATGTTTTCTGTAAAATTAGTGTAAAAATGTGGTAATGATCCATAATTTATATCCGAACGAAATCTTTACAAATTAAACCTCTGCATGTATTTATGTTTTAATTAAATTGAATATTTAAATCGTTATAGTAGTTTCTATAACAATATATTTTGGTAGAGAGAGGTCTATTTTCTCACAAATCGTAAATTGCGTTTATTAAACTATTAAATTATGATTTTCCCATCAAACGTGTAATTTATAAAATTTCAAATACGGAGTAGATTAATCCCCACATCTTGTATCATTTAATACTAAATAAACCCCAAATAAATTTAGTTTTCATTTTTTAAATTATCATATGGACATTTTACATAGTGATAACTTTTCATTTACGTCATGTCAAACTTCTCGGTCGTTTGGGAATGGAATTAAAAATCTGATACATCCAAACAATCCAAAAACAATAATAATGATTGATTTTAAATTAGTGTAAACATACGATAATGAGCAATAATGTATGTCGGAAAAATAAACTTTAACAACTTAAAACTTTGGAAATAATTCTTTTTTAATTAAGGTGAAAATAAAAAACATTTCTATAATTTTTATAGCAATTAAATTAACTCTTCTGTTACTTTAATGTAGTGCAGTATGAACAATCGTATTTTAAATTGTTATTAATATATTTAGAAAGTAGTTCCTTCTATTATTGATTATAAGTGGCATTTCGTTACTAGTATAGATAAATTATACTACAAAAACACTATACAAATAATTAACATCTATGCAGTAATAACTTAAATAGTTGCTTTGATTTTGTCATTAGGGTTATGGTTGATAGGCTTCTTACGTCGTCTATATAGTGGTAAAATACACATTTAAAATTGTATTAGATTAGACTATTGGGAGAGTAACATATTAAGTTTTCAAAAGGGCTCAATGAAAAAGTATCTAAAAACTAAATTTTATTGAAAACCCTATTTTACCCCAATTTTATTGTGATTTAATTTATAGTGAATATACGAGTTTAAGAACCAGTGAAAAAGTCTAATATCTACATTCTTTTTCTATAGAGCAAACTCAAATGATATTTTACTAAATATAGTTAAGATCATAACTGCAGTTACAAGTTTCGAGGTAGCATTATTATAATGGACTGTTACATTAATTACATTGAGAAAAAGGTGGGAGGTTTGAGCACATTTTGACAACATATAGTTGATGTTCAAATCTGTAAAACTTTCGATAGTTTAACACAAAATACAAGAAACAGCTACTTATTCTATACAGGTAAGATTTTGTTATTTTTTCTGTTAATGATTAAATGTAGCAATTTTTTTACAATTTATAATCAAACAATAATAACCGATACAGAAAGAGGACAAACTTCCTTTTATATTTTTGCCGGGAAAATGTTTGTTTCTGAGTGATTCTCAGAATAGAAGATATTAGTAAACATTAAGTTTTGAATAAACACCGTCATACCGAAATAGTAAATAACTGCGGGAGTCCGGTCATATAAAACATTATAACCTTTAAATAAGCAAATATTGTATTTATGCAAACTGAATGAACGATTAAAAGTGAATCGAATAGTGACAGATTCTTTTAATAGGAACAATGTTTTTAAAAAAAAAAATTTACAAAAATCTTAAACGTTTCGAATGATAATGTCTTGTTATGCCTAATTTGATAAATTCGGTTAAAATACATAATCACCAACATTGTACAAAATAACCAATATTACAATTGGAAATCTAGATCACCGGATATGCTTATAAATAACTTTTAATATGTTACTCACCACCAGCAATCCATTTTTTGAAGTTTTTCCTTCAGTACATATATATTACCACTACACGTGTTTCGGACTTTTTACGTCCATGGAAAAACTTCAAAAAAAGGATTGCTGGCGGTGAGTAACATATTAAAAGTTAACCAATATTATTAGTTATATTTAATTTTGCTTGCCTTACTGGACTGGGTAAAATATATTTCATACCTGTATTTGAATATCCTGCTCGCAGTCCTATTTTTGTTTCTAAGTTTATATAAATGGTGTACGTTTCGCCTATGAATCAGACATTTTCAGACGTTTGGATGTAAGGCCCTCTCCATCTCTCCAAAAGTTCAGTTTGTGATCTGTAATACAAAAATCTGGAACATCAACGAATATGATAAAAATGAAGCATTTAGGAGGTCAGCTAGATATATTTTACAAAAAAGTAAATTGTTTACATTCCACCAATTCACAAATAGAAAAGATTTGGAAGTAATTGGTAAAAAAACACCAACTAAAACTCCATTATTAAAATATCCATCGTTATTACAAGGTATGCTTAGAGGAGTGAAGATTATTAAAAAAAAAGTATTAACTAGAATCTCTGTGTTTAGAGAAACATGCACAAAAAATTTGAAGTCATAAAGGTAACCATTTTTTAAACATGGTTACGGTTTTTTATCGTACTTATGGTAGATACAAGAATTAAATCATAACGCTTTCTGTTAGGTAGATAAACTAAACCCTAAAATTTGAATCATTTGTGTCCTCATAACTATTAACAAAGCTGAAACGTTCGTCTTGGGTTGTGAATATGAAAAGTTTCTTTTCTGACTGGAGTACCACTATTGCAAAACTGAATGTAGTTCATTTTATGTTGTTACTGTTTATTCACCTTAACTTAGTGCATTTTCATGGCAGCTTTGTGTAACCCTGATAACTTATAAGATATAATAAACCCTGCAATTTGTTTGGTTTTCGTCCTCATAACATTTTCACTGCAGAACTGCAACTTTCAAGTCGTGAGTGTGAAACTTGTTTGAATGTTAAAAGTTTCTTTCTTAACTGTAATAACATTAATGCACAACTGTATGTAGCTCGTTGCGTAGACTGATGTTACTTGTTTGTTCTAACCGATAATAAAACGACGTTAAATAATTCATTGCTTAAAGATTCATTTTCGATCCATTTAAAGTTAATAATGATGAATATTTTTAAACTAATCTAGTCAAAATGGTTATGTGTGAGTAAAATAAAAAATCATACAAATTCACGTGTTATACAAATAAATTATGAGCACTTTAAAAACACATACAACTTTTGTAACTGACAAGTAATTCACTACTTGATGTTTGGTCCAGGCTTACAAATCGGCTGACATGCAGTTCCCCCGGCGGTTGAAGGAATTTATTAGGGTCGATAATCCTGCCCCCCAAAAATGTCTGCTGCTCCCACAGTGGTCACTCACAACTTAATTTAACCTAACCTAACCTAACCTAAACCAAAGTAATTATTCATCTTCATTACTAACTATACAAATATTGTTTAGAGAGTCATGAACTTCCGAAATATTCTTCGGTAGGGGAGGTAACTATTGCAGTTTTTTCTTGTACAAGTTATTTTTTATTGCATTACATAATTTATTTGTTGCGTTAGCAAATAACGTTAATACAGAAATGACCGCCGGGGGAACTGCAGTACACCCTAAAAGGGGCTCCGGGGGAACTGCCGATACCCTACAGAGGCTGCCCCTGACCGCCGGGGGAACTGCAGAACTCCCTACAAATCATTGTATGTGTTTTCTTAAACAAGTTTAAATTTGTTTTGAAAAGAAAGAAAAGAAACATTTTCATTATGTGTATGTAGGTAGTGAAAAAGTAATAAAATAAAGATACTGAAAAATGTCTACTCTAATTAACGATTCTATCCCGATTCTATATCTTCCAAGCCTTTTGATACTCTACCAACCTGACAGCAATGAAATTTCCCTGTTTGTATTGCTAATATTTTAATGAGCCATTAAATGGACTAAAGATAATGTCCCATTAAAGCAGCTGTACGTAGAGTAGCTTATGCTAATATTACTTAAGCTAAATCTTAAATCTAATATAATCTGCAACTGGTTCGATGGGTGTACCATAATGACGTGCTGTAGCAGGTGTCTGAAGCTGATGTGCTCTATTGCCTAATGATATAATGTAGGTTTTATAATGTAAATCAATAACCGATGATAAGTAACAAATCAATCTGAAAGCAAAGATGACAGAGCTTAAGCCTGGGAACCAGGTAGGAGTTCTGGTTTAGTAGAAATTTTAATTAATAAGTTTACACTAAATAAACTTCATTCTTAGTTTGGAATTAAATTTAAATTGTTAGAAAATTAACAGTTCCTTTGTGGTGAAAATTTTTTCGATTATATTGCTGGTAGGTTAGGTTAGTGAAAACTGACATCAACCTATGATTTTAATATTGATTGATAATGGGCTATAGTTCTGGAACGGTCGTAGTGAGGCCGGAGATTCGGTCAACTGGCACTAATCGGCTTAGCTTGCCCGGGCCCGGGTCCAATTGTTGGGGCATCCTTACTGACCTGCGTGGAGACAAGTGGCACTGACTAATAATATATTTGTCCAGTACAAATATTTAGGTTAAACAATTTTTAATAATTGACAAAAACAAATATCACTACGTCTTTTGCCATAAAATGCTGTGAATTTTGATATAAAAATTCAAATAATTCGGTTTACTTTTACTTATACAAGCAAACATATGTCTTTCAGCCCATATGTCTTGTAGTCCTCCAACCATAAACGCTTGTTTTGCCAACTTTATGTAAGTTGGTGTCCAAGCCTTTTTTACAATGTGGCCGGCAATACACCAAGTTTTATCCAAGTAGATAAAATATAGTAAATAAATCATTTTTAAAAACAGAATATTTCTGTTGAACTGAGTATGTAAGGTTTTGTGTTGTGCTGTAATTTAGAATCTAGATACGTAAAGTTAATTTGTTTTGAATTTATTTAGTTAAAATGAACTATTTAAAATAACAGTTTTTCTTTTACGTTAATGTTTTTATTTATGTCGTTGTAAATAACAACTAAGAAAATTTCAAAATAGATAAAAACCGATATTAAAGCTATTTTAGAAAGTAGTTACAAAGTATGCATTTTCGTCGCCTGGTTAAGAATACTAGAACAACGACAATGGGAATTCAATGTGCTAACCACACATTATATCACCGTATAGCCGTCAAATACGTCAGGGTTAGTTAGTATTTTAGTAGCAGATTATACGTGAAACGTAGACGTAATTAGGTTATTATGTTTTGACGACCCTGTTATTAAACCCTTATGCGACATAAATGTCAACATGTATGAACACTTCTGTGATGATATAATGTATGATTTGAGCTCCCTACAACTAATTATTATTGTTTTACTTAATTTATTCAAAATTGTAGTACTTCATATTATTTCTATCTTACTATGGTATAAGTATTAAGAAATTATTATAATAATATGTTAAATAGAGTTTCTTGGAGCTCTTTGTGGGACATCTTGTCCATACCAACTTTCATATCTGGATACTCTTATTTTTTAAATATATAAAACAAAATTTGATATTATTAAGGAGATTAATGTAATCTGTAAAAAAAAAAGTGTTCTTTTGAAGAGATTTGAGGACAGTTGAACAGTTACCATCCGAATTTATTTTACAATTTGAATATCACCTTTTCTTATTTAACAGTCAGATTTGTCTAGTTACCAACCTAGTCCAATGAATTGTAAAACCCAGCCAACATATCAAATTCTAATAATGTGGGATAATACTTGCAACCGTCAAAGTATACTCTTACAACACTCAAAAACTTACAAATATATATATATATATATATATATATATATAGAGAGAGAGAGAGAGAGAGAGAGAGGGGGGGTGGGACTTTATGGACACATGGTATATATACCATGTGTCCATAAAGTCCCACCCCTCTTATTTTTTTATTAATGGAAATAGACAGATTTGCTTTGGGGAAAGTTTAGATAACCAAAGGAGGAGTTTTTTTAAGTATCAAAATTTTCAACCCTTACCCCTTACCCTTGCTTTGGGGTAGTTTAGGGTAAGTCAAGTATTTTAAATAGCAACCCCTATTGAGTGATTCCTCATTTTAAAGGTCTTTTCAAAATAAGAATAATGGTGCAAACCAGAGGTCTCTAAGTCCATCCTACCCAACATAGCAACCAATCGAATTGTGAATTTTACGTTAATAATTAGACCGGAAATGTTACGAAATGTACAACAAGCTTTGGAGTCCAGAATCTATTTCTGCCAAAAAGTAAATGGTAGCCATTTCAATAACTTATTATGAGCTAAAAAAAACAAGATAAGGCTCTTACCACCATTTTACCAACATAGAGCAGTTTGTAATGTAATCAAAATAACCAGAGCTTGTAGTTTAACATTCAAAATTCGATGGGTTGCTATGTTGGGTAAGATGAGCTTAGAGACCTCTGGTAAGCGCCATTATTCTTATTTTGAAAAGACCTGGAAAATGAGGTATCACTCAATAGGGGTTGCTATTTAAAATTCTTGACTTACCCCCAAACTACCCCATTTTGGGGGTAGGCCTAATGGTTGAAAATTTTGATACTTCAAAAAACTCCTCCTTTGGTTATCTAAACTTTCCCCGAAGCAAATCTGTCTATTTCCATTAATAAAAAAAAATAAGAGGGGGGGTGCGACTTTTTGGACACATGGTATAATATTTTGTTATTGATATTATTATACAAATTATGGAAAACAAAAGTAAAAGCTTTTGTTTTTTAGGAATATTTATGCAATTTAATGTGAGACAAATTGTGTAAGTATATCTATGAGTATGTCTGAGTGAGAAAGGTTTGTAGAAAGTTTGTAAATTATTAAATTTTATTTAAAAGTCTTACTTTATAGTTTTATAAGTTTTTGAAAGCAAAACAACATACACAAATTATTTGATATGCGATTATTTGTGAGTGTGAATGCGCGCGTGTATTTGTGTATGTTTTATGACTTTGTTTATATTCAATAGTGAAAACTTTAGAGCGCATAGTTATACATAATTATATAAAATACTTATTTCATTTGGAATTTTATTTGGTATTCTAAAAGAATTGAGCAGATAAGCAAAGAATTTTGCAGTTTTTAACTGTTAGCATAAGTGTTTTAATTTCACAGAGAGTTCTGCTGTCAATGATATTCTGACATCACATTAATAATCCACAAATTCATATTAGTACGTTATTATATTATACACAAAAAAAATATGTAATTTATGTAAAACATAACTTAAAATGTTTTCCCCTTAAAACTACATTACTGCAAGAATCGTATCAAATAATTCTTTTTGTTTAAACTATCAGAAGAGGAATTTTGTTTGAGATGATTTCATTCTTATCTACAGCACAAAAATTTCATAATGTCAAATAATTCAGTATTTTACATGGCGAATTCGACTCCTGTTTCAACATAACTACTATAAAACCTCTCAAGGTATATTTATTTATAAATAAAGGTAATGTGCTGTAAAACCTTACCATTTTATTTATTACACGTACAGGTATAATACAGCTTTTTATTTAAACTTAGATAAACCGGTAGATCCTAATGTCAGTTTTATGGAGAATACAAGTACATCCAGTAATCGACAGATTTTTATTAGATTACAGTTACTCTAAAACTAGTATGATCAGTTTTTTCCTAACGTACAGTTAATTTATTTCACTGCAATATGTTGTTTAATTTTTTTTTAATAAATTCTATCAAGGTTCCAGTTTATCAGTCAAACAATAATTATCACTGATTCCCAGATTGTTCTCTTTTAGTAATTACGTTTTAAAATATTCAATATAATGTGAAATACAGTTTCCTTTATTTCAAAAAAATATTATTGTTACTCGTAAATTATTAATACTCTAACAACAAAATTTTATACAATTTGGGCAACGAGTTAAGAATTATAGTCCAAAATACAAAATCAAAAATCTATGTTGCACTTAATTTTTTACAATATACTATTTTATCTTATTATTGTTATTAACATTGAGAAGGTTCTTTTGATAATAATCAAAAATCAGAATCTGACCATTTAAAATCAGAGAGGAAATACATAATTTTTGCAACGTTTTCAAATCTGGGTGTCTTTAAATTCAATACAACATACGGAAAATAATTGAGATTTTAAATCAAACAAGCGTACACATTCCGTTTTACAGATAAAAGGTAATTAGTGAGGGAAAAATTAACACTGCTCAAAAACATAATTTGGCCCAAAGAATAATAAAAAGGTACGAGTACAACCCTTAGTAAATTAGTATTTAAAACTGTTAATGTAGTGGTAAATGGTTGTTCCTGCTCTAATAATAAATGTTTTTTAACTGGTTGCAACATATATAAATTGAAATAAATTTGGTTAAAAATTGAACTAGTTATTTAAATTTGTTAAAGCATGGAGGGAGGGAGCCATTTGAATTAATATATTTTGTAGTAAATTAAGTACGATAATTTTAATGTAAAAATAGAGAGAGTGGAAGTGAATACAATGTATTATCTGAAGAGCCGGGTAAAGTTGGTTTGGGGTAAATGATCACATGGAATATTTTGAAACCGTTTAAGTATGAAAGTGAAGGATAGCTACAATTTATAAACAGGTGTAATTATAGTCAGAATTCAATGAAGCCTACAATATTTGATTTTATTTTAGAGAGCAAAGTTTGAAATTCACATACGTTTTTCATGTCCCTCCCTCTCTAACAAAATTTAAAATTTAATGTTTTATAACAATAATTAACTTTAAATATCTATGATTGTTAAGGACTGAGTTAAATTTAACAACTTCATTCCTCCCAAAAGCCCCTATATCTCAGACACCCAAAATTATTTAAACATTTATATGACGGTTTTATAAAGGTAGAAACACTGTTTTTCATAATAATTGCAGTAATTGAAAAATATAATTCTGACATATTAACTATATTAAATTTTTTTTAATGTAACATACAATGCGTTGAACCAACATTATCGGTGGGGGGGGGGGAGATTGGAATTATTTTTTGTAATAAATGAAGTGAAAAGGTTAGCAATTCAAAAGTCATAAGTTCGCCATATTAATATATTTTTTTAATATAATGGGAAATAAGTTCCCACCAATAATATTACGGTTGACTTGGTAAATCAATAATGGAACGTTGCAATGGAATTATTCTATAAGAAATAACTTTTTTATTATTATTACAAATAACTATTAGTTGATTTGACAAGAAACATTTCTTACTTGGCGGTAAAATGTAAACATCAGGTGAATCATTGTTGCACGTTCTAGTAAAAGCTATTACGTTTGCATCAAAGTGCCCCTTGGGATATTGCAAATTTACTTTCCTACAGTTTAATGAAATCTACATTCATTCATTATTCGAGGAAGAGTTTTATGAAGTATTTACACATCATAAGTTGATGATTAAAGAATAATATCTGTTTAATAAAAACAAGATAAAGTGTATCGTTCAAGAATTAATAATAAGCTACATTTCCCAATAGAAGTAAAAATTGGAAAACTTGGTGCGAATATGTATTCAATATTTCAATAGTTATGGGAATTTAAAAGTATTGACTTTACAATTTATTTCATTGAAATAATTGAGTGTAATGGACGTAACAAGAGGTGCAGCTGACTTATAAAAAACAGAATTTAGTTATCAGTTTTAAATTTAAAATTATGTATTTTCTACAAATTATAATTACATGTATCATAACCAGTAGATACATTATATCGTTTAACTAATTTATATCATCAGTAATAAGTAATGAATCTATTAATTTGTATAATATAGTCTGGAATAAACTTTAGGATATCTTAATTGCGACTCATCATATAATATCAGACAATAACCATTATTTTTAAATGTTTTCAATATTATATGCATTGTGCCACACATTCATATTTCTCATTCTCTGAAGTAGATTGATAGAAACAATTCTACGAGCAACGTCCACAGTGCACTTAGATACAAACAATCCCCAAACATAGGGTCCTATTGTTCATTTTCTATTGTAGAGGGATGTTGTCTTACCTGTAGAGACTTTCACTTGTACAAGGTATTACTTAATAAACTACAAGAATATGGAAGTACTGTTTACGGTACCCTGATGCTATTACAAATATATAAATCAAATCGATGAATTCTCGTTCCCTTAATTTTATTATATTTTTAAGAACAAATATTTCTTTGTTGTAATTCTATTGATGAAAAGTAACTCATGGCAATTTTGGCATTTAAAAATTATATTTTAAACTTTGTTTCCTTTTTAAATTCTTTATTTTACCCCTTTCAACTAATGAAGACGAGGGAATCAGGAGATCGAACTTACAGAAAGTGAGGCAGTTCACTAGTTTAAGTATAATTATATAAAAAATATACACATACTAAAAACTTTTTAATAACAATAATTATAAAAATTAATAATAATAGTAGATTCGTTCAGACACCAATATGTATTAGGAAAGAGATTCAAAAATGTTGCGGCGTTAAAATTTTCTTCATAAGTGTTTTAAAATTATGAGCCATCAGACGACTTTATTTACAAAATGTTTAGTACACAATATTCCTTTTATTGAGACCCTAATTATACCACCAACCAAAATACTTTATCAAAGAAAGGAATTATTATCTCGAAGATCTTAACAAAATTTTACTATTTTTTACTATTTCTTTCTTTTGAGACATTGTACAAAATAAAATATATCAAATAAATAAATAAATATTGAGCTTGACTTGTGAGATAATATTAGTTAGAACAAAAACTCGAACACAAGATCTCACAACAATTATGTTTACTTAATCCAACGTGTTTCAACGTCGCCATCCTCAGTGATACATGAGCTACAATAACTAAACTATAGTTAAACTTATATCAAATAAATGTATCGAATTGGATAAATCGAAAATATTTCAATATAGAATTCAAAGTTGTCTCAACTTCTTCCCCAAAAATGTATACTGTAGCTATCTTATAATAAAACCAAACTTAGATTTTCAATTAACAGGCAAAAACATTAATTGTCAACAAGAATAAGATGGTGAACATAAATACACATCTAGGTTATTATTATTTGAAATCTATACAATTATTATTGATTAAAGAGATATAATAATATCCCAAATATTGTGATTTTAGAAGGGATTGTTGTTTAAAAATGTTGTATAAAAAAACGCCATTATGTTATGACCATATCCAAAATTGACATAATAAAGGTAAATATATTCTCTATTTGAATAAAATTATACTTAATTGTAATACATCGTAAAATATTAGGAAATTGCAAATTAAATATATTTTTATCTGCTACTTTATTTATAGTGAACCGTTATAATAATAAACTGTTATTACGGAACCAACTGCATAAATGTCATGAACCTAAACTTAAATGTCAAGATTTTAACATGAAAACTAATGGAGGTTATGAACTCTGTTTCTGTCTCGTATAATATAATTTATAAGGTATGAACTTCCACATTGAACCTGTCTTGTCAAGATATTCCTGTCAAGGATACGGTTACACATCATTCTCTGTCTCCAACAGTTTTATCTGTTTAGAATTAATCTCTGTTGTAATTGCAGTAACAAAATGATAAGGGAGATTTTAAACTTGCGTGATGCTCCTTTTCATGAAAAGTTGTTAAAAATAAGAGTAATTGTTAAAAAATACGTACCTTCTTAAAATACTACAACCTAAATCATTTATAATTAGACTTCATTTTGTTTACAGTTATTAAATTTGGTCTAAACTGAGGAAGCATTATCTTAATTTTCAATTTTATATTACTATCATATAAAGTGCAGTTACAATAAAATTATGTAATTTATTATACTTCTCACATATTATCTAACGTAGCTTAATTAACTTATCTAATAGTCTTAAAATTACGAAAATCGTGGAAATAACGCCCTCCGAGACATCTCACTTTAAACATTTTGTTGTGTTGAGTTCATTTTATCTCTCACTTCCGCTTCCATACAATTCATCACTCACTACAGTTCATACATTACACTTCCCTATACATGAAGAACTGTATCTGTCGTGTTGCATTACCTTTTTATATGTCACTGAAATAAATGATCTAAATCCCATGCACAGTACAGAAGTATTCCAATGTACAATGCGATGAAAGTATGTTGGTGCTGTAAAGCAGGTTTTAAAGTTAACTATATTTGTTTAAAGTAAAATCACCTGAAATTAAAGGCTTCATATATATAATTTTCAATGTGTTGTTGTAATTGTAGAGATATTTTGGGAGAAAACCTTTCAGCAATAAATGGAATAGTGTGAATAGATAAATAAATATTTGAAAAGGCAAACAATTTCAGGTTTATATGTTAAATGGGCAGTTGAATCAATCTGTCAATTATAGCGATATATACTTACTTAATACATGAAAGTCCGATCTAAAAAAAAAAGTTGTATTCAATTCATTTGAATTCCAATAGTTATTACGTGATATACAATATAGCATTGAAATAAATAAGATTTAAATAACTAAAACGTTTCAAAATTATGGGAAATTAACCATTTCAAGAGAGCCAAAACCTAACTATCAAGTTGTAAATTATATCCGTAAAAGTTTATTATTTTTACAGTTTTTCTTAAAACGCTTTGCAGTTTTCCGGATGTAAGTTTTGATCGTTTTATCTTCTTACAAGTTTTTTTTTTAGTTTAGCGAATTTGAATTTAATCGTCGTAACCATAACTCTAGCTAGTAGCCTAAAACTAAATCTATCTCTTATTATATTAAAATAATTTACCAAACTAAAAAAATAGACAAACATTGGAAACTTCTAGAAAGATCACTTGTTCCAATGACTGGACGATTTTATTAGTCAAATGTATTTTCATTATAGTTATAGCATAACCTTTCCTTTATTAAAAAAAATAGGGCGAAAACAACCATATTTGTTGGCGTTTTGAAGTACACTATCATTCGTTGTAAAAAGGGTTAACACTTTAATAAAATTTATAGTGGGGTAACTCAGAATCATAATTTGATTCTACAGTATTAGTCTCCTGAAACTACAATAAGGTGAAGAAGAATATTATTTTTTTTGACTTTAAATTTAGTGACTGTTAAAAAAGAATTAAAGAATTTGCGATATTTTGTAATACTGAACGGAAGTATAGTAAATGAACCTATAGTAAATTACTATATAAAACCTCAAATAGTAAATGAACAGTTTTAGTTACAGTAATAATTCAATAAAACATATTTTAAATTTTATTTTGTATTTAGAGGGGAAAGTTTGAAATAAGTGTAGGTTTGACTCTCCTAACCCCCTCAATCCAAATTATTCCTAACATCCAACATTTCTTGTGTTATTAACATATTTTTATGTTTATTAAATATATATGATTCTTATGTTCTCAGTTCAACTTAAAAAAAAAAAAAACCTTGTATCCGTTAACTCGGTTACTTCAAACGTTAAAGAAGTTCCAATGTGGTTTTCTAAAGAATAAACATTGTTTTCCTTAATAGTAGCAAGGAAAAGTCATGAACATGCGACAATAATTATATTTTAATATATAACGGAAATATATTCCAATGTCTAGGAATATAAATATTTCAATGTTGTAAACTGGAATATTTCGATATAAAATAACTCTTTATTATAGATAGAGCTCAGTTGAATTTAAAACAAGACTTCTCCCATGGCTGTAGAATGCAAACTTCCGGTATATCATTGTTTATACGTTTTACTAAAAAGCTATTACCTTTGCAACAGAAGTGCCTCTTGAGATTTTATAAATTTACATTCCTAGAGTTTAATGTAGTCTCAATATATTAAATATTCACTGAAGAATTTTAAGAAGTATTTTCACTTCGTACGTTGCTGGAATAATATCTATTTAGTAAATACTGAGACACAGTGTGTAATTCAAGATTTACTTTTGCGGCAATATTTTGTAATAGAAGTTTTTTAAATTTGAAAGTTTGTGGAAAATATTAATTCAGCATATCAACAGTCGAGGGTATAGTTAACAAGACATCTATAGTATCAAAACAACACAGAAAGCCTTATTTTTATTTATGAATTTTTCTTTTTATATTCTTGTGAAAAGCCGTAAATATTTGTTAAATTTTTAGAAGGTTTTTTAAAGTTTTAAATAAAAAGTAAAAAGTAATCTGTTAGTATAGTGCTCGACTAAAATACACAAAATTTTTTATTTTTGAACGAAGTATTATTTGAGGTGTAACGCCGATAAAATCAAACTTCCAGAAATCCTTTTATTTCCTTTGTGTATTGATGCAAGATATTAAATTTTTATTACTCTAAGTTACATTGTTTCCCAAAATTTTAAACACCTTTTTACCGAGGGAACATAATATACTGAAATTTTGTTTTAAAAATTTGCAACTAAAAACTAAACCAAAGATTATAAATTGAGTTGTATTTTTATAATGTAGTGGAACACTAACTAATATTTTAAGAAAAGAGATAAAATTTGTAATAAGTATTACATAGTAAAGAAAACTGAATGAATGCACGTAAACACTGTTGCCTGAATTTTAAATGTTCCTTAAATTTACTTTGAAGAGTTCATTAACCAAAACTTACTAATATTTACATCGTTATTGAAGATGAACCTTTTTAACAGATTCTTTTAAAATCTATATATATTAAAAGGGTAAATGGTAAATTCAAGTTTTGTGGGGCACTTGCTAATATTACATATTGTATACATTATTAGTAATTAAAATTTTGGAAGATCGTACATACATTCATCATACACATTTTTAATAAGATGGGATGAATGCATTTCCAACACAATATAACTTTAAATGAATGTAATTTAAAACTATCTCTTTAATTTGTAAAGCATGAAGTATAAATTTATAATTTATTGATTCAATTTGAAATTAAAAAATAGCTTTTAATTTTAAAGTAAAATAATTTGTTGTATATTTCTTAGGCAGTTTACTTTTCGTCGCTAAAGTTATTAACAGCCTAAATTCCCTGTTTAACAAAACAGGAGTCCGGTGTTTTGTTTTAATATTTATAATGTTTAATGAGTGTTATTTCGTTTAATGTTATACGTTTAACGCAATTAAAATGGCGATGTTGCTGTCCAATTTATTAAGGAGCAATAAACGTATGTGAAGCTGTCAAAAGTTGAATTTCTATTTTTTTTATGTGACGTTACCAGTATTGTTTTATAACCGTATTGATGTGTCTCCTTTGGAAGGATTATCTGACATTAATTCTATGTTTATATTTTACTGTGAGGTCATTAGGTTTGGACAAAGTCTAATTGAAAATAGGAAGGTGTCAAAATAATTACTATTCATTATGAAAAACCGTTGTTATCAATGGATAAAAAGAATGTATATGTTGTCGAGGTGTAAGTACTTCCAGAAAAAAAAGGGTAAAATAATTTAGGATTGGGCTTAGAAATATGGATAGTGACAAAAAAATAATATAAATTTTTCATCCGTTCATCCAATAAAAAAATTATGCCTAGTCATATATTTATAAGAAATTTGTTGGATTTGTCGTTTCAGTGGCACACATTGGCTAATGTATTTGAATTCTTGCATTCCATATATAACTCACGCAAATCCTTTCAAGCCTTGTTATTTACATCTAATGTTTTACAAATCAAAAGATGATGGACACTTCTTCATTACACTCCCTGGGGATTTACATATTGTGCTCATTTATGAATAGAAAATATTAATGTTTGTCCGATATTGAGCCATAAATTTGTGACCAATGAATAGTAGAAAGCTGGAACAGATACTTTCCTGGGGATTGGTTTATTGTTTAACTCGTACTTCTCAATCTCTCAAGTAGATTGAGTGAGCAATGTCGACAGACCACTTACATACACACAGTCCCTAAACATAAAGTGCTATTGTTCACTTTCTATTGTAAAGGGATGTTTTCATACTTGGAAACTATTTCACTTATGTAAAGAATGACGTTTAACAATACCACGAATATACACGGTTTACGTCACACAGCCAAATACTTCAAACATAAATAAAATCGACAAATTCATTTCCCTTCATTATATTATATTATTTTAAATAGTTTTGTTTCCATAGTTCCTTTAAAATATATTTTACCTATCGAATTAATATCTTTTAATTAGAACTCTATTGATGAACCATAATTTATATAAATTTTATCATTTGAAAATTACTTGTCATTTTTTAAAGTCTATATTTCCTTCCCATCTTAATCTAATAAAGTCTAAGGAGTCAGGAAATCGGAATATGTAACCTGTGATAGTTCACAAGTTCAAGTGTAATTAAATATAAAAATATAGCCATATCATAATATATTTTATTTTATTTATTCAAACATATTAGAATTAAAAAATATTGATATGAGTGATCATAAAGTAGTTTGGGCCTGCAAATTTGTCTTCACTAGTCCTTTAAAATTCTAAGCCAAACGACCCCCTTATTCTTTCAAAATGTTTAATTAAATACATTCTCCACAAAGAGACCTGATCATAACAACCATAAATTAATTTTATTTCATTTTATTTAATAATAAGGGCTTACTTATGAAGGACTATATTAACGAATAAGACATATACTATATACAATAATGGCTATCCAATAAACTATAGTTATCATTCACAAATGTTATCTTTTTCTTGTTTAAAAAGGTAACCTCTTATAAAAAAAGCAATATACGAATTTCAAACTGTCTAATAAATAACAATGATTATTAAAAACTGATTTTTTAAAACATTAATAGTTTGTTATTAGACTGGGCCAAGGAGGTCAACTTAACTGTTTGTTATATTTGTATGAATTGAACAAATACTGTATTAAGAACAAAACCATATAAATTTTTACAAGTTAATATTATATAACATTCATTACAAATAATTGTATTTGTTATTTAAATGTATAAAATTATGAATTAGTAAAGGGATCCCTCATATTATGTAAGAAAGGATTGTTGAATTAAAAATATTTGTATGAAAAACTCAATTATATACTGCATATATTCAAACATCATCTCAAAAGATGGTAAGTATTCTCAATTCGAATAAATATCTCTTTTTCACACTGTTCTAAATATCTCGAAATTACAAATTTTATGTATAGGTAAAATTTTATTCTCTTTACCTATTCTAAATTGGCAGTTGTGACCCATTATAACGGGACACTCTGTAAAGAGTTCATAAACGTAAACCAAAAGTCAAGATTTTAACAAAAGGACTAATGCAGGTTTCTGTCTTGTATGATATAATCAGAACTTCTACAATGCACCTGTCTTGTCAAGATATTTCTGTCAAGGATACGGTTTATCTGTCTCCAACAGTCTGTTGCATCTGTTCACAATAACTCACTATTTTTCACTATTTTAATAACTGTAACAAAGTGTCAAGTAGATTTTAAATTTTTATGTTATTCCTTCTTATGAGAAATGTAAAATTAAGAGCAATTGTTCAAAAAATGTATGTAATATAAATGTTTGATATCAATATATTTAATTTGTAATTCATTTCGTTTACTCATATTAAATTCGGTTTGGACTGAGGATGACTCCTAATTTTACAACTATATAATACCGGAAATTTTAGTGCACTTACTATAAATAAACTTCTTACACTCGCTATATATTACCAATTGTAGCCTGATTAACTTTTGTTAACGCAATATTTATATTATTATATTACGAAAAAATGGAAAATATTTCGAAACATTCTGTTGCTCGAGTGCATTTTATCTTACTTTCGTTTCCACACAATTCATCAAACAGTCCATAGATTGCGATTCCCTATATATAAAGAACTGAATCGGCCGTATTGGATTACCTGTGTATATGTCACTGAAATAAATTATCTTCATCTCATGAATAATAGAGAAGTGTTCCAACGTACAAGGTTAAGCTAGTATTTTGAATCTATGTTTAGGTGCTATACGGTTTTTGTATAGTCCGTTTAATGAATTATGAAAGATTAATATTTTTATTTTATTTTGAACACTTAAATTAAAACAATTCAGTTTAAAACCAAGAACTAAGTGTTATGAAATTCTCTCTACATGTGTTCAAGTGTTTAGTATTTGTGATCAATATTTGTCCGTAGTTTATTTTAACTCACTTAGATTTCGATACAAATAAATGTTAAGAACTACAATTATAAGCTGATAATAAAAATAAAATAATGTAGAAAGAACTATAAATAAATATTTGTTGTAAATACAGGCAAATTCAGGTTTATATGTTTAATTTACAGTATAAATATAGTTACTTATCTACTTAAGCCCACTTATCTGTATTTCTTATGTCAAAAACATATTGTATTCATTTCCATTTGGGTTCTAATATGAAAATCCATTTCATATAACGTGGAATGTAACAGTATATAAATAAATAAGATTAAATTGCTATGGAGATATCAACAGTTTGTGATATATATTTGAATCACAGTAATTAACCAGTTTTAAATTATAGCAGTTAAAGTTGGTTATTTCTATAGATTTGGCTACAAAGCGTTACAACATCAGTGGTTGAAGGATTAGCACATTAATTATAAGTTTTGTTTTGATTATAGTTTTTGTAGTTTACTTGTTTCCAATTTAATTATTATAAACTTAACTTTAGCTAGTAGCCTAAAAATAAATCTAACCATAACCTAGAATACCTTACAAGACTGAATTTCTTGTTGCTTGATTATATCTTCCTTTGTTTTTGTAGTTATAAAATATTTGGTAAAAAAAAAACTCTTATCCAATGGGGAGAGTCTACATTTAATCGATTATCAAGACTACGCGTTTATTTTATTGAGATTAATATAGGAATATATGAGAAAATATCCGCTCAATAATTGTAGAAATATGTTTTAAGTCATATTCCCCATGTACCTAATGGGATAAACGTGTAATGGTTTCACGTATAACTTTTTAGAAAATTTTTGTTTACTGACTTTTTGGTTAAAAACAAAGATATATCAATTTGTCAACATTTTTAAACTGTCACACGATACATAATGTCGTCGGGATATTATCAAAATTTTGTAGATTTGGATTTAAAAATTTAAACGAAAAGTTATCTTCTTTTTTTCAAACGTTTGATTGCAAATTCAAACTTCGAAAAGAATAAAATAGAATTCGGTTACAAACTAACATCTAAACTAAAAGCCATATCTAACAATTTAATTTAAAATTTAATAATTTAATTACATTTAAGTATTGTTTTTTAGAATGTTTGGAAGAAGTTTATGGAATATGTAAACACTAGATAAATGCTACTTATGCAATAAGTTTAAATAAATATAAAAATAAACGGTTTATAATGGTGTTAATAATGAACATGTACATGAATGAACTAATCACACATGGTTAGTATGTAAAGTATTTACAGTAAGATTACGATCAATCAAACGGTATGAATTGTGTTATTAATCAAACTTGAAATGTGGCATATAATAAACACAATGGAGCAAGTAATTTTAATGGTGGTACAATTCAAATTGTTTTAAACAAGGTATATATAGTAATAATTTAATTCTTATTAATAAATCCTTGCAATAAATAAAGCGATGCAATAAGGAGGTTAATGTTCAATTTATCGACTACAGTTAAACTTTAATAAAATCTAATAAACTGATAAGCTTGCATATTAAATTCAAAACTTCATATTATTAAAAGGATTGTTCTTTGCCTTATGAAACTATATTAGTGTTAGCTATTAATTTATTTTGTTTAATAGGTCAGGAAAAAGAGGAGAGGGTGTATTTTTTCAACAAAATACTGGAAGTAGAGCATATTTGTGTAAATGAATCTTAATTAGCGTTTTATAAATTTAAAAAAAACCACACACACACACATTAGACATATTAAATATTTTGTACGTGGTTGTAAATGCGACTACACTTTATATATTTATGGAAAAATTTCTTTGAAAAATAACATATTTATTGTTTAAAACTATTTATATCTATTACGTCCATTTGAATTTCTATATTTATTTAATATTTGAATTTCCTTTTCAATATTTATACATTATAATAAATAATAATTAATACTTCTTTTCTGTTACAACTGTTTACACTAACTGTACTCTCCAGAGTTAGTACTCCTTACATCACCAAAAGAATGAAAACACAACATTCCACGAATTACTCCTAATTGTACAATAAGACGACATTTGTAAGTTTTCATACACAGTTGTCTAGTTGAGACTTGACTGTAACGGGTGACCAGGATGACAGTACAGTGTCGGTAGGGTCTGTGTGCATGTAAACAACTGAGGATGTTGACCTAGTTATTGAAACGTCTTCTTATTGCACAAATAAAGTGAGTTTTGTGGAATACTCGTATTGTGTTTTGATTTATTTGATGATTGACGTTTTCACAAATGTAGCTCATTACAGTTGAAATAATCCTTGTAGCAGAAGAAAAACTTTATTGGCCTGTTACATAACATTCAGTATGGGTATGAATTGGTTTCCCCCGATATTGTACTTTTATATTTCAACTGCGAATAAAGTAAACAATACTACAAAATCTCTTTATAAATAATATACTTATTGGAGGGTACTTAGGGTTTGATTGATATTAAGATGATGAAACCAAGAGGAAGGGACTTGAATTGATTTCCGTACAACGTCAAGACGACCACCCTCTTTATCTCCTTCCAAGAAATGCAATATGGATGTAAATAAGGGATGGTGTCTGGGAACTATGCTCAACGTTGTACACATATTACGCGAGGCGACAGACAAATCGAATATGCCGTAATGTAAGCTATTTTTTTGAACATATTTTATTATGCCAAAAAATGTTTAACATAATATTTTGTGTTATAAATATTTCTAATATGTATTTCTTCACAGATTAGAAATATAATAATGTAAGAAGAATAATTGGCGGGCTAATACATCGAATGTAAAGAAATCCTTTTTGGATTGTTTTAAAGAAATTAGCGGGGATTACAACGTAAAATTTACGTAATTCATTATATATTAAATAGTAATTTTGACAAAACAAAGATTTAAATAATTATTACCAGTTTCATTCATTTCACTAATAATTCACCAATTGTAAATCACCAACAGAATGAGTATAAATTTTCTTTATAAAGTTATTTCGTATTTATCATTTTCTCATACACTATAAACTAGAATAATAGTTAGTAAAATTTAAAATGTTCAATATATTTTACAAAAATTCCATACGAAATTAATCAATTGAGACTGTCATGTACTTGTAAGTAACTTAACTAACTCCGAGAAACTAGGAGGGCCGGCGCACCTAGAACCTCTCGCCACAACACCAGACCTCCACTCATTAAGATTTATGCAGGGAGTGTTAGGAGTTAGGATGGATTTACTTAGAAATATAATCTAAGTTTTTTTAAGAAGTCAGAATGAAAACAATTATTGTGACAGAACTGGAAAAAATGATGAAATTACTCACCTTGCAACAAGGCAGACGTAATTGATTCTACAAGGATATGTGTACACTTGGATGGGAGGAAACTTGGTCAGTGGGCCAAGATTGATCAAGGGAAGGTTCTGCAGGAATACTTAAAGACACCCAGACGGACTTGGCGAGTAGAAGCGTCATGGGAGAATTGAGACTTCAGACGACCACCCATAAGAGTGGCAAGCAGGGTGAGCAGACTTTTTGTATAAACCTTGTAGTTATTTCAGAGACAAGTAATTATAAAATATAACGTAGAATCAGACCTGTGAGTCAAAAGAATTAGAGTCATTCTGGATTAATAATAACAATACGAACATTGTAATAAGATAGGAAAAAGTTATTCTTGTAAATAAGTGTTAATAAAGGTTAATTGAGTACTGAACCTTTCGATTATATTAAAAATAAAGAACCCAGGAAGTTTAAAAGAACCAATCTTAAGAGGAGCAATCTGCCACTAGCACACAATTACCACCACGAAACCATTCCTCTCCGTATGCTCCCAGATGCCCAAACCCCTGGACAACCTTAACATGCTCCCATGATACTCATATCGGCAAGATTCCCTTAGCCACGTATAATGAGTCATCGTCGGGTCGCTCACGCGATACCCTCCCCCACAACATTACCTACCGATGGCGGCGAGGGATAGAGTAGCCGATTAACCGAAGCTGGAAACTGGTATGGGATACCAGATAGTTTTCCCCAATTTTTTTGTGCACAACCCGATTTCTAGAAGGCTCCTTTCTACAGTTAGCAAGGTTCCCCAACCAACGTGTAATGAGTAGCCGTCAGGTTGCAGCATCTAAGTTCAGGAGCATCTCAATATTGGTCTACAACTAAAAAATAAGTATCTTGAGACATTGAAGTCTGAAGAAGTTATATACGCCATCAAGAACGATAGGTACGATAGGTTGAAAAGTTAAAAAAAAAAATCTAAAATTATATTTTAGTTACGTTAATCAATTTTCTGGATTTTATTTCATCAATTTAACCAGAAAAATTGGAAGTTGGATTTTTTTCCAGTTACGAAGTAAAGAAATTATTACGGTACTAAAGTTTGTATATAGATTCTTCGATAGTTCTTAACGTTTAGAGCGCCAATCATTAAACATTCTTTTTGAATTATATTTGTCTATTAACCTTTCTGTCAGTCTGTTTGTAGGACAATATCTCAGTCATAATTGATCTCAGAAAGTTTTATTAAAAAAAAAATTAATTTACATTTGATATGGCAATAATTTTATGTTGGAACAGAACACGCTATAGGTCGGAGTTGAAAATAAGTGAAGGTGACACGTTTTGGTCACGCATTATATAAAAAAAAAAAAGTATTCCGTATTACTCAAAATTTTAAAGTAGTTTGTTTGACAAGTATTTCAAAGAATGATTAAGTTTTGGTTAAAATGTAAAGGATGATGAAAACAGGGGTAACCTACATGACTCACATTTTTTAAAACTATGATCAGAATTTAATAGATTTCGTAAAGTGTATGCATTTTGTATTATTGATGGAATATGCAATCGGTTAGGGGTACTTTACTCCTGGTCACTACAAAATAACACCCTACATTTCATAAACGCTTATTGTCAGACTTAATAACATTTAATATTAATTTTTTTAAAGTACCTAATTGGTATTTAAAGTTTTTATTTTTAAATTCAAGACCTTATAAAGTCATGCTGATCGACTATTATTCATATTCTAATGGGTTAGAAAGAAATATATAGCCTAAAGATATCTAAAATAATATTTTTGTTTTGTTCGTTATGATTTTTTATTACAATACTTGTATTAATAATACTTTAAATTAATCACCTTTATAAACATACATATTCAGTAAACATACAGATTTAAAATGAAGCTTTTTATACTTCTGAATATAATTAAGCTGAAGTGTACAATATTGTAAAATGAACATTCTACTAAAAATGGAAAATTGTTGGAGAGGTTCTAATGTAGAGACGATTCTTGCTTAATAAGTGTTTCATAAACTCATTGCATGGCTTGTATAAAATAGAGTGGCATGCATTGTTTTATGCATTACGTTAAAAATGAAAACATTAATTGTGTGCATTATTTTATGCCTTTTAAGTTTTCTTTAATTTTTTTCTTTCAAAATCAACTTAATATGACTGCATACGTACGTTATTTAATTTAAAAAAAAGTATTTAATTGTTTTAACTATACACTAGAAGCATACAGTATAAATTTTGAACATATTAGTAATATTTTCTAATGGACCAAACCATTATATTTGGTATTATTTACTAGGGCATAATAAAAAAGCCTTTTAATTGATGTAAAAACAATTGCTTCACGTAACTGGATGTGCGATTGTTTTAATGTATTTTGTGTATTTTAATGTTTATCAGTTCATTTTCGAGTTTAACCTTGCCATTGAAATACTCAGATAGTCAAGATGGACTAAATAAGATATTGCAGAACAATATAGACCAACAGGTTCCCGAATAAACTGTTTTCACAAATTTAAATAACAGTCTCTATTTTCAAAAATTACCAACCGGTTTTTCTAGTTAAGGAATTTGTCTAACGTTATTTACTTCTATCTGAACCTACAAAAAACATAACAAAATTACGATATCTAAATCATTTCCGTGGTGATTGCTAATTTGTATTTTATATTTTCGCTAATAAGCAGGCCTTTGGAAATTACATGTTTTATAAATGATCAATCCTCTATAAGATGCATCTTCAAACGACATGTTGTGAAAAAAAGTCTCTTTATAGTATCTATTACTGGAATTGTTTTTTTTTTTTTTTTTTTAGATACTAAGAAAATGTTGTGTAGCAACCTATATGGTACTAAGCAGAAAATATTGGCCGCTATCCTGAAAAAATCGGTATTCAAAAGTTTCGTAATTTTTAAAAAATATATGCTTCATATCTAACAATAAGTTTCAATATCTTAACATTCTGCCCAACTTACGTCTACAAAGTTTTGATGAAATGAAACTCGTCAAAAGTGCAATTAAACTAAAATACTCCATTTCAAGTAATGAAATAAATAACATTAATTATAAACTTTCACAGACTCTGACGTCCGTTACAAAACTAGGTAATGTCGTTGATAATGGATATTCCAGTGGACTATGGTTAAATGTAATTGTTCTAATTTAATGTTATTATAAGCTATACATAATGTATAACAAGTTGTGTTATTGAAATTAAGTGTGTAGGATGGATCCTGGATTAAGTGGTAGCCTAATACAAACGAAAAATTTAAAAAAGGAAGGAAATCTATTGACAAACTTATTATTTTTGACAAAATCATTCTAGTTTTTTAATCGACCAAAGTATAAGGTATATTTATTTAAATATTATTTCTTCTATAGTTAAATATTCATTTTCGATTTGATTTTAGAAATTAAGGATTAAAGCGACCGCAACTCTTTTGATATGAAAAAAATATTCAGTTTGTAAATACGCTGACAGATAGCAGGTGTGTCGTTGCAATGAGGATAGGGATGTGACGAATGACAGTTTTGAGATGTTCTGATATACAGAACTGTAAAGAGATGCAATACTTCTCTACTGAAATTGAGAATAAAAGATAATAATTTGAATAAGATAGTTTGGTATCATATAAGTATAATTAAAGCATTCATTTTTGCCCGCCCCGTTTCTTTGTCAATCTAACCGTTACTTTTGTATTTTGTATTTACTCTCTAAATTTGTATAGTAACTATACCAATCTATTAATTTAGTAAATGTTTGTAAACATTTTTATTTGAACTAAATGGGTAAAAGCTTGGAAATAAATGCCTAAGAAAAAACAGTAAATAATTGAATTTGTTTGACAAAATTGAACATGTAAATGCTGTCTCTCAGATTATTCGAAGTAATCGCTCAAGAATTAAAAATCGACCTTAGAAATCGTCACTTCACGGCTTAAACATTTTCCATTAGCGAGAACAAAAAATAAACTTTGAATTTACTAAAAAATTTCAATTACAATTTTATTTTTTATACTTGAAAAGGAACCATGCATAACTGCATTCTTGAAATACACATATTGTTTCTGAGAACATATTATAGTTAAAAAGGATTAATTGTAGTTTAGAATAAATATATGAATTACGCCATCTTAACTTAAACAAAAATAATTAAAATCATAATACCTTACTAAGTACCGTTTGGTATAGGTTTAGTTTATGATGGTGGGATTCTATATGTAATACTATGATCCACTTAACACATATTAGTATAAGAGTCTTCTTTATTTAATCTGACTTAATGTATACATTACAAAAGTAATATTCTTCAGTCATGTGGTAAATATATTTTTATGTTACAACATATTTAAATATGAAAGACGTAATATAGCAAAGCTTACTATCATGTGAAAATGAACTGATTCTCAAATTTGTTTCGGTGTCAGGGTCACTGCACTCTTCATGTACAGGTCGGTTCGCTTTAATAGAAAATTAATAACAAATAATAATAATAGGAATTTAATAACAAAAATAAATAATATGGGGTATTTTGCTAAATATCTGGAACAAATATGAATCTAAACAAAATCATGTTTTGTAGATATGAGTATAACACATTTAATATAGAAACACACAAACAGAATGTGTTTCTGAAAAGGTTTATATACAACATTCTAAAGATATGGAAAAATATTAAATTCTGTTTGTAGTTGGCTCCATTGTAGAAACATTAACGTGTAGATAATTTTCTGCTGTCTGTGTTATTTTTGTCACCAAATTTATCTACATTTTACTCCATTTTTTAAGTTAAATTTAGAATACTTTTTTATTAGAAGATTAGTTTTATTTTGGCTAGTGTAAAAGGCGAGGAAGGTAAAGAGCGAATGTGTTGAAATTTACTGAAATTGTTCAAGTTTGTTATTTTAAGGAATCATTTAAAATGTAAAGAAACCTGTAAATAGAGATATCCAAGGATTGAAGATAATTTGAAAGCTTTTCCCAACTACAGAGTTAAAATAGGTAAGTTATGTACATTGAAACGGAATTAAGAAAATTATAGGAATTAGAATGTCTAGTGCTGTTCAAGTGAACTCTTCAATAGTGATCCTTGTAGTGATTTTGAAATCTAAATTGTAAAAAATTGTTTAGACAATCATAACATATAGGAAATATTTACTAATTAAATAAAAAATATTAAATCAAATTTTAGAAACCGTTTTCATCACGTGTCTCTCATTATACGCTGAATTTATCTTCGTCCTTATTTCAATAAAACTCAGTACACTCAGTCCTTTGGTCAGTGGCTAAATTAAGTTTGAAAAAGGAAAACTACAACTCGTTTTAAAATGGACATCGATATAAATTACAGATTTTCACAAATATCGTTTAACCGGTAATTCTTATATTGTCCCAACATATTTACATTTAAGGATAAAATAAAGCAAAAGCTTAAAGTTTCAAATATTTAATAGTATAAATGAGCTACAATTGTTTCGCCTTGCGGCATCGACGGGCTACTGATAATTTACAGGTATAGACAACTATTCAAACATAAGTACAGGAAACTGAAATACAATAGAGAAATCGGGAAAAAGGTAGGGGGATGACCTGGCAGGTAGAAAAAGGTTAATGAACTATGGCACGGATGGGTTTTAGAAGAGGTGACGAATTTAATACAATTTGGTCATTTAAGTTGAGAATAGGCCTAAGTGAAATAGATCTATTTATTTCTAAACATTCTAAATTATTTAATCTATTGCTTTTATTTTCTATATGTAAGAGTTTAACATTCAATTTCGGATCAAAACTATGACCCGAGTCCAAAAGGTGGTTAGCAAAGTTAGAGTTTCTATAGCCATGTTTCCAGCTATTTACATGTTCTTTAATTCTAACTTTTATAGATCTACCTGTTTGACCTATGTACAATTTACATTTATTTAATTGTTTTTTCGTTCTTTAAGGGCGACAACCCATTCGTTTTCATCGCCTTATATAAAAAGAAAGAAAAGGAGAAAATAAAAGCCAGCACGCCTCCGAATACTCTAAAAGCGAAAGGGTCGGAAAATAATAAAGTGTTGATCAAAGTAGACTTGTTAGGAAAGATGAAGGAGACGGATCTAACCAAAGACTACGTGAAATTATGCAGTTCGTACACGTTATAGTAAGCCCCTGAGGGTCATATAGGATTACATCGTGGATCAATGATAAGACAAACCATAAACCACATTGATAAATAAAGACGTAATTGCTAATATACAAATCTGCAAATTATTAACAATACAAATTAATTAGCAATCTGTAAATGAAATAGTTTTTCATTAAAGAATTTGTCGTATGTTACCATTAAACTACGTAATGATCAAAATAAAACAAATCATTCGTAACATAACACAGAGAAGTGATCCATATTATTCTCAGATAGAATAATAAATTTCCATTATTCACACTATCTTTAACTTCCGCTTTCCTCTTGTTGTTCTATAACGAGTCATCACCTAAGCTTATTCTTTACATGTCTTTGATTCGGGATGTATGCCTTTGTGTTGCTTTCATTTCCTCAAATAAATAAACTTTAACGAATAGATTAGATTAGGTTAGGTTGCATAAAAACTTTGATACATATGTTGTATGTATACAAAGGTTGATACATATGTTTCAAACATTATTCACTTCTGACACGTGTGCTGCAATTGCAATATTTCATCATTTCACTAATCCAAGCAAACAATATTTAAATTCTATTATACATTGATAAATAACCATCACCTTTTTTAAATCTCCACATAACTGAAATATTTCTCTAGTTAAATCCCATATTCATATATTCGTATGTCATCTCACTAATAATTGTATTTTTCTACATGAGCATTCTACATGAAAAACATTCACTCATATATATACTCTACTATAATAATATACTTATAATGTTAAAATTAAATCATTCCATTCTCAACAATTCACATGAGAGACAAGAAATCCATTTTTATTCTTCTCAGACAGAAAGCACTGAATATTACATTTCCTTTATTCACGGTATCTTTAACTTCCACTTCCCTCTTGTTGTTCTAAGACGATTCATCACCCTAGTTTATCCTTTATACGTCTCCTATTCGTGATGTATCGCTGGTGTCGCTTTCAGTTCCTCAAATAAATAAATGTACTTCAACAATTAGTTGACATGTGTTTCAAACCGTGTTCACTGTTGACAAAATGTGCTGAAATATTTTATACTTACATGTTTTATAACATTTAAACAATCTAAATAAACCATAAATGTATTTCTTTATTATATACAGGGAAGACGACGAAATGTAATTATTATTATTTTTAAAATGTATAAATAAATGTTTACTGAACTACGTTTAAACTTTTCTGGATTAATAGGTGTTATGTTATGTGCGCTTATTTTATACGTACACATTACACATTTTAATTGCTTGAATCCTATTAGAATTTTTTAAAATATTAACTAGTTGTCAAATGTAATTATTGTACTTTTAGTAGTGTTTTGTTTATATTTTGTATTCGGATTTCAAACAGTGCACATGTCTTCGTTCTAATTATTTTATTATCAATTTTAAGTAAGTATATATTCATATTTAAATGTATGTAAAAGAACCCATTTAAATACACAACTTCGTAGTAAATTAAACTATTCTACAAATACACAATGTGTAAGTATTCCAATATGTATTACTTCTTTCAATATGATTCAATACTGCCAATAAATAAATAATTTGTATTTTATTTGAGACTTACTCACATTCAAAAACACTTGGTACTAAATTTGTAAGATGAATATACCAGGTGTTCAAAAAGTCTGGGTACTGCTTAATATTTTTTAAACCATAGCAGATAACATCTATAAACTTTGCACAGTGTTATATGACTATGTAAACTACTTTTTCTTGCTATTACCATGGTACTTTTTCTTGCTAGATGTTATCTGCTATGGTTTAAAAAATATTAAGCCATACCCAGACTTTTTGGACACCTATTAAAAAAATATATGTAGACTTAATATTCCTATTAAAAAAAACCGTAGCATTATTGAATGTTTAAAATTAATTGGAATAAAAATATAAAACAGATTACGTTGGTACAGTGTAAGGTAAAGTTATAAACTGAAAAGTTGACACACTTGACTACCCTCTTTTTATTTTTTGTATGGTCAGAATTAATTTTCTTGAACATATCAGGCTAAGGCTTTTGCGTCTTATTAACAATTGCAATAATAAACGATAGGCATTTGGTTGTTAATGAATTATTGAGAAGTAAGTTTAATTTCTTCAACTCTCTCCCTCTCTCTAAATCTTCCTCTCCCTTCTCACACTATATCGCTTTCTCGTCTATTTCCTCTTCTCTGTCAAACATTGTGATTTCCTGTAACGCTCTTTGCATACAAACAATTGAACAACGAGATTGAAGCGGAAAGTTCACTCGTTTCCACCTGTCAATATGAACGATGTGTATACCATTCATACACCATAACACATTTGTCAACTGTCAGATAGTTTATCATTGGTGTAGGTCTGTTATGTTTGCTTACAGCGTCGAATTATCGACTTGCAAGTAAATCGATTTTGTAATATAACACTCTAATTTATTTAGTTGTGGATGTTTGTCCTGTTGTAGGTTTACTGCACTCAGGTTATTTAGAATTTAACCTCTTTCTCAGAACCAAATCAAAGGTTGCGCATTTATTATATATATATATATATATATATATATATGATGATTAGTGATTCACACGTTCCCGTTATAAAAATATCACAACCAAAAACGATCTACAAGGTTATATTGGAAATATTTGGCAGTAATAATTTATATCTCGGACAATGTGAATCGAATTGCATATTTAATATATTTAATATTTTTCAGAATTTCATAGTATGGAATATCCTTAGAGAGGGAGGGGGAAATTGTTTCCATTTAGTAACGGATAATATTAAATAAAAAAAATTTGGCCATTGAAAATGTGTCATTTACTACTGATATCTGGAAGTTTTATTTTAGTTTAATACCATATTTTACGTCTCGAATATTTGTTGACAATTCGCTCCCTAAAATCATGACCACTTTGATGTTCAATAAAAACGATCTTCGAGAATTATATGTTGAAAATAGTAAGGAATCAGATTCATTTCAGTGTGGACGTTTTGGCAAGTTACATTTGCTCTTTAATTGAACTACATCAAATCTGTACAGACTGTACTACTCTAACTTGATTGATTATAACCCAGAGTGCAGCACAGATTCTAGCTGGCATTAATCACCACTAATCGGATTAGACACGAGAGGAACCGAAGATTACACATGTTTTACACCAAAATTGTCGACCAATAATATTTGTTTATAAGTCGAGCAATTATATTCAAAATAAAAATTTATATATCTAGATACATTTAATTATCATTTACGTGAAAATGCAACAAAGTATCAAATAATACCTTAAATATTTAGAGCTCTGGATGATAATATGTTCACTTGTGTGTACATAAACCATGAATTCAGTCAACACAAATTTATTATTTGAAAGTGCGTGTAGTTTTAAATAAAGTTGATGTACTAAAAACTTCCAACTGAAAAACGAAGAAGTTACTTTTTGTATCAAAGTATTTACAATGCACTTGAAAATGATGATGCTTTTATAGATCCCGTAGTAGTACAACCTATTTTTGATTATCTTCAAGTTTTAAATTAATTTACGGCCTACATAGTAAGTCTACACAAAGAAACCTAGTCTTAACGTTAGTACAACGAATACTTTTTACATTTACCTACTTATTCTCTAAAAATGTTTGTTGTATATTATGGAATTATTCTTTAGACGTATGCTTACATTTACAATATTTTACATTGTTATTCATTTTTAAAGCTTTTTGAACTGAACTAAAGCTTATAATTAATTTATTATCGTTAAAAAAATAATCACAATTTATTATATTTACAAATTGAAGAAAGCGTAAATTGATTTACTGATGTTCATCTAAATTTGAAAGACGTTAAATGAAAAGTATGAGACAATAAAACAGAGTGAAATATGATCAATAACATTAAAACTTGTAATAGAAAACAACTGGCAGCTAATGCCTGTGACTGTATTTCATAACTAGTATTGAAAGCATGAAAAATATCAGTTTTTATATTTAACAAACAAATCGTCATGCTCTACTTTTAAAGGATAAAATATTTTGTGTCTTTAAAAATGTATAAAACTAAAAGTACGTGACTTTATTTATAGAAATTTATAAATAAGTGGTATTTATAAGTGGAGTTCTGTTTACACTTCATTGTAGGTTTGTTAATCACTAAATATTTCATTTTTATTTTAGTAACATGAACAAACACACATCAAACGATGCTCTCCGACATGATCTTCGAATCATTTTCTATATTTAAATCACATGAAAGCCTTTCTCCGATAAATATATTTATATAACTGTACGAAATCACAAATAAATGTTCTTTTTTACTATATTATATTATTAAATGTAATAAAATTTTATACAAACATGGAATGTATTGAATTCACATTGACCTTGAGTCAAGTTGAAAGTACGTATTTTGTTATCTAGTCTGTACAGGTAGAGGATATGTAACAAAGATATATCGAATAAATGATTGGTCTATTCCTAACCCCCACCCTCACATAGCAACATCCAAGAACATACCATTTTGAGCGTCCTACTCTGTTCCCAGCCAGCAAGATGATTAGACCATGTTTTAATTTCAATCTAGTAGTAATTATTTCTATACCCCAGTTTTTTAGTTAATATGTTGCGAGTACAAAATGTACCCTCAATATATTACAAAACAATATAGCTCTATGGTTAGTTCGATCAAAGCTGGTTTTATTGTGTTCATTTGAAACTAATTTTATTATGTTCCAACGCTTATAAAACAAGTTCTTTTACAGTCCATTTATACAGTACCAATAGACAAAGAGTTTATTCCATTTTATTCTTGTGTGTGGTTTATACATAATTGTTCTTAGTAAATTTAACAATACACAATGTGTAGTTATTGAAGTAAAATAAAATCGTATTAGAAATATAAGAGCAATATAAGAGAGTACTGTCTTAACTCAACTCCTTATCGATAAATCTATATTTTCTATACGACAAAGAATATATATAAAAGCAATTTTATTAATCTGTAGTGTTATAGATTCATAAAATATTGTTTAAGGATAAATTTGCTATAATTTTCATGTGCATGACCATTCACGACGACTGGAGAATATGGATTACAGTTTTCATCAAGTGACTACAAACTAAACATAAAAATATTTTCTTGTATTTAACCTTTTTGTCGATCTGAATGAAACAACGGTTTTTACAAAATGTAAGTTAATATATAAGTTTGTAATGATTTCTCAGAAACTATATTCGCAATTCAATTTAAAAGTGGTACCAAGAGATGGTTTTGGCTTACGTTTCTGTTTAAAGAAAAACAACTTCGCTGTTATCATTGTTTAAAAAAAAGAAGAATTTATCAAAAATTGAGACCCCCCCCCCCCCGTCAATTGAATACTCTAATAGAGTCAGGTTTGGAGAGAACATCGGTTTCTTAAAAAAAGACCATGATAACAAAGATGAAAGATGTGTATATATAACCAATTACTGCGTAAAGAATAGTTACATGCAATTTTCGAAGAGAAGTTTTAGTTCATAATGACAAACGTAAATTGTAATTGCAGTATCTCATAATTTGGAAACACTACCACATGAAAAATAAGTAAAAAAGCTGTACGGATTTTTTCATACATATTAAACGATTTTCGTATATTTTGAATAAAATCTACTGCTAATTTAATAAACGGAAATAAAATTCGTCTCTACAAATTTACGTTCCAGAGTTATCTACAGAACACACACATTACAAACATCATCATCAACAACAGGGGTTAATGAATAAATATTGAGCTTGACTTGTGATATTTAGTCAGTCAATTGCATCACTGAAGCGTTAAATTTAATAAACGTATATGTTAGAAATTGTGTTCTAGTTCTATTTTAACTTCAACAAGGAAGTTGCTAAAAAGTTTTAACGATTCAAGGACGGACCTCCCGATTATAGTAAAAAACAATACCAACTATAGTAATTATTCAAAAGTAAAATACGTTTAAACGTAATTGGAGAGGACTTTAAAAACCATGGGACTATATATATTCATAGTTTTCTGTATGATGTGGTTTATTTTGTTCCCTTAAACACCCCGTTATCCTTTGCAATAACGTAGTTATTACCACCAGAGGGTTATTCAATTAGACGATAATTCTTATATAACTATAAGCTACCTAAAAGTTGGCTTACCACCCCTCTCACATATGGTAATTCCACGGGTATTCAGGCATCACCACCGTATTAAGATCACCAGATAAGATATCTGATGCGTGGGCACAGGTGGCCAAGACAAGCACCCAGTCGTTCTCAGTGCGCCGAGGTCAGCGGACGTGAGTAGCGTTTAATCGATTTAACTTTTTGGTAACAAACCTGAATGGCTACCTAAACCCTTAATTGCTGGGTCTGATCGACCCCCGGGTGTTACGTAGTCATTAGTAGGTCATCCGACTAAATTAAGAGAGAATTATTATGGCCTAAAGAGTTTAACATAATTCTCAAATCACGCCCTGTCCCTAACCGTAAGTTGTAAACGATAAGTAAGTTATAATAAATAATTAGTTAGTTTAGTAAAGTAATAATAACTCAATATAAGCTGGCTGTGAACATAGTGATTACTTGGGTTGAGACTAAGAGTAATTAACGTCCGAATATATTTAACGGTTAGTCCTAGCATGTTTTCCAAAGCTCCCATTCCGGAAGTTAAGCGGATCCAACGTCGGTCCCAACCAATAATGAGGGCTGTTGTTCCCCGCTCACTCTACAGTTATATCAACCAATTTTTTTAGTCAACGTTAGTCCCATGGCAGTGACCTGGGAGTTGAGATAGGTAATGACTTTAAAAACATATAACATCATTATTTCCTGTACCTGCTCTGTGAAAATATTCGTTGTGTTTAATTATTGGAAAATACTCAATTAATATAATTTTTTTACAATATAATATAAAGTTTAATACACAGTCATGTATAATATATTGTACATATAATATATTGTATATTGTAATTTGTTTTAAATTTAGAGTGTAGTCTAATAATGATGAAATGAAAGCTCTGTGTACCTGGGTAAATAATATTGCACCTAGAGAGCAAAGATTGTGTCACGTGTTATTAGTGAACTAAGTATACGAAGTGTAGATTGAAAAGACTTTATCCATTTTTATACACAAGTATAAATGATTAAAATTTTTTTTTTTTTTATAATTCAAATCTCAATTTTCCTAAATGTGGTCCAGAGATGTTATAAACCTTAATATCTCTAAATCAATTGATGTGATAAGTTCTACTAATCAGGAAAATATATTGTCAGACAGCCACACGAATGAAATTATAGTGGTTTCTGGTCGGTTGATATACCAAATCCTAAACATTTCTTTGGTTGGTATCCTGACAGTTACATTTCTTAACCTGTAACTTTCGTCTCGCAGTTATCACTATAAATAATTTAGTTGGAAATTCTCGTAACAACAAACTAAGGAAAAACGCAAATAACTAAACAGCAACCACAAATGGATAATTATTTGTTTATTCCCTAATGACCTTATGTATATTACAATAACAAACCTTAAACTCGTTTTGGTTTAGGAGACTCTATCCTCTGATGATGATAACTTTCTTATTGAAATGTACATCAGTAAATTAAGGCAATAAATAAATAATTATCCATTTGTGTTTGGTATTTACGTAGTTGCGTTTTTTCCTAAGTTTGTGGTTAATGGAATTTTTAACTAAAATATTGCGAATTTTAAAGTGCATTCATAAGATTTATATCACAATAGTTGTACGGCTTAACTAACAGATTACGATCTATGGATGTAAAAAGTTTCTTCTCCGGCTACAGTTTGCTCAGCAATATTAATGTTAGAAATATGTCTAATAGATATGAGAAATTTAATAACTGGTAAAGTATCATTGCTCAATATAAAATGTTCTTAGAAAAACAAATACTAGGCGGGTTATGTCAAATAGGCTCTTAAACAATGTTTAAGGAAATTTTTTCGATTTTCATAAATTATTCCGAAATCGAAGTTCTGAAACCAATTTTAACCGTTCGACCAAGAAATAAGGCAATCAAACATTATTAAAAAAAATTAGGTGAATACTTTTAAAACTGAATTAAAAACTGATTGAAAGTTCTCAGATGACCATTAAATAGACAAGCACTAGTTAACACTAGGTTTTTCTTTATTTTGCACTATATTTATTACTCATCAGTTTACTAGGGTTTTGTCAAAATAAAATCAATCGTTTCTTAGCCATTAATAAGAGAAATAAAAGATCCATAAAGCAATGAATATTACATTTCCTTTATTCACACAATCTTTAACTTCCGCTTCCCTCTTGTAGTTCTAAGACAATTCATCACACAAGCTCATTCTATATACGTCTCCTATTTGTGATGTATCACTTTCAGTTCCTCGAATAAATTAATGTACTTCAACAAACAGTTGACAAGCATTTCAAACAGTATTCACTGCTATACTGACAAGTGTGATGCAATATTTCATCAATTCATCCAACTAACTAAACAATATTTTTAACTATTATATTTATCATCCTTCAACATTTTATTAATTTATCATATAACTGAAATTTTACTCCAAAAATTAATTCCCATATTTATACCTTCGATGATACTGCTGTTTTAGAGCATGTATCAATAATAATTGGATTTTTCAACAAGGGCATGTACACAAAAAACATGCACGTTTTATTTTACACTCAATAAAATACAAGTTTTTGTATTATATACTCAATAATAACCATGTTCCCCCCGAATTTATACAAACTAAAACGTCGTTGGATCATGAGTGTTATTGAATAAAACCAATGCTAATATTTATAGCTGGGGCTGTGGAGAAGGACTGTGCAATTGTTTTGAGCGTAACCTCAAACGCAACCTCAAAATATCGTTTTGCAAACATAAACTTAAAGTAACCTAAAACTACATCCACAATAGCTGATCAGCTAAAATGATCTAGGTGTTGAAAGCCTACAATAAATTTAAATATACTATTAGTTTTTCAACAAGATTGTAAAATTTTAGCTATTACGATCACAAACATTAACCCATGGAGATATATTTTAAAATCAAAACTAAATTTCTCCATTGTAAAACGAAAAACGGTTAGTTTGAGGTGTTTTATAAACGTAGAACTAACGTTTGAACAATAATTTTTATTCCACATCGCGTAAATTGAACAATGTAACCATTAAGTAATTAATAATCTCAGTTTATAGATATCAAATTAAACGCGCACTGTTATCAGCAGTTGTGTTTCTGGCTAATAACCCGCTCGTCATTTTCGATGCAGTAATTTATATGGCTCTGTATTACAGCTGATAATGGAATTCAAGGTATTTAGAAAAAAGTTCAAACACGACATTAAAAATGAAGAAGAAAACATGAGAATCAGGATCATATTATTGTTCAAAATCAAAAGGGGATTAGAAGAAAAGTTCGAGATATTGTTAAAAAGATTTTCTGTACCTACGGTAGTCAAACTACAAAATGCCAAGAAAATTTGCTTATATATCATATGCATCGAATATTTATGAAATGAATTCACATATTTATGGCAGAGGATCAGTGAGTTTAGTGTTTAAAATATAGAATTAGTTATATATTTCTTGATATATTTAACGTTTCCTTTAAACTCAATAATGGTAGATAAATGTACTTATTTTCAACTTAAATTTTCAATTTAAAGCGTTTGTGAATATAATAAATTCTGTTAAACTTATCTCTTAACTATGTTCTATAACCTATAATTCACTTTTAATAGGGTTTATATGCAAATAGACCTATAATCCTTTGATAAAACTACTTAAAATGAGAATAAAAATAAGGAACAAATCAACAATCTTCATAGAGAAAAAATGAATAGAGATAAATTTAAGCAGAGAAAATATGTAATATTGTTTGTGTGTAATCAAAGACCTTGTTTTACTTCCTTAATTTCAAACCACATTGATTTCTTTCACAGTCATATTACAGGAGATTTTCTTTTAATATTCTGTGTAAATTAAAATATGGCTCCTACTGACCCCTCCTATTACATTTTGGTAATGCACTGTGACACTCCCTTTAAGCCTTTCCTTAAAACTCATCTAGCGGTCAGTTTCATAATTCTGGTTAATTCGATCAAAAGATGACAGTATAATCTTACCGAATCTCCTTGACTACGTACCAATATGTATACACGCAAATTGCAATGTGTTCATTTCATCTTCTTACAGATATGTGCATGTGACAAAAGTACATGTTTTATTATTTTAATTGACGACACTTTTTGAATCTTGGATTAATTTTGTATATTTTTACAGAGTTTATCAAACAGATGTTTTAAATCTTTGTTAACCAGAAGCGATCAAATATATATAGTAATTCACTAAAGACCAATATTTCATTTCTGAATATCTCTTTAGAAATCTCTGTTCTATTTAAGTGAAAACAACCATGATAAATAAGAAGAGCTTTTTAAAGAAGATTTTTAATAAAGGAGGAAGAAATATACATTATAATTCCAATATTTAAACATGGATGTATCCATTAAGATTCATCATAATCAACGGAACGAAGAAACTTTTTGTAACATTCAAAAAACAGGTCGCCATGATTATCATTATAAATTATATTTTTTATGCAGTCTTCAAAGTGTTTACATTGCCGTATCGTCGTTTTATTTTCTAATTTACAATATATGTATTATATTTTATTGACTTTACAATATTATAATAAATTATATTTATCTTAGATTCGAGTATTAAAATTATACTTTTTAAAGTTAGTTATGTTAAAGTATATTAAACAAGTGTAAGTTCCAATATTAACAATAAACTTTGTTATACACACTCCGCTGAATATTATAAATAATTAAAACCAAAAAAATATTACACGCAACACATTTACATATACATATATTACAATAACTGTATTGATATTATTATTAATTATTTAGTGTTTCTGCTGAAAGTATTTTTTTTTCCAAAGCAATACTCGTCTGTACATTAACTTTTTCGCGAAGTGCAATATTTTTTTCGTCCAGTTTACCTCATTAGTATGGGTCGTAAATCATTATATTTCACGAAAAATGTTTGAACAGCCGATTTAGGATTTTCAACAATTTAAGACGTCGTATACAGTTATTTAAAATTTTTATTTTTTACTTCCTGACTTGGACTTTTCAGCCAGTCAGAGTTGAACACTTGTTTCTTAAGATATTATTTTGTATATGAGTACTTTATATTGTAAGTGCATTATTTAAGTAAATTGAGTGAAATTTGTAGAAACTTCAATTGCCAAGTGAAAGAAAATACCCACTAGTTTCCTGTACAAAGACTTCATTTGAAACAAACGTTTCAATGACTAATTTGTCATCTTCAGTTGTTACATGTACACAAATGTTTGTATATACAGGGTGATTCACGAAGTTATCCCCACACTTATACAGCTCATTCTACTAGTAAAAATAATGAAAAAAGTTCATATAAACATATGTCCTATCTCGTTTCGTTTAGCGTCTGTCTGTCTGTATGTGTTTTTTAGAAAAAAAAAATTATCTTAAAAATGGTTTGAGATATCAAGTTGAAACTTTTAACATTTAATGACCTTATTAGTGTGCATCTTAGAGAAAAGTTTCAAAATAATATCATTCACAGAAACAAAATGGCGGTCATTTAAAATGTTCAAATCCTAATAACTTTAAAACGAGTGATGTTACCAAAAAAAGGCAAGATACATAAAACATAGCCCCTTTTAATACAAGCATTTTGGTACCTGGTTTATTGATCTAAGATAAGTAGTAACAGAAATAAGTAAGATTTCCCAAGTAAAGGTTTGTGTTTTATTCATAATTGCAATGTATTTTCAAAATCAAATCACACACAACATTAAAACATCTTACTTATTTCTGTTACTACTTATCTTAGATCAATAAACCAGGTACCAAAATGCTTGTATTAAAAGGGGCTATTTTTTATGTATCTTGCCTTTTTTTGGTAACATCACTCGTTTTAAAGTTATTAGGATTTGAACATTTTAAATGACCGCCATTTTGTTTCTGTAAATGATATTATTTTGAAACTTTTATCTAAGATGCACACTAATAAGGTCATTAAATGTTAAAAGTTTCAACTTGATATCTCAAACCATTTTTAAGATAGAATTTTTTCTAAAAATCACATACAGACAGACAGACGCTAAACGAAACGAGACAGGACATATGTTTATATGAACTTTTTTCATTATTTTTACTAGTAGAATGAGCTGTATAAGTGTGGGGATAACTTCGTGAATCACCCTGTATATATATGAATCTCTTTATATAATCGTTACTATTAATATTGATAATGCTGTCCTTTAAGGAAATTAAAATAGTAGCTACTAAGATGTCTTTATCACCTGTGATGTGCTGACTGTCAAGAAAAATGAAATACAAGTTTCAACACAAGAATATTTCATAATGAAAGGAAGTTATTCTCAAATATTCAAATATTCAACAATCAAAAAGTCATCCTGTAGAAACTAAATCTATCAACTAAATAATACTTAAATAATGACTGGTTATAATGGGACATTATATTTGCTTCTAATTAAATTAAAATAATGGTATATCGAGTGCCTAAAATTAATTGATCAGTATTGAATTTATAAACTCAACATGGAATATTAATTTTTTTAAATGAATAATTTGAAAATAATCTATTTGTTAAGCAAATGTGTTATATCAAAATAATGCTCTATCTGATACTATTTTTAACTAATGAGTAAAATTGTATTTTTAGACTAGTCAAAATAATAATTTTTACTATACATATTTTGTATCTAAAAAGTCTATAATATTTTGTAGTTGTAATAATGTCAATGAATAATCGGGAAAAGAATCCCACCGGTGTAACTTGTTAATAGTTAAGAAGACTGAAAATGCAGGTGGTCTTCTGGAATAATTAATTAATTTAAAATAAATCAACTTTAGTCAACTTATAATTAGAAAATACTTAGTTTAGAAAATTAATAGTTATAAATAGTTCATTTCGATCCAAAAACTACCTAGACTGTACAGGTTAGTGAAAATGCAAAGTTAGGTTGACAAATAGGAAATAAATCATAAACAATCATTTCAGGCTCTATGCAAACAAAGTGGAATTTTGTTCTCTTTTAATTCGTCACATTAAATAATATTAATTTTAACTCAAAAATTTAATTTAAATTAAAGTAGAATTAAATAATTATGACATTCTGCAAATTCGAATTCATTTACTTTTAAATTTACTACATAATATACATTTTTGTCATGGGTATAATAGTACATGTTAAACATGGGCCACATTACTCGTATATTGTCGTGTTATAAATATATAGTCTTCTGCACTTTAAATACTAATAAATATGCAATAGATTGAGGTTTCTGATAATATTTATTTGTATTTAACAGTATCTACATCGAAATTTGTAAATACCTGAATTTATTGTCTTCATTGTATATTTATTAGATTATAATACCATTTTAAACAGCTTTTCCCAGAACTCTTTGCGTGTGAATTAAATTAAGTTATACTATTTTATAAATTTGGATGAAGTTGCTTAACATTTTGTTTTTTTAAATATGACAAGTTATAGGTTAAAATTTTCAATTGTACAGCAAGTTACTACTAAGTTAGAGCAAGTTAAAGTTTACTTGAGTTTCAGTACACACGTAGATTATTACAGAACCTATCCTATCTGTAGTGACCAAGCTTAAACCTTAAGTAAGTAAAAAACCGGCCCACTATATTAATAATTTGTAGAGAAATAAAAGAAAAGTTGTACATGTAAATAATTGTAACTGTTATGTAAGAATATACAATTTCGAAGAAATATAATAAAACTCATTTTCTCCCTTTCCACTTTCTCTATCAAACATCGTGATTTCCTGTAACACTCTGATTCAACCAATTGAACAATCAGAATGAAGCGGAAAGTTCACTTGTTTCCACCTGTCAAACTAACAGTGATGTGTATACAACTCCTTCACCACAACACGTTTGTCGGTTGTCAGATTGTTTATCATTTGTGTTGGCTTGTTATGTTTGTTTACAGTGTCAAGCTATTTATCTGATACTGCATTAAAAAAACGTACTTTATTTCGTTGCTGATGTTTGTCCGTTTAGCCGGTAGTGCTAACCTGTACTCCTGTGGGCTTACTGAGAACAACGTCTGGATAGAAACAAAACGAGCTTAGAAAGACTAGTAATCGTCTCCAGAAAACATCAAAGAAAGATAAACAAGAAGAGAGGTAACGAGAACAAGTCTCTAGAATTATCTATGGTTTTTTCCTGATATAGCCTCTATCTCTAGAGCCAAATCAATGCTTCCACCTAATTACCACACATGATTATTAATATCACACAATATAATAAAGACGATCTGCAGAAAATATTGGAATTTATTTAGCAGTATTAATGCATTTCAGATAATGTGAGTTGATTTATCTTATGAAATAAAAGAAATATACTTAGAGAGTTTGGGTAAAGTTTTAATGTATTAAATAAAAAAATTGACATTGAAAATGTATCAGTACTGCTGTATTCATGAAGACCTGGAGGTTTCATTTTCGTTTAGTACCATCTTATGACATTTATCTTCCACAATCATCATCAAACGATATACATTTTGCTTCTAAATAAAACAATGTTTGAGAAATGATGTTGGAAGTAGTAATGAATCTGTGTCACTTCAGCCTGAATGTTTTGGCAAGTTAAATTTACTTTTAATTGAACTTTTCAAGTTCATCTTTTATCTGTACAGACTGTACTGTCCAAAATTGATTGATTATAACCCAGAGTGCAGCACAGTTTACTGTCGGCATTAGTTAATACTTAACATAGGATTTGATACGAGAAGAAGAGGATATTATGTATATTTTACACAGCAAAAAGTGCAAAAAAGTAATGTTGTTTATAGGACAGGCGAATTTCTTCACTGTTTACCGCTATTTACATTTAGTTATTGCTTACGTAAAAATATAACAAAATTGGAAGAAATAGTGGCTTGAAGCTTTATGGTTTTGGATCCTTGTGTTCCGGCATAAAATATGAATTGTGTAAGCACAATTTCACTTGGATATTTTTAATTTGGGACTCAGGTGTAGTTTTAAATAAAGGGAATCGCCAAGAATTTAAACAATTAATTATTTTTATTATATGCTTTTTTACATAAATTAATATTTTTGTATCAAATTGGTTAAAATGGTTTGAAGGTGTAGACTTGTTAAGGATTAATCTTTGTATTCATATTTGTTTTATGTCAACGTTGGGTAACAATTTTCAGATAGAAATATAACATTTGAAAATTTCATATTAATATGCAGCCTAAACAGAACGACTTCAAATTCATTAAATATCGCGTTAGTAATAAACTAATAACCAAAAATAAGACGTTAACAATGTTAGTGATTTTTTTCTTCTTATTTTTGCCCATAATTTCTTTAATAATTATGTTTTCCTATATTGTTATTTTGTAAAATTGGTCTTTTACATATATTCACATTTATCAAAAGTTTATAAACATATTTATATTTAAGTATTTAAGGATTGTTATAACTGAACTAAATTCAAACGATTGATAAAACTAGATTATAATCAATTTAAAATGTTTATTAAATTAAAAAAGAAATAAGTAAATTTACTAAAATAAGTAATAAAATCAATTTATTATATTAATAGACGATTTAAAAATTGATCAATTAAGTAGTCTATCAAGTGAAATGTACGAAATAATAAAAACTGAGTGAAATATGATTAACAACATTAAAATATGCACAAAAATAAACTGTTTATTAATCCGCTGTGAATGTATTTCGTAACAACTAGTAATAAATGCAAGAAAAAGATCCGTTTTTACATTGATGAAACAAATGATTTTCTTTTACTTTTAGGATCCAAAATTTGTCTCAAGATTATAATTATAAAAGTTAAACAGTTTTTGTGATATTATGTATCATCAATTACAAATAGGTGGTATTTATAAATAGTCGAGTAGTGTAATATTATACTTCTTTATATGTGTGTTAAACTCTATATGTATCTATATATTGCGTTTTAAAATTCAACTCTATCAGAATAATGACAAACGAAGCACTCTCAGACACGAATTTTGAACATTTTTATTTATTTTTTTTTTTTTTTTTTTTTTTGAATCAATCATATTAGCCACGGATCAATTATATAATTATATATATTAAATGTGAGTACTCACGTCTGTTGATCCTTTTTGTTTTCTCTCAATAAAACAATTGCAATTTCGGGCATGAAGTACCCATCATCAGGTTTTTATAATCATATCACATACACAAGAACGCAAAAACACATATATATTTCACTCCGTGTGGAGATCGTTAGAGTCAAAACACGCACTTTTTTATACGAACATTGGTGTGCACACCGCATCAGTTGTTTAAGATGGTACTGACTAATGTCAGTACCATCTTAAACAACTGATGCGGTGTGCACACCAATGTTCGTATAAAAAAGTGCGTGTTTTGACTCTAACGATCTCCACACGGAGTGAAATATATATGTGTTTTTGCGTTCTTGTGTATGTGATATGATTATAAAAACCTGATGATGGGTACTTCATGCCCGAAATTGCAATTGTTTTATTGAGAGAAAACAAAAAGGATCAACAGACGTGAGTACTCACATTTAATATATATAATTTTTATTTAGACCATAAACCTATAAATCACTCCTATATGTACCACCTATAAATCAATGAGTTAAATCACAATTTTATTTTTTAAAAACTTTTATTGCAATATATCTAATAATAATATATAAGTTTAATCCGTTTGTGTTTGTGGAAACAATATAGCTCTCAGATTAATATTACACAGCTGTTTTTATTGCGTTCATTCGATAGTTGGATTTATTGAGTTACAAAGCAGATTAAATACGGTTTTTTAGAGGACTTCAATATACAGTATTAATTATCAAACAGGTAATTCCTTTTATTTGTTTATCTTTACATCTGTGCTTGATATATATCGAGTGTTATGAAATTTAACAGCTGGAGGTATCTAACAGGTAAAACACGTACTAACAGGTAAAATGTGTATGAAGTTCAAGTGTTAATCATTATCGACAAATATGTATTTAAAAAAAAACTTTCATCCTAACATAACATAATCTAACCTATTATTCCTCCCACTCAACTTAAATATTTGAGCTCAAGTCAGGTTTGATATGGAAGGTATGATATGTGATGACCTTAAAAAAAAGTAACAAAATAACATTCCAATAATAGTCCCAACGCAGGTTTTGGATCACAATTTAAGAACATAAATTATAATTAGACCTACCGTAACTAAAATTTGGGAAAACTGACATAAGAAACATATAAATATCAAACTGATTGTTACAGAAAACGACGGATCAAACGATTTTATTAAAGCAATTGTTACAGTTTTTTCCTAATTTAAAATAAAAAGTATTATTCGTAATTGCACTAAAAGTTTGGTCTGAGAGTTATTAAAAAAATACATCTTACACAAGTACACAAACATTATAAAAAAACAAGTCATCAGTTAAAAAGACTAACTTCTCGAGGAATAGCTTCCCAAAAAGTAATACAAAGTTTAATAACCCAAACCATTTTGCCAAATCGTAAGTAAAATACGTTCGGAAGTAATTGGAAAAAAGTTAAATAACCTTATTTACTGTTAATATTTCTAGATACGTTTGGAATGAATTTTACGAGAAAATGAAGGGGAAGAATTAAAAACGACTTCGGATAGTTTCCTCTCATTACTGAAAAAGACAAATGTCGATGAAAATCCGATTTTTCGAACAAATTTTAACACAATTTACGAAATATGCAAGTATCACAGGCCTATGAAACTGATATGAAAGGTGTAATCAAAACAAGTAAGAACATCGTACATGCTACCTGTATCTAATCTCTGTAAATATTCTTTTCTTAATATACTTATATCTTACACAATTAACGTAAATATGTACAATACAAATGTGATGTTGTACATATAATATACATATGGCTATTTTAATTTAGATTGTAATAATGATGAAATTGAAGCTAAATAGACTTGAGTTAATATATTTTACAATACCTAAGAGATAAAGATTTCTAATTTTATTTCATTTTTGAACCCAAATATATAACAAAAGTAGTTTGAATAGATTATACGCATGAGTTATACGCATAATTATATGATTTTTATAGTATCTTTCAATTTAAAATCTCCATTTTCCTGTATACCAGTGATGGTTAAACGTTAATGACTCTAAATCAAATGGTTAGATAGATTCTACTGTACAGAAACACGTATTGTCTGACAGATACAAGAATGAAATCATAATGTTTTCTGGTTGGTTGATATGTATAATACTAATTATTAGTTTGGTTGATATCCTCACAATTAACATCCGAACACTGGAACTCTCCAATCTCCAACTTATGAGATGTATGACTTAATGTATGACTTATGTATGACTTAACGAACAGATTAACTGGTTTGAATTTGAAAAGTTTCTTCTCTACGCAGTTTCTAGAGCAACATTCATGTACAACTGTATGTAGGTCATTGCATAGACTGTTGTTAACTTGGTATATATTGCATTGTTAACTTTAATGTATGCAATATACAAATCATAGAAATTTAAGAAATGATGCAGTAAAATTGTGAAATGAAAGTATTCACAGAGAAAACATATACATATCATACTCTAGGCTGGTTATAAAAAATGGGCTTTTTATGATAGCCCTAAATCGATAATAACTTTGAAACACTTAACCAACAAATTAGGCAATAGTAAAATATAGTTACATGACGATTTACCTGAGTAGTTCCAAAAATGATTCAACTCCTCAGCTGAACATCATCACATAACCACGTATGTTGTAAGGATTTATTATACTTTTGTCAAAATAAAATCAATCCATTCTTTAAACATCCATAAGAGAGACAAGCGATTCATATTCTTCTCAGACAGAAAGCACTGAATATTACATTTCCTTTATTCACGCTATTTCTATCTTCCGCTTCCTTCTTGTTGTTGTAAGACAATTCATCACCCAAGTTCATCCTTTATACGTCTCTTATTCGTGATGTATCGCTGGTGTCGCTTTCATTTCCTTAAATAAATAAATGTACTTCAACAAATAGTTTACATGTGTTTCAAATCTTATTTAATAATATTTAATTATTAATTAACATACCTTATTTGAAGTCGATAGTAGTTCCTTATATTATATTTTTTGCTTATATTATATTAATTGCTACATGTTTCGCTGCCATAGGCAGCATCATCAGGCCAGCTAATAACATAAACACATTGTTCACATACACATCACAAAAACATGTAGCAATTAATATAATATAAGCAAATATAATATAAGGAACTACTATCGACTTCAAATAAGGTATGTTAATTAATTAAAGTAGTTCTAAGGCAAAACAATGAATATTTAATTATTAACCTAACAATATTTCAAACTTAACCTAACCAATTGTATTTACAAACTTTCATAGTTTTATTAATTTACCACATGACTGAAATTTGACTACAAATGTGGTTTAAATTGTATATTCATGCTTTCTATAGAACTATTTATTTCGAATGTAAATCGAATGATGATTGCATGTTTAAACGCGGGTATATATAAAAAAATTTCACATGTATAGTCAAAAATAAGCACATTTTTAAATTTACTCACACCAACACGTCGACGCATTATAGTATAAATGAGCGTTATTTAATGAAACTAATGCTTACATTACTAGTGGAGACTGCGAAGAAGTTTTGTGGATTTGGTTTAAGAAATAATCTAAGTATAACCTCAACACTATTTAATAGATTTATAACTGCTGATTAGTTAAAATAAGTAATGAAATGGTTGTAAGTTCATAAAGGTAAAACACTCTGTTAGTTTATTTGAAAAATTGTAAAAAAACCTGGTTAATATGGATCATTACCAAAAGCCTGTAAAGGATGTATACGTTAAAAGTAAAATTAAACAAACTTTCTGCAATGTAAGACATCAACCGTTAGTTTTACTGTAAGGACCTTGAAAATGAAGAAGAATGACGCAAGAATTAGGATCATATTATTATTCGGAACCAATTTAGGGATAAATTGTAAGACAATGTCAATAAGATTGACTGCTATGTTGGTAGTCAAAGTACAAAATGTCTGTGAATTTGTTTGACTATACTGATGCTTCCAAAAATTATGAAACATTCACAGCAGAGAAGCAGTGAGATTATTTCTTAAAATAAAGTGTTAATTATATTTCAAACTGTCCTTTTCATTTTAAAAATTCCTTTCAAAACAGTTAATTACAGATAAATGTTTATTCCTAGCCTAAAATTTCAATTCGCACAGATTGTGTAAATATAATAAATCGTGTTTTTGTTGACGTTTAAAGATGACGTAAAAGATAAATAATGTAATTATGTTTATAAAACTTTAAATACAAATACACTTAAAATGTATCAATAAAACTAACTACAACATAGTGTGTATCAACTATCATGATACATAGTGTGAACAGTTCTTAAATATACTTTTATATCTATAATGATTTGAAATATAGAAAAAGAATCCGTAATATTGTTTATACATAATAAAATATTTTGTTTTACTTCCTTAATTCTAAATTATATGAATCACAAATAAATTATATCACAATCAAATAACCGGAAGGTTTTTTTGCAATTTTTAATAATTCCTGTGTAAATAAGTACAAATGTTCCCTCCTATTACAGTTTGGTAATATGTTGTAACACTCCATTAAGCTATATTTTCCATAACACTTAACCAACGGGCTGTTTCATAATCCTATTTAATCCGATCAAAATATGACAGCATAATCCCACCGCCGCCTCTTCTCTAAATACCAATATGTATGAAAGACATATACAATGAGTACATTTGATCTTCTTATGTAGGTATATGTTTTATTTTTATAATTAAGCACCATTTTTTTTATTGTAGATAAATTTTATATATTTTTAAAGAGTTTGTAACGTTGTCCAGAAAAGATCAAATTCAAATATACACTAAATATATATATATATATATATATATATATATATATATATATATAATTTTAATTCTGAGTATATCTTTGGTGATCTTTGCTCTATAAATTGAAAACAAAAAAATCAAGATAATTAATGTTAAAAATTTAAATCAATATCATCTAGGCTACCACTTGTTCCGATAACTCTGTAGATATATAGAATGATTTAGTAATATAAATTTAGCAAACAGATGTTTAAATCATCTTCAAATTTATTATTTTATAAAAACCATTGTTTAAATTCTGATTATCTCTTATGTGATCTCTATCTCTGTAACAGTTAAAACAACCAGAAGAATTAATATGAGCGTTTAAAGCAGACTCTTTAAACAAAGAGGAATAAATAAATAATTTAAAAAATTAAAACATCTCTTAAGTGACGTCACGATCATCATGTCATAATCAACACCTCATGATTGGAATTATTATTTATGACATTGGAATTTGTGTACGATTTTCAAGGTGTGCATAGTGCTGTATTGTCAAGTTATTTTCTTATGATAATTTTAATAAATTTTAAATGCCTCTAGAATATACAGTGTGTCCCACGAAGGTTTTTACATTTTTAAACAATCACCAAGTACATATGCGTCTAACAAATTGTAGGACTTCTTTCATACATACTGAAAATATATCTAAAAGTGTACCAAAAAATATGTACGCTGATATCTGCAATAGAAATAAAATGGCGGCTCTTTATAGAAATGCAGTTTAAACGACAGTGTCTTCCGCCGGAGAACAAGGTAACATAAATGTTCCAAATGTTTGTTATTTTGAACAAACAGCCGTTTTTTCTATTTCAGATCATGACATTGTTGACAACTTTTATTGTGTTCTCTTAGGCAACAAACATAACCTAGGTTGTTCTAGCTTTTTGCCATGTTGTTTAATATAGAGCAGAAGGTTCTGTGCTGTGCTTCGTCTATTGCTTTTAATAATGGCAAAGAAGCACACAGAATATATCAAGATACGCATCCTATGATTAAACCTCGACTAAACGCTCAGTTAACTGGTCGTTGGATTGGAAGAGGAATCGATTTTATAGACTGGCCGCCTAGATCACCAGACTTAACAGTTTTTTGTGACTTTTTTCTGTGGGAGTATCTAAAAGAAAATGTGTACTTCTACTACTTAGAAACCGATGATGATTTAAAAAGGCTAACCGAAGAAGGAATTCTTAATTTAACATTCCTAGAGAATTCTTCAGGAATGCCTTTGTGGCTTTTATTTATCGATGCTACCAGTATGTAGCAGTAGACGGGTTTCAATTTGAATGATTTTTTTTTTTTTTGGTTAAGAAACATGTTTTATCATAAAAAGAAATTTTATTATTTGATATATTGTGGTAATTAAATTAAAAAGTTATTAAAGTCTATAAAAGAATAAAAAGTTATTTTACTGCCTACTGTCAAGCCGCCAAATCGCTGTCAACAACCGCCATTTTATTTCTATTGCTTATATCAGCGTAAACATTTGTTGGTACACTTTTGGATATTTTTCCAATATGTATGAAAAAAATCTTACAATTTGGTTGATGTATATGTAATTGGTGGTTGTTTAAAAATGTAAATACATCGTGGAACACAATGTATATAATAATATTATTTACCTAAGCTTCGAACATGAAAATTAACATTTGTTAATGTTAGTTGTGTTAAAGTATATTTTTAACAATAGAATGATTCAAAATTAATAATAATAGCAGTTATATACACTCCGATTGTGTTTCAATCGGTGGTGTAATTAATTGGTAGTGTAATTAATCGGTAGTGTGTAAAGTGGTAACTAATTAATTAGTATTATGGTTTAATATTAATTGGTTTTATTATATGTAAGATGGTTTATTATATGACAACTAGATTGTTTAACACGTTAGTTGGGAAGTATCGATAACGATCACAAGGCCTATATTTGGATGACGAGTTGTCACTCCTTCCTTATTAACTATCAAGGAACATAATTTAATTTATTTGATACCAAAAGTTTGTCTTACTTCATAACCCTTTACAAAAAGTATCGGTTTGACATCCATGTAAATTTTATATAATCTTGATCGCAGATGTAATAATGTTAAAATCGGTTTCCTAAAACAAATAATCGAGAAATATTAAAATTTCGACCAAATGTATTACTGCCATAATTCTACTATTTTATCATTACAATACATCTACTATACTAGAACTTATTACCTCAAATATTGCGTTTTTTTAAATTTTAATAATTTGGCAGCAACTAAAATAGCAGTATCTAGAAATTTACCATCTAATTGCAGTTGGAAAATCTGAACTTCTTTACATTTTATTAAGTTGCAGTTAATCTACAGTTATCGTAAAAGCTTAAAAATACTGAAAAATTAAAGTTAATTTGTAGAAATAACTTAAAAAGATCTACATTATGTATCAACTAACAAAAGCAAATATTTGCATATGTAAGAAATGATTAGCCTCTTAGATAAATAAGAATGAATGATTTACAATGATATTTTTTGATCAAATTACATCCATAAATTGCTTCGCAAGACTAATTAATAAGGATCATTTGGTTTAAATATTTTTACGTAAGATTAAAATTTCTTTTTGAGTAGAAAGGTTTAATTTCATGCAATCTGTAAGTTGTGTTTCTTGAACCGTTAAAGTATATTTACCTACTAGACTTATTATCAATTAAAAGACACCAATTCATATTTTTTTGGAACGGAGGTAAAATGTTTTGTTGCTTTGGATATTTTAAATATTTGATTTATTATTAATTTTTTTTTGCGTAAAGAATTCTGTCTATCTTTTGTGCCATACGTTAACATGTGCTTTGATGTTAAATGTGGTTTTAAACCATTAAACTTGTTATTTGTGTCATCCGAAGTCTGGACTTGTGGAATCTCCACTTTTTTTTGTATCAACGAACTGTTAGTATTGAATATAGCCTCAGCAAATTTTCTTTTCATTTGTTCTTAAACATCAAATCCATGTTTAAAAAAAATTGATACTTTTCCATTTTAAACTGATCGAGTGATAAATATTCATTTATCTTTATGATCAACTAAGAAAGTCGTTTAGTTAAAAAAAATAATGATAATAAAATATAAACTGATACATCTAACCAAAGATATGTAATAATGTTTTCCTTAAAAAATTGGAATCATGTGACTGTTCTAAATAAAGCAGTTTGACAAATTAGAGAGTGCTACAAACTTATAAATTAATTTATTTACAAATTATTTTTAAAAATAATTTTAAACTTATATTGAATGTTTTTTAAAGTGAATTTAATTGTTTTTGAAATATTTTAATATTTGAATGAAATTAGTGTTTGTTCTGATGATGTCTTATAGACAGGCAAAACAGCTGTAAACAGGAAATTTTACAATCAAGAATGCTGTAGGAAATAAACTGTTATAAATAAAATAACCTGCTGCTAAATAAAAGTTTACGATTATTAGCTGTTATAAGTTGATTTGAAAGAACTATATTATCCACGTTTGAGGGAGTCTGATATCGTACGCAGACAACTATACTACGTACGGTAACAGTCGGTCAAAGAATGAATGTCATTAATTTTTAAAACACTCACTGTTGTAGCTGTTGTGAAACAACCATTACGAGACAAAAAGTATTTCTATGCATTTTAATTATAATATAAACTTAGTAACTTAAATTATTTATTTAAGCGTGTAAATATATTTTTCTCCAATATTTTGTTGTCGAGTTTAATGCACATATTAAAAAAAATTCTTAAAGAATATTAACAAATGCATTCGAGTGGTTGACCACTTTAGTTAAGTAAATGCAATAAATGTTGATAGTATAGTTTACAGTTTCAGGCAGATCGTATTGTTTCCAGAAATATGTTGACTGTTCGCACTTGATTGATTACAGACAAGGCGTCAATAAGGCTCTTTATATCCATTAATCAGAGCCAATGGCAATACAACAAAGAACTTAAATTATTCTACACATATTGACATAGAAGCTGGGAACTTTTAATATATTATTTTATTGTTTTCAATTTAAATTGTTTATAATAAAAGTTATTAGGTCGGAAGAAACTATATTGGCAGCGATTAGAAGTTGCTTGGTCAGAAAATAAGTTTTCACCTTCTCAAATGTAAGTATCAGTGTTACTAAAAAAAAATGTATTTAATGAATTTTTTTTAAATCCCTTCTTATTAAGCCAGTATTACTTGGACTCATCATTAATTTCACAATGAATATTGTCATAAGAAAAAAGATGATTGTTTTCTATATCGGTTCTTACTCGGTTGATCAAATTTCACTAAAATCTACAAGGTTTCCTCAAAACTACATAACCACAAAACTTGTAAATCTAAAAAAAACCAATTAAAAGAGTTTTTAGTAATTGGAATTAGTAGATGTCATTGAAGAATATAATGGTGTTTTCTCTCATTTGCAAATCTGGAAATCATAGAGTCTAATTTTATCCTCTGTTCGTCATTCTAAATAAAATGGGCTCAGTAATTAACTAAACCACTTCGACAAATTTTGCTTCTAGTATATCTTGACATAAGACCTTTTATTTTTCAATATATATTGTCACACAAGCGTCATGTACTCATTGTATTTAGTTTTGTAATATAAAAAATAGTTTTCTGGTGGTTAGGGACGTGTTCCTGTATATCCAGTTACGATGGAACCTTTATTCGCTCAATGTACTCAACCTTTGAATATAAATGAACAAGAGAATGTGAAGGTGGTTTCCAAGTACCGTAAAAGTATCGAAGTAACTTAGCATTAGTTAGAACAAACCTAGAGAGTACGGATATTCTGTATCCCTTTTTCTACTTTGTTCTAGTTCGTCAAATTAAAAAAAAGATACCTACGATGGTTATATAACACACAACCATCATTTAATAATTCTACTTCTCTTTTAATGCGCTTAAATATTTGTAAACAATATCGTTGCTCACTACTTTTAGAATATTTTGCATTATTTCGTATAAACTAAGTAAAAACATACACTAGCAATATTTTACATAATTACTATTATGTAAATAATTTAGTACGATTCTGTGTAGAAAGTTATAGTGTATTTTAGTATTTAACAAATTTTATTTTAATATCGACTCTCGTACAAATATTTGCAAAAAAATTATAAGTTTTTCTAAATAATATCCCCTGTGGTTCATCAATAAATAAATATGGTTACCATTACTTATGCTTGAGTCGTTGCTCTGTGAATGTTGTACATTTACATATTTACATACAAGTATCAAACTCGTTGCTCTTCTCGGTCACTCGGCTATTGGATCGCATTGTTTTTCATGTTTTAGTATGACCTCTACTAAATTTACCCATACCGTTGACTATAATTTATATATAAAACAAATACATACTCCCACCAGTAACTCTGCCAGTAAAATGGCTCTGGTATAACAAATTACACGTACGTGTTTAAGAAGAAACACAAAATTCAAACTTAACATTAAAATGTAATTATTTATATCTTAGCTTCTAATTACTGAAAATCTGAAAGTGCGAATACTTAAATTGAAATTTTTTTTTCGTTTTGTAAGTAAATAACTACCATACGAATTACTTCCTTTTATTAGTCAAAAAATATAAAAATCTTTTTATGTGGATTCACAGAAACAACAGCAAAATCTTACAGGGCTCAACGTAAACTACTTTATTAAAATTTACAGCTGTTCGTTGAAGTGCAGTTAAACGAAACAAATACCACGGATTTTACAATTTTGAATATTAATAATTATATGAAAATGAGTTTGTACCTTCATAATTTTCTCAGAATCTCACGGTTAAAATAACGCTATTTCCATGTACTTTTTCCTCATGAACATATTTTCTCTCTCAAAAACATGATCTTACATGAAGCTGTATGTGCTGTATGTATCACAGAATTAATCTGTAAGGATAGAGGCGGAGGTGTGGGGTTTACTGCCGTATACAGGTAATATTTTAAGCCCAGTTGAGCGCATGTCGCCTTGTGAGTCTACAGTTGGTTGTCTAACTAATAACGAATTATCACAGACAAAATTTTTGTAATTGTAAATTATTATTTCGAAATATTATTCCAAAATAATGTATTATTTATTTCTATAATATAACGCTGTAATAGTGATGGTTTTATAGTCGATAATATGCGCAAACTTATTATTTTATGTGTTTTGTGAGTAACAATTTTAAATATTTTTTTAAAATTATTTACCGCCTCTTGACGCTAGGTTTTTTCTTCTTTGTGTACTAAGAAGGATACTTAATGCTATCTTTAGCTAATTTTTAAAAATTTCCCACTTATCACACAACCAAGGTAGCGGAACAATATCACTTTAACAACAGTACTAGTATAAAAATAATTTTAATCTTATTAACATGATCAAAAGTAAACCTATTCCTCCTAATGCCAAACTAGTTATCTTTGATATTTGTAACCTGTACACAAAACTATCAACATCCTGAAAGAAAATTTAACTCTACAACAAATAAACAAAATACGAAATAGAGGAAATAATTTAAGTAACAACTGTGAACTTCAGTTAAAATACTTTCCTTTATGGCTATAACCATTTCGGACAGTACGAAGTCCTACCTATAGGATTACCGTTATCAGGTATATTGTCTGAGATTTGTCTAGGCCACATTTAGAATCAGCACATATTAAATATCTGTAATAATGAATAAACATCTAATACATATGTGAACGACATTTATATAAATATTTTAATAATATAAATGAGCTACAATTGTTTCGCCTTGCGACATCATCGGGAAGTTGCCCCATGATAACGCAAGGCGAAATAATTGTAGCTCATTTCTATTTTTAAAATATTTTGAGACTCTAAGCTTTATTGCTTTATTTTATCCTTGGACCCCTTATCTGGGTTAAATTGTATTTTAAATATACAAATACAATTCCAAACACGAACATACAATTAAACTAAGCTAAAGTATATAAAACCAAAACACCATATAAAATGTACGGTAGTTACTATTCTATGACCATTTTGAAACTTTAATTGCAGAGAACAAAAACTCTTCACGAATTTCTTATTGATTAGGTTTGTACGAAAACAAAATGACAAATGAACAAAGCCTTTAGTACTGAAAAATCATTACGAGACCTGCATGACACAAAAACCATTAGGATTTAACTTCGAAAAAAGACACGGATAAATCGTTTAATCTGTAATTTTTATTTAAAATTAACGGTTTCAATATAATATGCATAAATATTTTCCAATTATTATTATTTGAAATAGAGTTGTGTAACGTTATATTTCTTGTATATTTGTTAACACTATGTCAACTTCTTTATAAAATTTGAACTTTATATATAATAATTTTATTAGAATTATACCATTAAGGAAAACAAATAAACAGAATACATCAATCAAAGCTTTTCAGTTTATGTTATCTAGATAGTTTGTATATTTAAACCACCTGCTCATACTTATCATATATTGCCATTCCCCGCCCCTCCCTGAACTAAATGACAAATTTATTATTCAATTTTATTTCCAAGACATTACTATTTTAATCGAATAAAATTTTCTAAAACGATATTGCCCTTGGTTAATACTGCACAGGTGGTTTCATTGAGTTCAATTGACGTTGAATTTATTGCATTCCAACGTCGATTAAAGATATTTTTTTCCTCTAATACAGTATGAATAGATAAACAATGTTTCCTTTTCTTTATTATTTGTCTTCCAGTCTATGCTTTGTCAATAACTATTATAATTAAATCTAACACTCTAAGTTTTGTAGTTGAAAATGTTTTAAAGAAAGGAACTGTTTTTGAATCACAAGTGTGATATAAGTTACTTACGGACAAATATGCATTATGTTTACGAAAAGATAAAGATGCTTTTATACTTTATGTAGAATACTAAAGTATAGAGTAAAACAATTGGTTGGAGTAAAACAATTGGCTAAAAGTGAGTTTAGCAAAACAATTGGTTTAGATGTGATTGGTAAACAAAAAATAACAATCAACAACCATGTCAGAGGTCGTTGTGTAAAGAACGATTACACAAGTGAAGAAAGCTAAGGTTCTGTTGAATTTAATATTGCTTCACAGGGGCTGAATTACAGAGACAAAAGGTTGGTAAGCTGTTCCTATCTAAAAAATGCAACAGAATAAACATGGAAGAAAAATAAAAGACCTATATAAGTGGACTAATCTAGAGTAACAAATTTAACCATAATTTGATGATCAGGGCCGTCATATTACTCTGCCAAGCTTTTTACTTTTGGGAGAGAGGAGAGGAGAGAGAGAGAGAGAGAGAGAGAGAGAGAGAGAGAGAGAGAGAGAGAGAGAGAGAGAGAGAGAGAGAGAGAGAGAGAGAGAGAGAGAGAGAGAGAGAGAGAAGAGAGAGTTTATACCATGTCTTATGCCGTTTATTTTAATATTTCAAGAACTAAAAATATTATATGCAAATAGCAATAAAAACTATTTGCATACTTTCTACTACACACGTTTTATAATTTGAAAAATGTGGAATTTTCACTCAAAGTGTAATGTGGTTTTCTCTATATTAATACACTTACCCCTAATAACACAAAAATCATATTTAATGCTCCCTGAGTGTTACTCAATATTACTAATGAATGTACACACCATGATCAATAGTGTACTATAATTAAAAAACAAATAAATATCTATATGTGTTCAGATAATTGTTTTAAAACGTTTTAATTAGAATCTCTCTATTTTCCAATAGTTACAAAGTTGTACAATAATTTTGAAATCTCGGTGTCAAAATATTTGGTAATTGCTTTCGCGCTTATAGCAAACATACAAGAATTACATCATAACGTTTTGTAGTAGATATAGTAAATTCTGAAATTTGTTTAGTCTGTGTCCTCATAACAGTGCAGAGCTGAAACTTACGTCTCGAATTGTGAACGTGAAACTAGTATGAATGTGAAAAGTTTCTTTCCCAACTGCAGTAACATTAATGCACAACTTAATGGAGCTCGTTGCATAGACTGTTGTTAACTTGTCACGGTTTGTTCATTTTAAGCTAGTGCATTTTCAGACCGATAACAAATCGACGTCAAATCATTCATTGTTTATAGATTCATTTTTGAACCATTTATTGGTAATAGCGATTAACAGTTTTAAATTAATCTGGTCACATGTGATTGTATGTCACTATTATTTATGTTTCTATTGCTTATGTTCAACTCGCTACAATCGGTGTTATCAACGTAAAAATTAAAAGGTGAATAATATTTCATATGCATTCATTCACAGATCAACAAATATAGACTTTAATATATATGAATTCATGGAAGTTTTTTAAAATTTCGCCCATTTTCATTTCTTGACCAATTTTTACAATTTAATTATATTTATAAAATTGTTCTGATTATTAACTTTCATATTAAACCAACATTTGGCTTTATTAAAATATCATGTTATTAAAAAAAAAATCTGCTTTTTATGGTAGAGATTAGAGTCTACTTCTCAGTTTACATCAGTTCCTCTGAAATAGGAGTTGTTTGAAAGAATATTTTTAAATCTATAAATTGACAACAGATTGTCTATTTATTAGGATATTTGATAAAGATGGGTTCAATATTTGACCATATATGAGGAAGTACTATGTTCACTTCATTGGCAATAAGTCTCATGAGTTGTAACATTTTACTATGGTGTTGTCAAAGTCCATTCTCAGTCATTCATGAGAGAAACAAGTGATCCATGTTATTCTCAGACAGAATATTACATTTCCTTCATTCACGCTATCTTTAACTTCCGCTTCCCTCTTGTAGTTCTAAGACAATTCATCACCAAAATTCATCCTTTATACGTCTCCTTTACACGCTGCTGTCGCTTTTAGTTCATATATTGTACTTCAACAAATAGTTAAAATATGTTCCAAACATTATTATTTTGAATCACTAAAGCAATAACAGTGTATGTCAATAACTTCATGGCATAAATAATGCAGTTAGTATATTTGTTCAAAACTTGTAGTTATAATTTACGTGTTCAAGAAAAATTCCAATCTTATTATTCACAATTTACATGACGGACTATCAGACATTAAATCCTGTTAACATTAAACATTAGTGAACTTCAGTAAACATTAAATGCTGTTTTATAACACCATTATAATTTCATGATACTGTACATGAAAGATAATTTATTTCAGTGACATATAAAGGTAATTCAATACTACAGATACGGTTCATTACGTATAGGGAAGTGCTATGTATGAACTGGAGTGATGAATTATCTGGAACGGGATGTAAGAGATCAAAATAACTCAAACAACAAAATGTTTAAACGAGGTGTCTCAAAGTAGATATTTTCCAATATTTTCTTAATTTTAACTGCACTTAAATTTTCAGTATTATATAGTTGAAAATTAAGATTCTGTTTCCTCAGTCTAGACAAAATTTAAGAATTAAAAAAAAATGAAGTTCAATAACAAATCAAATGTATTAATATTATACGTTTAAACACCTGGGAATTATAGTATTTTAAGAAGATCTGTACATACATGAATATTTTTTATTGCTCCTCTTTTTAATATTAAAAAATGAGCTCAGCATGAATTGAAAACCTTCCTATTAATTCTGAACAAATAAAACTGTTGGGGACAGAGAATAACGTGTAACCGTATCTTTGACAAGACAGCTTCATTGTGGAAGTTCATACTTTATTAATTATGGTATACAAGACGGAATCAGAGTTCTTAACCCCCCATTAATCCTTATGTTAAAATCTTGACATTTAAGTTTACGTTTATGCCCTTAATATAGAATTTTCTTTTAAAACGTGTTATTTTTACAACTATACTTTAAAATTTATTTGTTGGAGATTAAAAATATATTATATTTGTAATTTAGAGATAATGTAAAACTGTATTAACATAATTAATCTCTTATTATTTGGAGAATATATTTATTATATTCAAAGACAAATTTTACAGTTTTACAAATTTTCAGTTGTAAATATTACATAGACATAACGTATACATATTAACAAAACAATTATTTATGAGTGTTATAATAATAAAATTGTTATCAATCAATCAGTTTTAATAGAACTATGCAATAAGGAGGTTAATGGTTAATTTATCCACTGCGGTTGACCTTTAATAAAATTATATAAACTGATAAGCTTGCATATTAAATTCAACGCTTCATGGTGTTAAAGTTTTAGTTGTTTGCCTTATGAAAATATATTCTGTGTTAGCTATTAATTTATATTGTTTAATGGGTTTAGGAATGACAGAGAGAGAGAGAGAGAGAGAGAGAGAGAGAGAGAGAGAGAGAGAGAGAGAGAGAGAGAGAGAGAGAGAGAGAGAGAGAGAGAGAGAGAGAGAGAGAGAGAGAGAGAGAGAGAGAGAGAGAGAGAGAGAGAGAGAGAGAGAGAGAGAGAGAGAGAGAGAGAGAGAGAGAGAGAATTTCCAAAGTCTGAGCATAATTATTTAATTTGCGTTCTATTAATTTGGGAAGTTGACACAATAGTATTTTTGATAAAAGAGGTTATTTGTTTCCCATATTGGTTGACAAAATCTATATAGGCTTATTGGGAGTTAAGTTTTAATAACATTTACGGCACAAAATAAAAGGTTTTCAATAAAAAAAAAAGTCCTGTTTGAGAATTGTCTTTAAACAGAACTGGCTACTCCTACAAAATAATTGAAAGTTTCCTACAAATTAACCACAAAACGTGTCTTTGAGATGTTAAAAGTACGAACTCATGTGACGTTTCCTGAAATTGTTTTTAAAATTGATAAAAACATTTATTTTCGTTTCTAAAGACTAATTGTTGTTTTATATTAAAACAATTATTTTTTAGTGAATATCATTATTTAACGTTAAAATCATTATTAAATTTTTAAGTGAGTTGAACTACATTAAAAACAGAATACACATTTTGAAAAAAAATTATTTTTTAGAACATATATGAAGTTTATTGGTAATGTTCACTTTATAAGATGTATTTTGTTGTTTATAGCTGTATAATAAACTTATGGCAAAATAAACGTTTATGTATTATGAAATAAATTATACTCACTTCACATATAGACGCAAACATAGACATAACGCACTTTTTACAACATCAAGTTAAACAAACCAAATCAAAATATGTACTTAGTTTATTGCATTTTGATATGTCTGGACACTTTGTATTCAAGATGTATGCATATTGGATTACTTGGTAAAGTTGAATAAGAGCGATCCTAACCTCTCAACTTCAGTTTAGTGTTATCATAGATGCACATTATGTTGTAATGCTGTTCATTCAGTTTTAATTTAATGTTTTACATTTATTGTTTCACTTCTTTTCTATTCCATATTGTGAGAACAATATTTAGTACGTTGTTTAAACTGTATAATCAATTATGTATGCATTTATTTTAGATTATGTAAATGCATATATCCTTCCAAACTCTTAATAGAAATGTTAAATATTCACCAATTTTAGTAAAATATTTTAATTCATGAATATATCGGTCCTTAAAGATTTGTAAAGAAGGAATATTCATAACCAATCATGAGAACCAAAGAGTTTCAAACTCCCTCCAAACTCTTAATAGAAATATTAAATGTTCACTAATTTTAGTAAAATATGTTAATTCATGAATATATCGGTCCTTAACGATTTGTAAAGAAGGAATATTCATAACCAATCATGAAAACCAAAGAGTCGGACTACGGACGAAGGAAACAACAACATGTACTAAGCTGAGTGAGGTTTGAAGAGTACCTACTATAATTGTAGTTCAGTAGGAAATAACAATTGAGAAATAAGAACTGGGTTGCCAATACGTTATGCTGCAAGGTGAAACCTTGGCTAGATCATAGCATCGAGAGCCGGAATATAGGAGTATTTTTAGCAGGTTGTCATAGGGACATCCCCACGAAATCTTGCTGCGTGGAGATGCCAAGTACGAGTTAGCACGTTTTCCGTACCTCTTTAAAAAACAAACATTTGAGGTTCAAATTAGCACTTTCACCAACTTTAAACAAATCGTATTACAGTTTACGTCTATTTAATAGTCAGAAAAAACTAATATTTTGAAGTAAATTCATCACATTAACTCATGAGTTTACAGAGCAAATTAAATTAAAAATACAGCGCAATAGACCAGATTTCATCTTAAGTGATATATGTGTGACCGTGCTATAACTTCCACTTTGTAAAAAACACTTTTTTATTGTAACCAATTTTTTGATAAAGTAAATTATACTTTTGTTTCATTGGTTTAAAACGGATTTGCTTTCGGTTTTAAAATGTTGGGTGTTTGAAAAGCAGAAAAAGCAGTAGGAAATTTAAAGTAAATTCTTAATATTATTTTTTCAAAGAATATTCAAAATAACAATATTTTATTTTCGTGAACATAGAAAATTTCATTTAATTCATTATATGTTTTATAAATACTCTTTTATAAGTATATGAAAACTTATTAAGACGCTGCTTTAAATTATCGTGCCTTATCCTGAAAATTTGTAGAAAATCAACTTCATTGGCCTAAGTTAACCATTAAAACAAAAAGAAACGAAATTATTAAAGGAATCTTAATGAATAGTTTGTGTTTATGATACGTAACGTTACAAGAAATAAAACACAAAATACAAAATAATGTACTTTAGTATCACTAAACAAAGTTTTGTCTTGTTTATTCTAAGCCAAGTTTGAAAAGTACGTTTTCAAGTGACTTGTTCTTTCTTCAGTACTTTTTAGTCCACATGAATCCTGAACGTAGGCAAGAATCTAATAAGAGGACTGGAAAAATTATGGGACCCAGCTTCACATGGGACTTCGCCCATCACTCATTTTCTAATTATATCATTGCCACAAGGTAGTTTCACAAAAAAGAGTTATAGTAATTTACTTAACAACGCATTAGGTTTCAATTATATAAGTTTAAATTGTTCGAAATTTTGTGTAGGTGATAATAGTAAGATCCAATATTATCTACAATATTATTTTTTAGATTTATTTTAGAACTAAATAATTTTTTTAGATTTTATTACTCAATTAAAAATCTAAATTTAAAAAGACTTTTTAAATATTTTGTAGTTGATAAATTCTACTTGTGTGAGTATATTTTGTATTTTATATTGTTTTTAAAAATATTTTCAACGTTCATTGATTTTTCTAATCTAATTCCTCTTATTTCATTATAATATATATTAATAATTTCTTCCTTTAGTTGTTCATGTTGTTACAACTGTATACCACTAACAAATTTTACTCGCTGTAGTTAATACTAACTAATCCTTACGACAGAAGGCAAGTCTCCCATATAACATTCCTCATGTGTTGTTTTCTTTATCCATGGGTATGAATAGAGTTCCTCATATTGTATTTACATATCATGTATCTGAAAATAAATAAACCGACCAACAAAAATCTCTTTTTAAACAATCTATTTATTTTCGGGTGTTCTAATTTATGGAATTTTGTATATCGATTAATATTAAGATGATGCAAGCAAGAGGAAGGGACATGAATTGATTTCCGTACAATGTCGGGACAACCACCCTCTTCATCTCCTATCAAGAAATGCAATATGGATGTAAATAAGGGATGGTGTCTGGGAACTATGCACAACGTTTACACATTATACGCAAGACGTTATAGTTTTTTTTTATATATTTGTTACGCCAAAATATTTAACATGACATTGTTTTGTTTACATGCGGAAAATATAAATATTTTTAATATGTATATGTAAACAATTTGACCTGGGTGATAATATTAGATAGAATAAAACACGAACATAAGATCTCACTAAAAGTTTACTTAATTGTTTCAACGACAAAGTCGCCATCCTTAGTGATACATGAGCTAAAATAACTAAACTATAACTGTTATAGTTTAGTTATTGTGTCTACCCGTATCAATCAAAATTGAACAGTTTGTTGTGGGACGGATGTATCATTAGGTTTTCGTCAAAACCTCAGTGGTAAATGGAAATTAGGGTAGACCTACACATTTCACATTTTTTACTATGGTCAGATTCTTATAGAATTAATAAAATGTAAGTATTTTGAATTACTAATAGAATATGCAAACATGTTATTCGCCCCTGTTACTAAAAAAAAAAAAAAAAAAAAACCATGATATATAAAGTCATACTGATCAACTAGTTACATGTTTAACTTTTTGCTTATATATTATACTCTATTAAAATACGTTATAATAGATTAATTTTAATCATCTTTTGTAATATTATAAAGTTCTAGTTTTATACATTAGTCTTTTCCCAGAAGAAGTGCGTGTGCGCGCGCGCGCTATATTTGTGTATAAACTATAAGTTTTTTATTCTTGTGAATATAACTACGTACTCTGAATGATACAATATTGTGAAATGGATAATCTTCTACAGTTAGTAGATAGTCGAGAGGGGTTATTGTGGAGATATTTCTTGCATAGTAAGTGTTTTATTTACTCAATGCACTACTTAACAGAACACAATGGCATGGACATCTACTATGTGCATGAATTTATGCTTTACGTAAACAATGAAAATATTAAAATTTGTCCATTATTGTCAAACCTTCCAATTTTGTTTTATTTGTTGAATTGTTTTCATATTTTCTCATTTTTACTCTTCAATATATACTTTTTTTCAGTATCAACTTAATCTAAGGACTTCAGAAAATATATTTAATTCTTTCTTAAATTATAGTGCACAACAGATTTACATATTTTAACTTTAAACATCTTGTAATAAATGTTCTAATATTCCAAACTAGACGATTATTTTTTAGAGTGCTACATGACGAATTCATAGTTAACAGACCGTGAATAATGAAACCAAAGTGAGTAGCAGTTCATGTTCGACTTTGATCTTGTCATTGAAATTATGCAGATCACAAAAATGCATCAAATAAGATATTCTAGAACAATGGAGACTTACAGTTTCCGAATATATATTTCTTAAATTTGAAAAAACCTCCTCTTTTTTAAAATTACTAACAGGTTTCACCAGTTAAGAAGCTTATCTAACGATATCTAAAACCGAGCCTTCAAACCACACTTCAGCAAAACGTATTAAAATTGTGATATATATATATATATATTATTTCCACCGAAACTGTGACAATTGTATTTATGGATAGGGCTTTTGAAGTATATGTTTTAAAATGATCAGGCTCCATCAGATATGCCTCCCTTCAGTCGATATGTTGTGATAAAATACAATATAATTTGTTGTTTCCTGTTTGTTTTCTCTTCTTACCATCTCTTAGTACAATTTTGTTGTTGTAGCTATTAAAAAATAGTTGTGTACCTATTGTGTAGCTAAGCATAACACACTACCCTTAATAATAACAATTCAGAAGTTTTCATAAAACCTACATATACGCTAGAAAATACTTCAAATGGTGTAAAGGATTGGCGAACTCATAGCCCAATGAGTGTAAAAACAAAAAAAATATGGGCAAAAAATAAAAAATCAATTAAAAAACCTAATAGTTTATGAGAAATTTTTACTTTTTTAATCGTCTGAGATATCAATTATTAAAAATTCGATTCGTATCAAAATTAAGTTTGTCATTTCTAAATATAGTTACGTAGTAATTTTCGATTTGGATTTAGAAATTGGATTAATGTGACCGGTATTTTACAAAATAAATCTAATAAGTCTTTGAAAATACAAAAAATGTCATTAATTATTAAACACGCTGACAGATAGCAGGTGTGCCTTCGTCGCAAGGAAGGAAAGGGAGTTGTGACGGATGACAATTTTAAGGGTTGTTATGATATATAGAACTGTAGAGAGATGCAATACTTCACAACTGAAATATAAAATTAAAAGAAAATATTGGAAAAAGATAGTTTGGTGGAAAGGTATCATTAAACGCATTAATGTCTAGCCGGCCCATTCATCTATCTATCTAACCATTGATTTTGTAATCACCCTCTAAATTTGTTTAATAACTAATACAAAAGAAATTCTTGTAGTAAATTTTATAGACATTTTTAATCTTAATAAACACATATAGGAAAATGCAACAAATTAAATTGTTAAGAGGAAATAAACTAACTCTCAGATTATTCCGAGTGATCGTTCACCTTGGACATCGAAATCGCGCTGGTTAAACAATTTATACCAGGGAATAACCAAAAAATAAAAAAATAATAATAAATGTTGACTGTATTAAAATGTTGTCACTGTATTCTCACTTTTTAGACTTTCAAAAACCATAAGTATAGTTCTCGAAATACAAATTTGTTTTATTTAGGGGTAAATTTTTATTAAAAATAGATTATGATGAATAGAATAAATACTTGAAATGCGTCGTCTTAATTTACCATTAAAGTATAAAGTTGCGCCTAGTATAAGATTAAGTTGACATGTTAAGATTAAATAAATTGTGTTATCAAATTCAACGTAATACATATCTTTTCTTGGTGTTACGACGATAAATTTATTAATGAAATACGAAATCTATAACAATACTTACGATCACATAAAATTGAATTTACTCTCAAATATGTTTTGATATCAGGATCCATTCACAGGTAGAACCGCTTTAAATACAATTCCAAAAAAAAGAAGTTATTAATATAGAGTATTAGATTATTTTTGAAAACTTTCATATGCACATAAGAAGATTTAGAAGCTATGGTTTATTGCTGTTTGCAACAGATCCCATTGTGGAGCACATTAACATGTAGATGGTTAATTGCATGTTAATAACGTTAGAACGAATGCTACTTTTCCAACTGTAGCTACCAATATAACTTAATGTTGCGTAAGGTTATTTCCGTGTCTATTTTCCCCTTAATTAATTCTAAGTTTCATTCTAATTGCACTAATAATTTGTAAACTGCTTGCAAAAATGATCGTCTCCCTTCGGTTTTCTCTAGCTCTCTTCTCTTCCTCTCGGCCGACCTTGGGCCAAAACTAATTAGCAGCGCACTTTGGTGACATTTGACCAAACAAGATTAATTATCACTCGAAAACATGCTCCCAGGTCGAATGATAACAGCACTTTGGTTGTTCGGGGGTCTGGGCATTCATATCTTCACCTGCAGCCCAATCGTGATGGTGGGGGTAATTCTTACGGTATTAAATTGTCAATAAGCATTTCGCCGGCAATGTAGAGGGTAGGCAACTTAACGTACCTTACTGTATTTCAGAAAGAAAATAACTAAATGAAGTTTTCCAACCACGTGATGATTTCTATACATCACAATCACAAAAATGATCCCCCCCGCCAAGGATTAGGGATTCGAGAAAGGTGAAGGATAGGCGATAAGTAAGTCTCTGGTCAAATCTCTCACCGAGTACTAACTCTCGTAGTTTTAGGATTAGACTTTAATTGGAAAATGCAATGTTAATTATTAAATAAACTAACAAATAAGGCCTAACAACTTCAGTACCAATCGCTTACTTCCCTGTACGAATTGTTTGAGTGGACCAATTCAATGAAAATTTAAACAATTAACCCATAAACCCAATAGAAAAATTACCAAATCCTACCATTCTAAGAGAAAAGAATAATTGTGTATGAAGAACAGATAGAGAGTGGAAAAGGGGTGAATCCTCCCCCCGGTGGTAACAAAAACATTAAGCAATGTACAAAAATAGAAATGGCGGTCTATAGGTTTACAGTTAGTATTAATTTCCACTATGACTATAATTTATGATAAAACCCCATATTCTACATTTCATTTTTAAATTGGTTATATATATATAAATGTCTATTTATTTAAACTAAGAAACGATATTTTGTTTTTTTCTCACCTTTATTCAAATTGCGAATAAACTTCTGTAAAAAAAAAAAAACGATATATACAGTAGCACAAATTAAGCAATAACTACAAGTTTCAATAGTAGAAATTGCAACTTTATCGTAAAATCATTGAATTCACTTATCAAGGTGGAAGTTCTGAAATTTATTGAAATGTCCTTTTACATGTTCTGAATAATAATACCGTGGAGAGATAATTTGTTTAATTCTACAAACAAATCATGTCTAGATAATTCTTGAGCATAAATTTCGCATAAATTTGAATAAATTACACAAAATGGTACAAGATATAGGACTTACTAACATATATTAAAAACAAAATTTAAAAGAATTAATCAGATTGCTAATCCGCCATGAATGTGTTATATAACAAATAGTATTGAATGTATTAAAAATACTTGTTTTAACTTTTACATAGAACAAACAAATAATGTTCTCCGTTTAAAAGATAAAACATTTTGTCTCTTACACATTCTGTTGAAAATAAAACTGTGTTCTTGATATTAAATCAAGTTATGTAATATACGTCTTTGTAAGTATGTTAAAACTACATAATATGTTTCTATATCATATTAGAAATTGTATTTTCTTCTATGTCTTACTTCTAAGTCTTAAACATACAAGCAAGGAACAAACCGCTTCCATACAAGATCTAAGGAACATTTTTTAAAGTTTAAACATGAACGAACTTTCCTTTCATCGCCTCCCTCCAGAATCACTTAAAATAACTGAGCGAAATAAAAAATGAATGATTTCACTTTACTTTCAATAGATTACACTAATAAATCTAATTACTTTTTCTAAAAAATTGCTACTCTGTGGTTAATACTGCACAGCTGGTTTCATTGAGTTCATTTGACAGCTAAATTTATTAGATTTCAAAGCCGATTAAACAAATTCTTTTATAGGTCCTCATTTATACAACATCTATATACAAAGAGTTAACTACATTTCCTTCCCGATTGTATTTCATATGTAACTGTTTTTATTAAATTTAACCTTTCACTTTTTGTAATTAGAATGCCTTCACAAACAAAATAGCTGTATTTGAAATTGAATAGTTAATAGCAAATCCCTTATCAACAATTAATTTTATCGCATATATTTTGAGATATTAACAGAGTTCTTAAGATACTGTTTATGGATACATTACTATCATTTGCATATGTAGTATGATTTGGGGTAATTCTCTTTATCAAGTGACTACAAACTACAACATAAAATTAATTGAACTACAATGTCCACAATCCCATTAGTCAAATGTAAAGTGATGGTACGTTTAAACGAGGTCTCAATCACTTGTACAATTTGTATTTCAGATTATTTACGTAATGCTATGTGATTTCTTGTATGATTCTTTACTTGTGTTAATTACTTTATTACTATTAAATTTTTTATAGTAAAATTATTGTGGTTTTCAAATATTTCTGTCTGACTGTTTTGTGTATTCATTTGTACCATTTGAACTAAAACAAAAGTGCTTTACATAACAAAAGTCTATATTATGTAAGTAGCCAATGATTTCCTAGACACTTTGTGATTTAGATTGTACACCAGAGATACTAAAAAAACATTTTTATATACCATTTACAAACGTAAAATATAATTAATTGTCGTCAACTTTATAGCAACTGACATAATAAAAATAACACATACAAAAATTGAACAGACTTCCACTGATTTAATAATTTTTTTACAATTTTTAGTAAATATACTATTAACTTAAACACAATTATTATTCAACAACTTTCTACATAGTTTGATTCAAGAGTTAGTTATTTATAAAACAAATAAACTAACACGCATAAAAAAAAATTTAAAAAAATCAAAACAAAAAAAAACATTGGAATTGTAAAAAGGCCTAACGTTTCAATTTATTGTTCAAGTTCAAGTAATGGGAAAAACCAAAACTGCTGTCACTGTTAAAAGATAGTTACAACAATTGTCCTAGGGGGCACACACATAATGAGTACGGGTGTGACAATTTTGAGGTTTACCTGGTAGGAACTACACTTTCCTTCATCTAGACACTTTCATCTTTCCTACCAGTTCTTTCTTGATCAACCTTTGTTCTTGTCAGACTCTGAAAGTCTCTATTATATACTCTTGTTTAACGAAATGATGACCGCGAGTTGTTCCTTATTAAACCTCAAGAAAAATGATTGTATGATACAAGCGATAATACAAAGGTTAACTTGAAGAATAAACTATATGGTTTACAAGAGACAACTTGCTGACAGGTGAGAAGCAAGGACTTCAAAAGAATTTGGTTATGTTAGTCTGTTTAAAAAGATATGAACGTAATTGAATTTATCCAGTAACTGAAAATGGTAAATTTAGGTACAATTACAATTTATTTTTATACAATCTTTCATATAATTCATAATAAAATTCATATAATTTCATATACGGTAATCTAAATATAAGAGTATATGTATTTTGTTTAGCATTTTTACGAAAGAGAACATTTATGCAATGTTAGTTCACATTTATTTAACTTACGCATATAATTTATCAAATATAATAAGATTGGATATACGTACGTTATTTTTAAAACTTTATTTAATTCGATTATTATCAATAATTTTCACTCATTTGCAAAAATTAATTCATTGTTCTCAAATAGTGTGATAAATTCTACCGCACAGAAAAAGACAACTACTGACATATGAAATCACAATGGTCTCTGGTCAGTTGATAGACAAAATCTTAAAAATTTGTTTGGTTGGTATCCTCAAAACAATTATCATTTCAGACGCTGGAAATCTCGTCTTCGAGTTATCACTAAGTGTACACATCAACTAGTATGAATGTGGAAAGTTTCTTCACTGTCTGCTATTTCCACACTCACATTAATTTACAACCGTACGCAGTTCATTATATAGACTATTGTCAACTTGTTACGGTTGATTTGCATTACTTAAATTGCGTTAAATGATTCATTTAATTCTCATTTAATGTCAATGTAGGTGAATAGTCTTACATACAGCTGATCACATGTATTTGTAACTGTATTATTATTTCTCTGTTGTTATATCTTCAACTTACAATTTACTCTAATCAAATCATGTGTTATTTGAAATGTCATTAATGGTGGAGGAACATTGTATTACAATTCAAGATAATGTATTTACAAAGAAAACTATACGGAGGTTATACAAACGAATTTGCTTTTTATTGTAGGAATTAAGTTAAATTTTCATGTTTTCATCAATAATTACTGAATAGATGTTGTTCTATCTACCTAACCATCTAGAAAAACCAAAATAAAATCTGGTAAGATATGTTACAAAAGTTTCAGATTGGCTTTATTACATAGTCGTGCATGAGGAAGAACTATACCTACTTTATTAATTACACATGAGTTGTAAAAGGTTATTATTCTTTTGTTAAAATAAAATCAATCCATTCTGGACCATTCATAAAAGAGACAAGCGATCCTCTGAATATTACATTTCCTATATTCACGCGACTTCTAACTTCCGCTTCCTTCTTTGTTGTTTTAAGACGATTCATCACCCATGCTCCTCCTTTATACGTCTCCTATTCGTGATGTTTCGATGGAATCGTTTTGAGTTTACCAAATAAATAAATGTACTTTAAGAAACCGTTGACATGTGTTTCCACCAATATTTTGTTGCTACAATGTGTTGCAATATTTCACCATTTATATGTTGTAAACATTTTACAAATTTCGTGAAAGAATATTTAATTGTTTTTGTATTTAACAAAGTTCACAGTTTTATTTTTTAATATATGACTAAAATTTCATTCGAAAGCTTAACTATACATACAATACTGTTGTTTTCGAATATGTCATCTCAATTATAATTGAACTAATCAACATATGAATTACACTCAATGATTTCTCCATTTCTCTTAGAATACACACTAATACAGGAACGACGGCACCAACATATGTTAATATTATTTAAATAAAACCAAATCTATTATTACTAGCTCAGTATGGAGTAGACATAACCTTATAAAAAGTAATAAATTTATAACATCTATTAGAATTATGTAAGTCGTAAAAGAATCATCCGTTTAAATCGCTTAAAACTGCATAGTTGTTTTGGCTATTTACATTGCGCTTATACAGGTATACAAACGTCCCACAGTGGATAGTGTTCACGAAATCTGTGGATGCAAAACTATAGTTTCAATATTTATTTTTATTCCTCATACACAGATTTGTTAATATATTATTTAGGTGTTTTTAAATACACTATTTAAAAATACTGTTTACTACTGTTACTCTACTATGAGTACTTTTATAAACGGGTTTCACTCATAGTTGAGCTTCTGGCTAATAATGGCTTTATAAACGAATTAAAGAGTCTCAGTTCTTCCTATTATTGGAATAATCTAGATGATAAACACGATGCTTGGTGGTAATGCTGATAAATCATAGGTGGAATTCAAAAAAATACAAAAGAACTTGTAGATGAAAATGAGGAAAATAAAAACCAGGATGATATCTTTGTTTAACCAATCAACAGATTAGAAAATTCCGCCAATCTAGAAGATTTATTGTAGTATAAATAGATGCCGCAGCATGAAATTAAAATGAAATTTGTTTATGACAATAGATCTCATAGTTATGAAACTTAGTGACATATTTACGGAAGAATAACCATTAGTCCTTTTAGTTTTAATATTTCTCTTCAACTCAATCAAATATAGTTAAACGACCTCCTGTAACTAAAGACTTTAATATTTAAAGCATGCCAGAATATCGTGTTTGGTTTATCTTTCAACCATGTTAAATAAACAATAATTAATTTATAATGAGATTTTTAACAAACAAAATTTCAGCTGCAGTTACATCCCAGACTGTAAATACACAGCATAGTGTTACATACTGATTTAATGAATATTGAGCAGATTTTGTAGTATCTAGGCACTAATTGAATGCAATAAAGTACTTTATTTTATATCCATTACGCGACCTCTCTTATATTGTACACGTGACGAGTTTCAGAACTTTAATTTTATCATCAGATTAACTCGAATCATTCTTCTGGGGTTAAGTACCGTTAATCACAACAGATTTACGTAATACAGCAAGATTCTAACATGTGGCTGCCAACGGCAACTGTAGATCTAATTGCACGTACTTTAAACGTATCTACTTGCAGGCTTCTTGAACTCAACTAGTCGTATAGGGTAGAATTGAAGTTTAGTTGTATTCAATAATTGAGGTTTAATGTTTTCATTTTTTATTTTAAATGTGTTGTAAATTTTAAACTGTTACACAGCGTTCTTGTAGCTTCCTTTGGTGCAAATTTTAATTGGTACAAAGTTTCTGTTAAAGTTCGTGTAACTGTGGTTTCGTCTATTAAGTGGATTATCCAAAATTGTCTTTTTTTGGTAAGTGTTCCTTAAATATCTGTTGTTTGTCTTAAAGGTCTTGAAATTTGGCAGTGAAGTAATTTTTTAATGGCATAAATGTTTCGAAAAGCTACTATTTTATTTAATTTTTGTAAGGTTGAGGTGATTACCATATACTGTTTCTACGAAAATTGATTTTGCTTTCTCCTTAAGAGATTTTTTAATATTTTATTGGAGCTTGTCAATTGTGGAGTTTTTCTTTCTAATTTTAATCGCTTGTGTTTAATTCTACTAGGTTATCCAATGATATTGTGAATAGTCAATATATCATTGTAGTTTTTTGAAATTGTAGATTGGAATATTTTTAATTTCAGTTTTGGTTCGTTTTCTGCAGGCGTTAAAATGGAATTATTTGAGCAGTTTATTGTCGTTAAATTTTGATGAAAAGTTATTGGAAAAAAAACCAGTGTGACAAAAAAGACCATTCAATTGCTTTAACGCTTTAAGCCAAATATTTGACACTTTGTACTCTCTTTCTCCAAATTAGTTACAAAATTGGAGGTTAATTAGTAAGCAAAACTCTAACACTTGTATTGCAATATTGATAATAAATTATTGATGTAAGAGTAGGCCCTGTAGATGATTTATTAAATTACATACCAATGGTTTGTTAAAACGATTTAAATTAATTTAGTAAAATTAATAATTTAATTCACGACTGCAACTAATTTAATGAAGCTTCTATAGCATCGCAGTCTCCAGTTATCATAGATCAATATTTACTAGAATAAGGATGTGCTGACAGATATCCGACGAAAGCCATTTAGAAGTTCATATTCAAATACCTATAGCATTTTGAATTTAAAGATATTAAATTATTGCTTACTAATATCCATACGGATAACACATCGATGGAGAATCCATGTATGCATCCTAAACGGGGAGGAATTGTTTTACATACAGTTGTTTAGTTAACATATACAATCTCATATGTTTAACATGATATTTAAAAATAAAAAGGTACAGAGTATTTATTTATGAATGGTTTCTTTATAATGAATAAGGCATTATAATATATAAGCCTATAGGGTTGTTGTTGAATCCTTGTGGCACAGGATTCTACATAGACAAAATCTAACTTGCTTGTGAAGGTAACTACGTAAGGTTATGTCCCTTCTAGAACTGCAAGTTGGTAAGCAATTTGTTTCCTTCCTTCGAGTATATTCATCATTTCACAATGTTATAAATTTGTATAAATAACTAGTCAATATGCTATGATGATCCGACTTCCTTGGTAAAATAGATTCCTTGCATTTTATTCACAGATTTACATGTTAAATATAAACGTAATGAGATTCTCTTGTGATGAGACATCACAAAGTCTTCAGCCCTTTAAATTTTAAATAATAAATATGTAAAGTAATAACTCTATAATAACGTTGTACATGAATAGGTCTGCTGATAATTATTAACAGTCTACATCTAAAGTCGGTATAAAATATAATAATATCACACTCAGCTGACTATCTTACAATTTTTAGTGGAGGTTTCTCTGTTTAATAAAAGTATAAAAAATTAGACATAAAAATGTTATAACTTACTTGATTTATCAAGTTTATAGAACCTTTATCAATGAGATTTATATTTACTGCTAAAAATAAATATTTAGTTTTCATTTGTAGAACTTTTTCTTACGTCGTAAATGTTTTGTTATTGTTACAGATATTCATTTTTTAACCAAAACAAAGCATACAACTCCTTATGAGTGCAAAATAAGTTTTAAAGTGGGAGGGCAATTAAAGAAAAGGTGAAAATGTTTAACTAAGTATAAAATTTGTAATTATAACCATATAAACCATATAAAGTCCCATCTTAATGTGTATACGTACATGAGTGCTTACGTTCGTGATTTCATATGTGTGTAACCTATTTTGGTGTAACTCTTGTTCTATATTTGTATTGTATGTTCTGTTTGATTAGACAAGGATTTTAAACAGAACATATTTTATAACGTTTGGTCGTCGCCATTTCGACTACTAATTATAATAAACAATTATTTCACTTACCGTCACCAATATTCTGTTATACTACTGTATATACGGCGCCCGTTTCGGCTATTCAAGTTATCTGGATACCACCATAAGGATAACTTCAGTTTCTGCTTTTTTTATCTTTTCTATTATGATGCAGGATCCAATATAGGCTTTTTCTAAGGACCTCCTACAATTCTTTTATGCAATTTTGTTTATGTCAGTTTTTTAAATTTTATTTTCTTTTAAATAAGCTATTTAGGGTATTGTATTATATTTTTATTTGTTGTGGTATGTTTTATTATGAATTTTGTATTTGTTTTAGTTTATAACTTGTATATGAGAAATAAAATATATTATTATTTTTATTTTCAAGTTTAAAACAAATTTGGTAGGATAGTCCTTTGTCAATTATTAAATACAAACACTTATTTAATGTACATCAACAGTAACGTAAAAATTGTATTTTTGTGCGTTTTGTATATTTATGTTTCATGTGTTTACATTATGACTTTACTTGGAATAATTTTTCTTCAGAAATTATGCTTGATAAGTTTAATAAAAGTCAAACAATATCACACGTTAGTTCATTTTTTAAATTTTCTGCAGTTATGTCCATAATCAATGACTAACAATTTTATTTGAGTTATATTGGTTACTTGCAATAAAATAAAAGCGAGTAAATATTTCTTTTGTGTTACAATTTTATGAGGCGTATCAATAAACATTTCTCTTACACAAGTAATAACAACAGTGTATGATTTATTGTTAGTTTAATGTATGCAAAGCAATGAATAATATTATTGTTCTATATTGATATTGTTACAACACCGATATGTCACTTCAGATTTAGTATAAATGGACAACGAGAGATAGGTTATATTAGTACCTTTAATGTTTTTAATTAAAACATTCAGCATTTTGAATATCAAGTCGTAACATGTAGACAATAGTTATATTGTATATTATTATTCATAAAATTATAACGTCCGTCAGAAAATGAATAAAATGTATTATATTGTAATAAAGTTATTTATTTTTTACTTATTAAATATTCTAGTCAAGTGAACGTGCACACAGATCTGTATTATTAACTTTCTTATTTATTATCTAAAGTATCAATTGATGAAGATTTGAAAATTGGATACAATAAGCTTCTTAGGATAAGTACTACTTAGGATAACAAGATTTGAAGCTAGGGCTCATATTCATTTTTTAGAAAGAAGTTCAAATATCATATAGACATGCAAATTTATAAACGATTATAATATATATATTAAACTATAGAATAACGAATTGATTTTCCCCCCCTTTTTTTGGCATAAGTCTAAATTACTTGGACTATTTTTATGGTGTAGTGAGGTATAATTTCTCACAAATTTCTATTTTTATTGAACAGGTTATAACTTGATTTTGAACGATAGACTTCCACGGTCACAAACATCATTATGATCTTGTTCTTCGGGGTTCGACCGTGTTAATATTGTCTGCACGTTGAGTATAGCCGACGTTTCGGGCACTTTAGAGATGTCCATTCTCAAGGCTTATCAAATGTCAAGTGAAGAGAGCCATCCTAGTCCTGAGCTTATATTATAGTCCTGGGAGTGAACCCTTGTCGGGCCGTTGCCCTTTGTCGGGCCGCCGTTTGACTACCAATAATAATTCTTTTGTTGTGTTGTGACAGTTGTCGTTTCTGGAAGATTCTAAGCTGCATTGTGTATTTATTTTTGAAATAACGGGTTTCCACGTGTTACTGAGTTTACAGCCTTGGTCTTTATTAAAGTTGTCTTAATGTTTTCTTATTTCTATTGCTTCTAGAATTTTCCTCTCGTAATAATTTGAAGAACTAGCTAATATCTTAACTTTATCGAATTCTATTGCGTGTGATGTTGTAGTAGAATGGTCTGATATTGCTGAAATGTCTGTATCTGATCTTTTTGTACATCTTATGTGTTCCACCAAGGTTATACCTTGTCCACCAGACGTCATACCTAGTACAAAATTACAATTCTGGAGTTGTGTAATCTCCAATTCTCGCACTAACGAAGTGTTACCGCTGAATATACCTAAAATAAATTTCTCTGTTTTTTCTACTTATTATTAAATATCCTTTTATTGTAATTTTCGATTTATTTCCATTTGAAATGAATTATCTAGTGAGTCATAACATTTTGTGTCATGTCGAACAACTCCGTTGTATGTCTTTACAATTACTACTATGAAAATGAAATCTATAAGTTGATACGTTTAAACAATATTAAAAATTATCGTAGGAATAATAATCAATAATTTAAATAAACATTACATGCTTAAGACTTTAGATGCAATTTAAAAAAAATATATATATATATATATATATATATATATATATATATATATAGAAAGTTAGCTAAATCTTCTATAAATTAAATGTAGGACAGTATGAACAGTCGTATTATCTATTGTTAATAATATACAGCGTGTTAAATAAGTCCCGGGACGGTTTAATATTTTTTAAACCATTACAGATGCAACCTAAAAAGCTTTGCAAATTGTTAATGGAGTAAGTAGGAAATCTTAAATGAGAGCATAGGTCGAGTTATACAACGATGTAAAGGCCTTTATGAGTAGAACACAATGCCGCTAACCCGACCTCAAAACGTTCACTCTAGCTAAAATAGGTAGGTTCATATAAAATCGAACAAGGAAAATGGATTAACCATGATAGGCATAAACGAGAAAGTTGTTAGAGACTGATAGTGAGTAGCCTATATCCGCAAACAGGAAACATTCTTGCTTTAGATGCAACAATCATCATTTGCTCTAGTTTTACCTGTGAATGAATAATAATGAACCTGCCATGGACTTCATTACATTTACCTAATAATTGCAAATTTAAGCATCATTGAAAGGTGGCCTTTCCGGCACGGTTGTCCGTTTGAGTTCGGATTTGCGCCATTGCTGTCTACTAATAAAGAACATTAATTTGATGTACATATCAACCTATGCTTACATTTAAGATTTCCATTTGACTCCTTGAGGGCCGTCCCCCATTGGAGGTAAAGAGCCAGTGAGCAAGCGCCAGTGAGGAGTTATAAACATAGTTTTTTTTATACCAGATACTAATTTTTGATTTCCAAAATTTTCATTTCTTAACCTCTACCTAGTAAACATTATTAAGCTGTTTTCAAAATACCATACGGGTAGCTAGTATGAACTCTAAACCCACCTATTTAGCTAGGGTGAACCTTTTGAGGTCGGGTTTGCGGCATTGTGTTCTACTCATAATGGCCTTAAATTCGTTGTATAACTCGACCTATGCTCTCATTTAAGATTTCCTACTTAATCTTTGTGGGTCGTCCCCCTAGAAAGGAAGTGGTCCACTGAATTCGAACTAAAATAGGTTTTGGTGTCTATTAATAATGTGCAAAGCTTTGTAGCTTTTTTGTATTAAAAAAAAAATTACATATTAAGCCGTGATGGGACTTATTTAACTCACTATATAAAGAGAGCTGTTCCATCAATTATCAATTACCAGTGGCAGCAAACGTTTGATTGCAAGTATAGATCAATTTCACTAAGTAAATAATTGTAAACACTTTTGTTAGTTAAATCAAGGTAGTTTGTGAGAAGGACTACTACATAGAGCTTTAACAAGCCATACATTTCAGTGTTTAGAAATTTAGTTTTAATAATAATTCATCAAAATTTCATTTTAAAACAACGTAAATTTTAAATAAATGATACTACTTAAACTATTTCATTTATAAAACAAAAAGTACAATAAAAGGTTGTCTTTTTGTATATATTAGTAAATAATTAAGAGTGGGATTCTAGAAATATGTTACCTCAATATCATTATGTCTAAAGATAACAACGGCACTTTAACAGCGGTTTTAATAATTTTAAATCAGTAATATTTATCATTCTCTGTTATTTAAAAAAAATCATTAACCTTTTTCAATTTCACAACGTAATGTATTGATATGATAAAATTCCATTCTTTTCCTTCCGATCTTCCTCCTTTATTTTCTCTTTTCATTCTCCTCCAATCTCCCTCCTGCTCTTGTTTTTCATCAAACTTCCTGATTTCCTGTAACGATCCTTATATCAAGCAACACAAAATAATTGAACAATCAGACTTAAGGAAAAGTTCACATGTTTCCACTTGTCATTATGACAGCGACGTGTATAAACCTTATTAAATTCAACACATTTGTCAGCTGTCATACTGTTTTTATCTGTTAAAACCTATCTTTTAGGTTATTACAGTAAAGTTGAGGTTCTGGTTACCGGATACACTACAATCACTATTTGGTTACCGAACTCAACCTTCGGAATTAGAACAAGAGAATTAACGGAGATAATTTCTAGGGCGGGAAAACAGTAAAACCAAGTAGAGGGTTAACAGATACAGCTCTCTAAAATTGTCTCTCTTTACAGATTATTCCAAAGAAAACCTCTTCCTCTAAACTCATATCAAGAAATAATACTTTTTTCATAGTGTTTCGCAATTCTTTGTAATGAAAATACTACTACGGTGGACTATGTGGAAAGAACTTTGTACTTAACTGAAGTAAATTTCTTTAAATTAATGGGTCATGCTATTTGTCTTAACTTGCATTGTTCCAACAATTTATATTATGGTTTCATCCAGTACTTCATTTATATTGGACACATATTTTTAGGACAAATTTGTGTGCAATTCAACAAATACGATTGTTGGAAAATGAAGTGGTAATGGATTCGTTTCATTTCAGTTCTAATGTATTGGTAGATTAAATTTTAATTGACCTTCTAGGTCTACATTTAACCTGTACAGACGGTACAGTCCAAACTTGATTGATTTGTAAACCATAGTGCAGCACAGTGTCTAGCTGGTATTAATCGGATTATTGGTAAGAAGAAACAATTATTTTAAAATTCGTACACTTTAAATAAACCATAACATTTTAATAAAACTCGTTCTACATAAACCAATTTTTTGTTAATTGTAAGATGTTTAAAGATCCAACATTAGTGCAGTATGTAAAACACTGATTAATAAAATGAGTCCATAACCTACATAGTCTATTTACATACTTTAACTGGGAAAACATTGTACGGTTTCAACTAGGAAAGTTTAACTACAAAGTGGAATTGTACAGCTGGTTTTTAAAAAATTTTTTTTTTACTTTAACCCAGTTTGTATTATCTTTTACATGCAGACAAAAATCTTGTTACGTTTTAGGAATATTTAACTTTTAATCTACTGTATACTTGAACAAAGAATACCTTGTAGTAAGGACATTTACATGATTTATATACCGTATATCGTTGAACAAAAAGCATATAACTGTACAATTAAGGGAAGTATTTGACCAAGTTTTATTTAAAGTGGTTGTGTTTTATTCACCTCTAATAAATATTTGGCTACAAACCACTATCACATTCATGTGCAGTTTTTGTCCATTTTATTAGCATTTGTCAGTCGAAATTTGAAAAAAAATCATCTATGGTTTGACCTTATTGTAACATTCTCTTTACTATTATACCTAAAAAATTTAAAACTTTTAAGTAGAAAACATTACATAATACAGGATTTACATATAAAGCCAAAAAGTTGTATTATTTCAAGTTTTGTTTATTTCATTAGTCCAATGAATATGAATAAATTAGTTTATGTTTCTTCGTTTTCAACTTTTTAAAATATGCAACACCTGTTTATTTTTGAAAACTGTTCCAGATGGCAAGAAAAGAACATAATTTGAATTTAATGAAAATGAAAATTTCAGAAACGTTTATTCCTTAGCAGATTAATATTTGAAGCTGTCATTGCAGAGTTTTGAAGATAAATTAAAACAAATTGAATGGAAGCCAAACTTGAAATTTAAATAAAATATAATTATACTATTTATAGTTCCTTTAACAGACTTATCCAAATCCCAAACAAATGGGAACCAATAATATATATTATATCAATGGTAATTTTGATTTTCACTCAAAAGTTTATTTTTGGGTGTTATTTATTCTGATTTTAGTAAATATCGCAACAAATACATTGTTGCCGTCCTTGGAGGAACCATTATAATATAAATTAAAATTAAATATATTTTAGGCAGTCAAGTTACCTTATTAAAATTTTCAGAAACGTGGACCAGTATTATTTGTTTGGATCCTTAGGTGAGCCATTTGAACAAAACATGAAAAAAAAAACGATTATATATTAGGTACTCATCAATTTTATAAGTCTTAAGTGCTTAAGCTACTTGCTGAACTTATTTGAATGGACGGACACACGACAAATCCAGACTTTGCTTATCTAAGATTTGTAAATGAGACATTCATTTGACATTCATTTAAGTAAAATTTGATCAACAAAATTAGAATTAATTTAGAGAAAAATCGTCTTTTTATGACAAATACGTGCTGTTAAATTAATTTTATATCAAGGTAGTTCTGCTTAATAAGGAGACGTAAAAGAGTATTAAAGTAACACTAACGACTTTAAGTTCACGTTAATCAGGTTATGAAAACAATGACTGACAACATTATTAATGATGTACATAGTCTTAATAGAACCCACCCTCATGATCTGGTTCAATAAGACCTAGCGTGTAATAGAGAATTGACTAGATTGTTAGCTACAAAATACGATGTATTACAGCAATAAAACTTTAGTCGATCCTATTAGGATTGGTCAAGTTAATGGTTTAATTTTGTTTTGTTTATTTTCTTGTATACTCGTATGTTACTTAAATACAAGTTTAAATTTTTTAACAATAACACTAACACTTAAATGAGAGAGAGAGTAAAAAGGTATTTTCTATAATAGAACATAGATGCAATAACGTGGAAATCACTATTAACATAATTTCTTGCAACCCCATAACTTTTAGGCCTACTTAAAAGAAGAAAATATTCCACGAATAATAAAATCATATATTAAACGTTTCAGCTGCTATGTCAGCATGTGTAGAGTAATTTAAGTTATTTGTTGTATTGCCATTGGTTTTAATTAATGAATGTAAATAGCCTTATTGACGCCTTGTCTGTAATCAATCAGGAGCAAACCGTCAACATCTTTTGGAAAAAATACGATCTGGCTGAAACTTTAAACTAGACGTTTAGCATACATTGCATTTACTTAACTTAAAGTGGTCAATCACTAGAAAGCACTTGTTCATATTCATTACGAAAGTTTTAATAATATGTACACTAAATTTGACATCGAAATAATCTAGAAAAATATGATTACACGCTTGACTAAACTATTTAAATGATTAAGTTTATATAATTTTAATACTTAAAAATACGGTTCGTCTTGCAACGGTTCGTTTGGAATGTTGCTACATTAATGAATATCTTGAAATGAATGACATTCTTTCTTTGGTTGGACTCTAACCGTACCTAATATTATTGTCTCTGCAAACGGTGTCAGACTCCATCATAGGTGGTAAGGTAGTTTTTCAAATCAATTTATAACAGCTAATTATTACATATTTTTATTTAGCAGGATATTATTTTATGATTATTGTTATTTACCTAATATACGAAGCTACGTTGACATTTGTTTTTGGAGTACTCTTCAAGTTCCATGGCCTCAGGAAACTGAAAAAACTATTAGACATTCCGTCCGTCAGTCGTCGGTACGTAAGCATGAAGATGCACAAAAACTAAGATAGGAATTTGAACTTTGGTATAGAGGATCATAGTGTACTGAAATAGACCTCTAATGAAATTCAGAAAAATCTAAATGAAAATGACAAAATAGCGGCCAATTTAAAATGTTCGTTATTCTAGTTTCGTATATTACTAAATTTAACACATTTAATTAGATAAAATACAGATTTCAATTCTGTATAATGATCACAATGATAATTCTTATTGAGAAGTTATTGTTGAAACTTTAATTTCGAACTCCTAACCTCCTAAGAAAATGAGATATATAGATACGAGATTCACCAGGGTCGAGTTATCGAGACGAACCTAACACTTGGAAGTTCCTTACAAATGTACAACTAAGGCTACGGTTACTATGGATGCGAATTCTGACGAAATTTTGTTCTGACTAATTCTGATGATTTCGTACGAAGTCATTCGAACAAACAAACACTTGCTATCTAATGAGTGTGTTTACAGTGGCAGCGACTTTGACGTCAGAACAGACACAACGTCGTCAGAACCATTTGAGCGTTCAAACAAGTTTGATTTTTTTCGTGCGACCTGCGAGTGTTTGGGCCTGTTACTGCGGTGAATTTTGAGTTATTAGCTTATTTCACCATGGATAATGATAAATTAATCAGTCTCGTGTACGAGAACAGGTGTTTGTGGGATATGAAAGACAAAAATTACCACAACAGGGATATTGCTCGGAAAAAGTGGGAGAAGGTTGCAGCAGAACTCAACACTAGCAGTAAGTAAAATCTGTAAGTTGAATAAAATCCACTATTCAACAACAATAACTTTAATAACGGGCTTTCAAGAAAATATAGTTCATCGAGTTCACCCATTTTGCTGGGCGGCTTTGACACGTACTGTCTATCAGAAGATCAGAAAACGCGCACTGTGTAACCGCCTTATTCTGACGAAGGTTTCGGACGTACTCTTAACGCCGGGTTGAGAGACCCTCCATGGACGAGGCACCGAACGAAACTTTATGGAAACTTTTCAATATACACATTTACTAAAGCTGTTAGGGTTTATCAGACTTCAAGAGAGCAGTGATAAACAAAACTAGTTCAGAAGGATATGTAACAAGTGTTTTAAAAACAAATGCTACTTGATAAAGAGCTTCTGAACTAACAATACAATTTAACATTTTCTACAAGAAGCCAACTATTGTGTATTGTATTTAAAGGATCTGCTTGTATTATATTGTATGATAGGGTTAGGTAAGATCCATGATGGTGACATGAACTTGTTTAATACAGATAATATTTAACTTATTAATGTAATATACACCTCTGTGTAGATTACATTATAGATTGTATACTTTAAATCATTGTTGTAATGTGGATAAGAAATAAACATTTAACACATATGTCAATTTATGTTACGCTATAAGTTTTGAAGTATTGTTTTATAAGTATTGAAACATCTGAGAACTGTAAATAAGTAGAAAAACACTATTTTGTGAGTAATACATGCTTAAGGTAGATTAATTTAATTTACTTTATGTTAACAATAATAATAAATATACCGTAGTTCTATTTTCTGAAAACGAGACAAAGTCCATGTGACATATACTTGCTTACTATGACATTAGTCTTTTACATGCACCTTAACCAGCTTTTCAGTTACCATGAAGCAAAATAAAATAAACGTTGCAATAAATTGAATAAACTTTTCCCCTCATCCATACTGAAAACTAATAAATTTATCCCCAAAACTAATCTTCGCCAAAAATATCAGTCCAGTAGTCGTCAGTCAAAATGTGAAAATGAACCATGGAGTCAGTGTTTGGATAATATATTTAAATAGGTTCTAAACTTGACGAAAACGTGTCCTCAATCTACACGTATTTCATTAAAATCGAGTTTTTATAATGACACCAGTTCAGGTACTTTTTTTTGTCACAATGAATTAATAAAAACTATCAGGAGCTACTTTCAGTAGTTTATGTGAAAGGAACTTTCGTATCCAATAAACAAATTGTATTCTACGACATTTGCCTCTTCTTGAGTGTAAAAATATGTGTAATCTTTGGTTCTTCTCGTGTCTCATCCGATTATTGTTGATTAATGCCAGCAAGAAACCGTGCCTCCGTCAGTGTTATAATCAATCACGTTTGAACAGTATAGTCTGTACACATCAAAAGTAAACTGACAAGTTCAATTAAAAATCAAATGTAACTTGACAAAACATCTGTACTGAAATAATAAAGAATCAAAACTACTATTGTTCTCAAACATGGTAGACTCACCAAAGCAATTAGATTCAAATATATGTTTACTCAGGTATCTGCGTCATATTTAAATCAATCGACTTGACACTATAATATAGAATGTTGAAACTGAATAAATCTAGAAAAGTTGTTTAGCATAAATATAAATTTATCTGATTCTAATCAAAACGATTTCCTGTAGATCGTCTATTTTGTGATATTTTCTCAACAGCGAAATGTGATACTGTAATGAACACTTTTGCGAACGAAAGTTATGTCTTCAAATGAGATATATGAAATGTTTTATATTTTAAGGAAGAGGGTGGTTATGAAATAACCAATAACAACCATACATTTAGACGTCTCTGTGTGTTAAATGTCTTCTCACATTTACTTCAATGCTTTTACCTAGAAACTATCACACATTAAATTTTTTTTTTCCATTTACTTCCGGAGATTGGTGAAGTAGCCAGAAGAGAGTCCAGTGTAACAGCAGAAATGCATCCCCAACAACATAAAATCAATTTTTTTATATTCTGACATAATTTTCTTAAGTATATACTTACTGTAAGTACGTCTCGTAAATGGGTAGCTTCATACTGTAGACATACAACAAAAGGCCTACAGAAATGATAAATAGCGTGACAGATAACAATGAGTTGTAAACACATCGCTGTCATATTGACAGGTGGAAACAGGTTAACTTTCCGCTTCAGTCTGATTTTTCAATTGTTTGAAACAGGGCATTACAAGCAAATGACAGAGTTTGATAGAGAAGGGAAAATGGAAGAGAATGATTGGGGGAGAAAGCGACGAGACGGCAGGAGGAGAGAATTAATGCCTACATTTTAAAGGTGACGCTAGGACCTTTAGGTCCTCTATTACACTTAATCTCTACCACTTTATT